>BTSY01000003.1:34785894-35210894 GCA_036245785.1 Pristionchus fissidentatus | reverse complement strand
CACTTCGAGTGATCTACCACTTAAATTTGGTCACTCAAATCCTTCGGCCATTCGAGTTATGAATTTGTGGGTCAGAGAATCTTGTCGAAAATGAATCCGCAAGAACCAAATTGAAAACGATGTTTATCCCAAATTTTATATTTTCTACAGTGCGTTCCCCGTAGTGTGATCCCAGAGTATCACAAAGGGCTCATATGTGGATGCTGACTCTGTTCGTTGTGATTCAATGTGAAATCTCTCTCTCTCCGGTTAGATTCGTGATTCTAACTCGGAACTTCTACTTCATTTCTGAAGTTTGTAAGTCGAATGATCTGATATTAAGACGGTTATTGTTGACGCGGTTTTGGGAATGGTTTGAATTCAGTGAGACAATATTTAACGAAAACAGTAAATAAAGTAGGATCAACAACTGTAAGTGAACGTAGCGAACATAGTGAACCGGGTTACGGTAGTGGTGAACTGAGTGAACTTAGTGAACACTCAGGAATAGTGAACTTCTCATATTGCCCGCCGAGGGTCTCTGAGGACTCTGGCCAGCTCTGCGCTCAAAACACGCCCCTTCTCTCCACAGCTGTTTGAGTGATAGGGGCGAGGGATGGAGAGAGAAAGAGAGAGAGAGAGAGAGAGAGAGAGAGAGAGAGAGAGGCTAAGAAGTACCCTCTGTTACTACGACTGTTTTATGGGGCGAGAAGTGAGATAACTCTCGCTCCAGAAGGGACAAAGTTGTAAGTGGTGAAGAGCAACTGGGGGGGGGCAGGATTGTATCGTTCAGTAGATATTATGGGAAGAAGAGGCAATTAGAAAAGAAGAGAAGAAAGAGGATGGGACAAGAATGATCATGTGACCGGCGACTTTTTTACATACTCTTCATCTTGCGTGCTTCAATTTGCATGCTCTCTAGTCGTGTCTGAAGAAAGTGAGCTGAATGGGGAGAATTTGATATTCACTCGTATGAAGGAAGGAAATAGACCGGTGCTGGTCGATAAGAAACAAAGAGAGCACATGATGATGCTTGTGGAAGGGGTGGGTTAAAGAATAGTGAGAAATAAGTGGAAAGCATACATTAGTTGCATTATTTATCACATTTATCGCCTTTTTGGGCGGGACTCAATGATTTAGGCCTTTGGCTTTCTGAGTTTTCCATTGAAGTTTCCTTCACCGTGATCAAGGCAGACGACCAGAGCTTGGAGATATTTCGACTTGATGTTGTTAACGACGTCGTACATCTGCTTGATTTCTTCAACGGGAGTGATCTTCTGGTTGTTCTCGATCGATTACAGCTGAAAAAAAAACAGAATGTTTCTTCATGTACAAACATTGTAGCGCTTTTGCTTAAAATACTGTATCGCCGATCATGCAGAATGAGCTATTTTCCTAGTGCTTATCGTACTGTATCTACCTGAGTGAGCACAACTGGCAGTTCCTTCACGGCGGCAGTAATTTCATCATTCTCCTGCTTCGACTTCTTGTTCTGTTCATCGCTGAACGCCGCGACTTGCGGCTGAACAAATCTCATTAGGCCATTGCAAGATAAACATACATCAACAATTAATTCCTTCACAGCCACTGTCTGAACCTACACATTACTGAAGAAGCGAAAACAAGAAACAGTAAATAAAGGGAACGTACGGAGACTTTGTTGGTTTCGGCCCAGGTCGAGATTGCGTTTGTCAGTTGCTCCTTGGTCATCGACTCGTTCTGCAATTCTAAATTTTGCTCGCTTTTGAGTTTTAAGCCATACCTCGTAGATCTTTCTGTACTCCTCAGTGGCCTGAGCTGACATGCCCTGAAGGAAGGGAGGCTGTCTCCACACACCGTATTCTCCTGCTGAAAATCGCATTTATGCATTATTCAAGTGTGCAGATCAAATTAACACTTCGAGAGTTTTATGGTATATCATGAAAATGACTAATTAGTCATTATATCTCCAAGCTTGACGAGATCCGAAGAAAAGAGTGGGTCCTCCGGATTGAACTGGCCTATTTTACCCTTTACTTTTTTTGTTGAAAATTACCAACCTTCATCTTCATCTTCGAGAGCCTCAAAAAGATATGCGAGATACTTCGACTTGATATTGTTCACAAGGTCGTATGCCTGTTGATATTCTTGAGTTGGAGTGATCTTCTGGTTATTCTCGATCGATTCCAGCTGAAAATTGATTGCCGTTTCTATAACTCGAGCTTTTTATGAAAACAAAATCGGGGTTTTGTCGAGTATAGCATCCGAAACGGTCGCATGACCTACCTGATTCAGGACAGAAGGCAGTTCCTTCACGGCGGCAGTGATCTGATCGTATTCCTCCTTCATTTCGGTCTCCTGTTTGTTGTAGAACGCAGTGACTTCCGCCTGTATTATAAAATATCATTTAGCCTATACAAAAAACAACAAAGGCGTGAGTAAGAAAATCGATATGTTTACATTCCCTATCTGCTATGGGCAAAAGAAGATCAACACGAAAAGGTTCTTACGGTAATCTTGTTGGTCTCGGCCCAGGCGGAGATAGCGTTTGTCAGTTGCTCCTTTGTCATGGTTTTGTTCTGAAACAGTTAAGTAAAACCATTTTGGGTGGATCAATCATAGAGCTTCTCGAATTACAGTAATTCACCCTCTAACCGCAATCAATTTTGACTGATTTTCTACTCACCTTGTAGATCTTTGCGTAGTCTTCTCTGGCCGGTCTTGGAAGATTGCGAAGGAAGGGAGGCTGTCTCCATGCGGTGTACTTGCCTTCTGGAATTGATAGATATTTTTTGATATGACTTTTTGAAGGATCAAACATGATTTTCGAAGAAAAAAACAAAGTGGATTTATTAAACTATTATACTTCATTGATCAATCAGTCACACTTGTTCACGAAAACCTGTTGTTGATCTCGCAGGAAAGTGTAATTTTATAAGTCATCTAACTTTTTTTGCGAAATATAACATTGGAATTTCCAACTAGAAATTATTATTACCGAGCGAAGCATGGGCCGCGGCCAAGACGACGAGCGAACAGCACACGACAAGGAAGGACGAGTGCATTCTGTTTTAATCAACAAATTGAAAGCGATAATTATCAGCGGAACGATATATTAGACTCTACTTGATAACTAATATGGCTGGGAAGCATGGGAAGCAAATATGAAAGCACAATGGATGTGATGGTCTAAACTGTAGAAAAATGTTGGCTTGCTGTCAAATCAGAGCATGCCGGCGTATTTATACCACGGCGCATGCACTCATCCGTGTTTATACTAATCCTGCAATGTGTTCAAATATTCACGCCTGTTTCTTTGATCCTTCTCTTTCCCTCTCTATATCTCCAATTTCATGCATCACATACCTATTTTGGCTGAGTCACACTTGTGCATTTGTCGGTCGCTTTGTGCTATTGTGCGATACATCCGTGAGTTACTACACTACTTTCATATAATTGTTCCGCTGCTCTCGGCTATGATATCTGGGGAATCGCATCGCTTAATTGGTCTGCATGCTCTGAGCACGAAAACAAACCGACACCGAGCTTATGACGCGTTGAACATCGACATTTCGACGGTGCTCCCCCAAGTCCCTCCATCCTCGCATCTAATACAACATGGTGGAAAATATTATCTTTCAGAGAACGTTCTCAAATATGCGCATTTTGTGGTATTTCGTGAATTGGCGATTGCAAGAATTAATGAGCGCCTACAAACAGTTCAACCACTATCTGAGAACAACGCGACGTCTAATTAATATCAGGAGCTATCTGGAAATAAATTTATCTCTTGGAAAACAAATTAAACGGTCCGCTGCACACAGTGCACTTTTTCATTTGGACGAGGAGAGGAATCACTCAAATGGCAAGCATTTTACAGTACATGGATTTTACAGTAACCCTTCTCGTCCATTAAAAGTAATGCATTGTTTTCTGTGAGTATGCCGATAATTGTTTACCTGGTCAGCTGCTCCATGTGCAGATATTATTTGATATCTCTGGAAAAATCCCTGACTCGAATTCAGAATATTGGGAGGTATGTGAAGCAAAGTTGAATATCGAATTTTAAAAACATTTTCATGTCTAAAAAAAACACATTTTCATGTGACGCGGATTAAGAGTAGAGAGTGTGCGAAAGCAAGAGACCTGACGATCAGGGAGCGTCGGTATTCATTAAACGCCACGCTCTCATTGACTTTTCGTTTACTTCCCCTCCGTCATTAGGCCTTGTCCCTACGCGTATTACAATAAGTAATACTTAATACTTATATACTTAATACTTAATACTTAATAGGTAATGTTGTGAATTCGTCATGAAAAATACCCGTCGATTCCTGAAATTGAGTTGGGCCAAGCAGTGAGTTCCTATTTTTATTGCATATTATTTCTCTACTTCTCAAACTTATTTCTCAAACACATAATAGCGTTGAAGACGTTGTAGCAGGATAATTTGAGGACAAATTGATATTAAGTTCATTGATTTTTTCCTGCTAAAGTTTGAATAAGCATCAGTCATTTTTATTTCAGTTTGTGATGGACGACCAAATCTATATCACCCATGGTGAATGTGATTTGTACCTATACTCAATCAATACAGGTGAAGACCGTGAATGTGAAAGTTATTCCTAACAACGGTTACAGTAATACATACCGTGTTTTCATCTTACAGTTCGTTAATGGATAAGAATTTTTAGAAAATAATTATAATTCACTTGTGCAACATGTTTGAAACTGAATTCCTATATTCAGAGCACTTCACCATAAAGCGAGTGCATGTTTCCCACCCGAGTGGGGCACCATACGCTTACGAACCTGTGATCACTCATAGGAACAACGCGTTTGCTCAGACAGTGAGTGGAACAATGATCAAAGGCTCCCTCGGTGAGAAATCCACTCTATCCGTCTAACACTAAGGTGTTAATTTTTTTTCGGCTTTTCGGTGTTTGAATTTCCGCCTTTTTAGATATCGCTTTCGAGAAGAACTAGAGAATTGAAAATTCTTTTGAGATGTTTAGGTAAATCTCAAAAGAAACAACGGAAATATTAAAAAAAGATTTTTTTCTCCTCTAGATCAACTGTTAAGTACGAAATTCGGGAAATTCGTTTCAGAATGTTTTTCCAAAAGTTTTTTTGGGAAAATATTAACACCGCTTCTGATTTAGAGTAAATACGAGTTTCAAATGATCTTATCAGTAAAAGTTTTGCATGAAACTCGGATATTTTAGAATCTGACGGATTCCATTGGGAGACTATCCAAACTACCGGACCCTACCCTAGCGATGACTTCCTTCCCATTTCAGCATTCAACATTAATTACGGTTAGTTTTTTGTTATTTAAAAAAATATTTCTTTCATCTTGCATAATAGAGAAATCAACCGATTTCGCCAGAAATAGTGCGAGAAATGAGGAGTGTGCGGAGAAAACAACTAGCGGCATCGTATTTTTTCAAAGTCTAGTACTAGGCGAGTGAGTGTATGACGTTGAGAGGAGATCTCTTGACGTTTCACACTCTCAGACTGACCAATAATTGGTAAGTCGGCATACCTGCAGATTAATTCAGGAGATAGAACCACGCTTGCTGTGCTTTGTTGGAATCACGCAATCGAAGACGATACGGACAACTTGAAACAAGATTGGTACTTGCACGAACTTAACCTCGAAACTATGGTGTGGAGTCGCAAATTGACCAAGATGGATCAGGTATGCGTGAACCCAATCTTGCAGTTCGACATTTTATGAAATATTTTAATTTTGCATACTATCTAAACGGGTCTTTTAATAAAGTTTATTCAAGTATAAAATCGTTGATTGAATTGAGTGTGTGGCTTCAAAATATCGCGTATAATGACAATTCCAGGAAATTCGTCTCATGCTCAACTATTTATATTTTGACCGTTCAGCATTGGAGGCCGTCCGAGGAAACCTCCACGTTATTTTCGGAAACAAGGATAACTTCCGTGGATGGTCACACTTGGTGGGCGAATTTACGCTGGAATGAAAATTAGAACTGGCTAAGAGAATAATCTGCCTAACTCTATTGTTCGTTGGATTTTTGATAAAAAGAGAACACTCTATTCATCATGCCTGTTTTTACTTAGCGTGCCCAATGGGGAGGGTTTAGCTATCCTTTGTATTCTTGCTCACTAGAGTCTATTTATAGGCTATACCAAATTCATTTGCAGAGTCTTGACCTAGATTCTCTCTGTTGGAAAAGATGCTATGAAGATGACCGGGGAGATGACGTTCCTGCATTTCCCTACTGTAATTACTGTACGTATCATTTTTTTGGGTTTTTGTGAATAACCCGTAAATCGATAATTGGCGAATTTGATCACGTATATTGCAGTTACTGCGTGTGATGAATTGTACAAGATTGGAAGCACCCCATCCGCGCCAGCTTTGTGCCTGTACAGATTTGACGACACTACTAACCAATGGATCAAGGTGATTCGAGGCTGCAACATGCGATATGGGGCGACATATTCACATTCCGTGGCCTTTTGCCACTTAAACTCCGAAGAACTACTAGAAATATAGTTAAAAGTCAACTATTTTAATTATGATATTCGCACATTGTTACGAGCTAACCTTTTAACAGTTGAATTTTTTTTAACAGTCGAAATGTAGATTTGAAGTTAAGGGAGGAGGGAAATTGTATTTTATCACGAAGAGTATTGAAATAAATTATCAGATACATCAATCGAGGCCCTCTGGGAATCGTCTGAAAGTGTCGGAAATGAGTATCACTGTCTCAGGATCTCGAGTGTATATGATTGGGTCAATTGAAGCTTGTGAAGACTTTGGGTATTGTGTCCTTTTAATATCCCATCCATGTTCCTTTCTATTATCTCTAAGGACAGTAACTCAAAGCAGAAACGAGTAGAACAAAGCAAAAGGAAAAGAGTAAAACTTTCTTGTTTCAGATGTTATCTGCGAGAAGTGACAGTCTTTGAGCTGAGTAAGTCAACCAACAACTTTATTTGATTTAGTTCCAAAGCTATTTATTTTAAATCGTTTCTGAAATGCCTAAAAATTAATCCTAGAGCCTACGCTGGTCGATCACTCAATGGCTGTTCTTCTTCGGAATGAAACCAACAGAGAGGTCGCCAAAAGAATGCTGCCCAAGCAAATAACGTGACTGTTTGACTTTTTGTTTGTTTTGCATATACATGCATATTTTGCATATACTTTTTGTTTGTTTTGCTTGTTGCGTCGTTTTGGGGTCCGATCATTCGTTGAGCCATTTCGACAGGAACCACTCAATGGCCCGATTACCCGACCCGAATTTCGAACTCTAGCTGTTACAATATTTTTATGATACTATCACGAAAGGGACTTGTGGTGTATATTTTGCCGTGCGGATGTAGAAAACTCCTTTTTTGCAGGTATGGGCTGATGAGAGATTCGACGGGGGACAGTGCCCTGTCTGTGCCAGCTTCTAACTCCAATAATCACGAATTCTCATTGGATAGTGACGACTCGATGGGTTCAGAAACGGATAACCCATGAAAATTTATTTTATTATTTTCTCATAGACTGCAAAACGAGGTCTTTCTGAACACTTTAGTGTGATTTCTTTATCGTTCAAATATAAAATGCAGTACATTTCTTCTTCTAAACATTATGTTCAGCCATTAATTATGATTTATTGTATCATCTCATTGTTACGCCCGAGTCTATGAACTGCGCAATATGTTTTTGTACTCATATCAATTGTAATGAAGAGGTTGTTATCTATCCCCTCCCTCGACGAGAACACTTGCAATAGTATATGACGCTGTTTGCGTTAGGATCGAGCATCAAATTCTGATCTAAACATTTAAGTTTCGCACCATTCGGACGCGTTTCCGAGGAGTTTTAATCGAAAAACGCGTTTTCCTCAGAAAGGGCCATTGAGTGATCGACCAGCGTAGGCTCTAGGATTAATTTTTAGGCATTTCAGAAACGATTTAAAATAAATAGCTTTGGAACTAAATCAAATAAAGTTGTTGGTTGACTTACTCAGCTCAAAGACTGTCACTTCTCGCAGATAACATCTGAAACAAGAAAGTTTTACTCTTTTCCTTTTGCTTTGTTCTACTCGTTTCTGCTTTGAGTTACTGTCCTTAGAGATAATAGAAAGGAACATGGATGGGATATTAAAAGGACACAATACCCAAAGTCTTCACAAGCTTCAATTGACCCAATCATATACACTCGAGATCCTGAGACAGTGATACTCATTTCCGACACTTTCAGACGATTCCCAGAGGGCCTCGATTGATGTATCTGATAATTTATTTCAATACTCTTCGTGATAAAATACAATTTCCCTCCTCCCTTAACTTCAAATCTACATTTCGACTGTTAAAAAAAATTCAACTGTTAAAAGGTTAGCTCGTAACAATGTGCGAATATCATAATTAAAATAGTTGACTTTTAACTATATTTCTAGTAGTTCTTCGGAGTTTAAGTGGCAAAAGGCCACGGAATGTGAATATGTCGCCCCATATCGCATGTTGCAGCCTCGAATCACCTTGATCCATTGGTTAGTAGTGTCGTCAAATCTGTACAGGCACAAAGCTGGCGCGGATGGGGTGCTTCCAATCTTGTACAATTCATCACACGCAGTAACTGCAATATACGTGATCAAATTCGCCAATTATCGATTTACGGGTTATTCACAAAAACCCAAAAAAATGATACGTACAGTAATTACAGTAGGGAAATGCAGGAACGTCATCTCCCCGGTCATCTTCATAGCATCTTTTCCAACAGAGAGAATCTAGGTCAAGACTCTGCAAATGAATTTGGTATAGCCTATAAATAGACTCTAGTGAGCAAGAATACAAAGGATAGCTAAACCCTCCCCATTGGGCACGCTAAGTAAAAACAGGCATGATGAATAGAGTGTTCTCTTTTTATCAAAAATCCAACGAACAATAGAGTTAGGCAGATTATTCTCTTAGCCAGTTCTAATTTTCATTCCAGCGTGTATAAATTCGCCCACCAAGTGTGACCATCCACGGAAGTTATCCTTGTTTCCGAAAATAACGTGAAAAAAAAAAACGTTTCCTCGGACGGCCTCCAATGCTGAACGGTCAAAATATAAATAGTTGAGCATGAGACGAATTTCCTGGAATTGTCATTATACGCGATATTTTGAAGCCACACACTCAATTCAATCAACGATTTTATACTTGAATAAACTTTATTAAAAGACCCGTTTAGATAGTATGCAAAATTAAAATATTTCATAAAATGTCGAACTGCAAGATTGGGTTCACGCATACCTGATCCATCTTGGTCAATTTGCGACTCCACACCATAGTTTCGAGGTTAAGTTCGTGCAAGTACCAATCTTGTTTCAAGTTGTCCGTATCGTCTTCGATTGCGTGATTCCAACAAAGCACAGCAAGCGTGGTTCTATCTCCTGAATTAATCTGCAGGTATGCCGACTTACCTTTAATTATTGGTCAGTCTGAGAGTGTGAAACGTCAAGAGATCTCCTCTCAACGTCATACACTCACTCGCCTAGTACTAGACTTTGAAAAAATACGATGCCGCTAGTTGTTTTCTCCGCACACTCCTCATTTCTCGCACTATTTCTGGCGAAATCGGTTGATTTCTCTATTATGCAAGATGAAAGAAATTTTTTTTTAAATAACAAAAAACTAACCGTAATTAATGTTGAATGCTGAAATGGGAAGGAAGTCATCGCTAGGGTAGGGTCCGGTAGTTTGGATAGTCTCCCAATGGAATCCGTCAGATTCTAAAATATCCGAGTTTCATGCAAAACTTTTACTGATAAGATCATTTGAAACTCGTATTTACTCTAAATCAGAAGCGGTGTTAATATTTTCCCAAAAAAACTTTTGGAAAAACATTCTGAAACGAATTTCCCGAATTTCGTACTTAACAGTTGATCTAGAGGAGAAAAAAATCTTTTTTTAATATTTCCGTTGTTTCTTTTGAGATTTACCTAAACATCTCAAAAGAATTTTCAATTCTCTAGTTCTTCTCGAAAGCGATATCTAAAAAGGCGGAAATTCAAACACCGAAAAGCCGAAAAAAAATTAACACCTTAGTGTTAGACGGATAGAGTGGATTTCTCACCGAGGGAGCCTTTGATCATTGTTCCACTCACTGTCTGAGCAAACGCGTTGTTCCTATGAGTGATCACAGGTTCGTAAGCGTATGGTGCCCCACTCGGGTGGGAAACATGCACTCGCTTTATGGTGAAGTGCTCTGAATATAGGAATTCAGTTTCAAACATGTTGCACAAGTGAATTATAATTATTTTCTAAAAATTCTTATCCATTAACGAACTGTAAGATGAAAACACGGTATGTATTACTGTAACCGTTGTTAGGAATAACTTTCACATTCACGGTCTTCACCTGTATTGATTGAGTATAGGTACAAATCACATTCACCATGGGTGATATAGATTTGGTCGTCCATCACAAACTGAAATAAAAATGACTGATGCTTATTCAAACTTTAGCAGGAAAAAATCAATGAACTTAATATCAATTTGTCCTCAAATTATCCTGCTACAACGTCTTCAACGCTATTATGTGTTTGAGAAATAAGTTTGAGAAGTAGAGAAATAATATGCAATAAAAATAGGAACTCACTGCTTGGCCCAACTCAATTTCAGGAATCGACGGGTATTTTTCATGACGAATTCACAACATTACCTATTAAGTATTAAGTATTAAGTATATAAGTATTAAGTATTACTTATTGTAATACGCGTAGGGACAAGGCCTAATGACGGAGGGGAAGTAAACGAAAAGTCAATGAGAGCGTGGCGTTTAATGAATACCGACGCTCCCTGATCGTCAGGTCTCTTGCTTTCGCACACTCTCTACTCTTAATCCGCGTCACATGAAAATGTGTTTTTTTTAGACATGAAAATGTTTTTAAAATTCGATATTCAACTTTGCTTCACATACCTCCCAATATTCTGAATTCGAGTCAGGGATTTTTCCAGAGATATCAAATAATATCTGCACATGGAGCAGCTGACCAGGTAAACAATTATCGGCATACTCACAGAAAACAATGCATTACTTTTAATGGACGAGAAGGGTTACTGTAAAATCCATGTACTGTAAAATGCTTGCCATTTGAGTGATTCCTCTCCTCGTCCAAATGAAAAAGTGCACTGTGTGCAGCGGACCGTTTAATTTGTTTTCCAAGAGATAAATTTATTTCCAGATAGCTCCTGATATTAATTAGACGTCGCGTTGTTCTCAGATAGTGGTTGAACTGTTTGTAGGCGCTCATTAATTCTTGCAATCGCCAATTCACGAAATACCACAAAATGCGCATATTTGAGAACGTTCTCTGAAAGATAATATTTTCCACCATGTTGTATTAGATGCGAGGATGGAGGGACTTGGGGGAGCACCGTCGAAATGTCGATGTTCAACGCGTCATAAGCTCGGTGTCGGTTTGTTTTCGTGCTCAGAGCATGCAGACCAATTAAGCGATGCGATTCCCCAGATATCATAGCCGAGAGCAGCGGAACAATTATATGAAAGTAGTGTAGTAACTCACGGATGTATCGCACAATAGCACAAAGCGACCGACAAATGCACAAGTGTGACTCAGCCAAAATAGGTATGTGATGCATGAAATTGGAGATATAGAGAGGGAAAGAGAAGGATCAAAGAAACAGGCGTGAATATTTGAACACATTGCAGGATTAGTATAAACACGGATGAGTGCATGCGCCGTGGTATAAATACGCCGGCATGCTCTGATTTGACAGCAAGCCAACATTTTTCTACAGTTTAGACCATCACATCCATTGTGCTTTCATATTTGCTTCCCATGCTTCCCAGCCATATTAGTTATCAAGTAGAGTCTAATATATCGTTCCGCTGATAATTATCGCTTTCAATTTGTTGATTAAAACAGAATGCACTCGTCCTTCCTTGTCGTGTGCTGTTCGCTCGTCGTCTTGGCCGCGGCCCATGCGGACCTTCAGCTCCGACCGTCATCGGTGCCTCCGCTCGTTGCCCGGCAGTTGTACAGCAACGGTCCTGACGCAAGCAGGCAAGCAGCGCCGAAACAGCGTTTCGAAAGTATGTTTTTCCCGTACTGAATCTTTATTACTTAAAGTTGAATTATGAATAAATAAGTTGGTTTTGATTAGCTTTATAACATCATTTTTTTAATAGGCCTGTATGAAGGCTTGTTTGTGGGTAATTACTAAGTCTTAACCGATTTCATCACACGCTTGATACATCTCCCGAGACGCCTTCCTTCGCGAAAACGCGCCATCTTCGCTTATCTTTGTGCACACGATCATCAGCATGCGACTGGCAGGTAACTAACAAAGAATAAATAAAAAATAATAAGAAAACAAGTATTTAAAGCAAAAAAACGAAGCGAAAGGGACGGGGTAAACAAGAAAAACAGGAATAACAAAACTCTTCGCTGCTTAGCTTGGCTGAGTATCAGCGCACAGTGTGCTATAGAGTGCGCGCGCGGGAGAGACGCGCTCTCTCTCCTCTCGCCTTTGCGATCGTTGTTGTTCGCGTTTCTCTTTGCTTTTACAATTATTAATTTACTTATCATTAATTATTTGTATCATAAATTACTGCTCAGATCAGGAGAGAGCAAACGCACAGCGTCTCGTTGATTATGGCTGCCGCAATACACCGGAAAAGTGAGTTTGTTATTTTTTTGTTTATTATTGATTTTTTTTTTGCTGCTCTTTACTCTTTATACAATGTGGCAACTCAATCTCTGACTGACAATTGTGGCTGGCCGAGGACAGAACTGATCCGGAGCCTGGTCCGCCGACTTCAGCGCAATCAGTGAGTCAGTATCATTTTATTACACAATTATCGTTTGCAATCATTTATTCAACTGCTACCATTTTCATTAGCGCGCGATAAACGAACTCGGCGTAAATTAACGTTCGCTTTAGAGGGTGAAAACAAACTCGGGGTAAACACACGTTTGTTTAGCCAGACAATGGCGAACGTTTGCCATAAACGAACTAGTTCATTTATCCATTCTCGAAGCAGTCGCTTAGCGTCACATCAACTATCCATTTACCCTATCCTAATCGTGCCAATGTCCGCGGCCTACCGTACACAATTTTCCGTAGTCCGGATACGTTAACTAGAATTTAGGTAATTGAATTGCAATTATAATTTGTAATTGTAACGTCGAGTAGTCACGTCGAACACTACACCCAACCGTCGCACAGCGCACGATGTGCGACGGATGGGTGTAGTGTTCGGCGCATCGCGTGTCGATCCCTACACAAATCCGTCGCACATGCGGCGTTCTGTTGAAAGTTCCCGAACGGAATTAAGTCGGTTGAACCCGGCGCGCAGCTTGTGAAATCCGGCGCACATCATGTGGGGCTAAAATCCTGCGCACATCGTGCTATGAAAAGTCCCGTGGATTTCTGAATTCCACTTACAGTACTCCAGGCCACGACAGGCCTACCGTAACCCGTATTTCTTAAGTAGATCAAATTGCTTCAAATTTTGGTGTGAGACTTATTTTTGGTGTACTGAAGGTTTGTTTAAGGTCATGGTGATACGGCATTTGAACAACCATACTCATTGCAGAGCAATGTAATCTCGAGGCATAACTCATTTCAAAATCTCGCAATTTTATTTACTTAAAGGCAGAGTTACCCCATGTTTGAATTCGCGCAAATTCCCACGGTCTCGTAACGAAACGACAAACACACCACCCCGTTTCCGGACTAGTGTGATTCCCTGGATGCGAGGTCACCTCTCCTCTCTCGCACCCTCTTTGATCTACCCAGTATCTCTCCTCCTCTCGCATCTCTCGCCCCTCCTCGATTCCCCAATCTCTCTTTTATGATCACTTCCCTGTCTGGTGATCTCTCCAAAAGAGACAGGGGAAGAGAGGTAAATCTCTAGGTCTTTTCTAGGGGTATTTCTCCCTTTAAGAAATAAGGGCTACGGTGAGTCTGTTGTAGCTGGGAGCACGGTACATGGGATACAGTAATCCTCAGCTACTTGTGGCTGCAATTTCAGAAATTACAATTCCAACTTACAATGGCAATTCAATTACAGAAATTCGGGTAACCGTACCCGGATTACAGTAAGTTGTGTACGCGGACATTGAAATTATTACGGCACGCCAAATGTACCGAAATTAACAAACTATGTAACGCCCCAAACAAATATTTGAGAAATCACCAAGATCTCACGTTTCAAAGCGACTGCCTCGAGAAAGGATAAACGAACTAGTTCGTTTATGACAAGCGTTTGTTTACCCCGAGTTCGTTTTCACTAGGGTTTCCTTTTTTGGTAGGTGAATATTCAACCCCAAAAATCTCCCCCCCCCCATTTATTTTCCACTACGCCGACCCCACCTATAGGTGGAAGCAAGAATGGGGGAATTATTTTTGTGTCGCCTGAAAATAGTAATTTTCCGAATCCCCCATTTCTGTTTTATAGTTCATTGTGTTGAGGGGTCTGACCCACCCCCTAACAAAGAACATTCGGAGAGAATGAGTTGTGTTTCAACCACTCCTTTGTACGAGCCCCAAGTGGGGGCACTGCCCACGCTTGGGGCTCGTAGATCTACCGTATCCTGATTTCGGAAATTGATTAAATTTAAACGGTATTTTTGTAAGATGTATCGTACCGTCACATGCCCGAGGGTCCCAACCCCCGGGCAAGTGAGTGACTTCCTCTAGTCTCCTACCGTGAAGAGCAATAGAGAAGGGACAAGTGCGAATAAGAGAGGGATGATTGTAATGACCGAATGGAAGAGGTGAGAAACAACATCTCAGGGAGAGCGAGCCCGGGGACCTGACGAGGGCGAGGGGGCGGCGCGAGCCTGCCCCTCTCCCTCTTTCTCTCTTCCTTGCTCCCTGTTCCCGCAGGGATGCAACGCTACGTACTGAAAATATCGGAGCGTTTACCAGAATGTGCGCAAAATATTCGATTTTTGCCATTTTGCGAAGAAAATTATTATACCGCACCTACCATATTTCACACAAGGGCCAAACAAAACCATCGGTCAAATATCTCTCTCGATTCGAATTTGCGTGCGCTTTCACCCCCGCTGGGGGGAGAGGGAGTGGAGAGAGGATAGAGGAGTTACACACTAGCTACTTTCTACCCGTTGTGCGCACGTATCTCATACAGTTCCACCCTCTCTCGCCGCGCCGATACTCACCCGAGAGAGGGAAGAAATGTGATAGAATCAGTACACTAGGGTTGACCGTTCCGTATCGGTATCGGAATTACGGCCCCCTCGCTTACCCTCTGGCAGTTTCAATCGTATTCCGAGAGAGAGAGAATAGAGGGAGGGGTCAAATGCCGTATTACGGAATACGGCTCCGTATTCTGTGAGAAATGGAGGTTAAGATGACTCAGAGTAGAAGAATCATACAAGTTCTTCTTCCACCTACCTCAAAATATGAAATGTAATCGAATTAGCCATTTCCCGATCAAATCACCTCGGCAACTGATAGAGGGGAATGGCTTGTATCGCTCTCTCTAGTGTGAGTGAGATGTGGTGCACTTGGCTAAGGTGGTTAAGCGCTTGAGTCTCAGTTTTGCTGGGACATGACATGCGCAGTTCGAGTCCTTTTGGAGTCCTTTGTCTTGCATTTTTTTGTCGACTTTACACAAACAATGGATTGAGAACATATATTCCTGTTTTTTTCATGGCAGAATGAACGTTTATGCATCAAGAAGAAACTATTGAATAGTTTAGGGAAGTGAAATCGAATCCACAATGTCTCTTCAACTTCACTCAACTTCTTTTCTAATTAATTTAGTTTGGCAATAAACTGAAATAAATTTAAAATGCAAGAGAAATGACTCCAAAAGGACTCGAACTGCGCAAGTCATGTCACAGCAAAACTGAGACTCGAGCGCGTTAATTAGAAAATAAAACTTACGTAAAAAGCCTTATTAGTTGAAGAGACATTGTGGATTCGGTTTCACTTCCCTAAACTATTCACTAGTTTCTTGTCGCAACAGAGCTGGTCATGTTGATTTACCTCTCCGTGTTACTGCTATTTCATTTTTCAGTAACCTTTTGTCTCGTTTCCCAGGCGCACTCGCAACTTTTGATGACAATTTAGAAGTGCATAAACATTCATTCTGCCATGAAAAAACAGGAATATATGTTCTCAATCCATTGTTTGTGTAAAGTTGACAAAAAATGCAAGACAAAGGACTCTAAAAGGACTCGAACTGCGCATGTCATGTCCCAGCAAAACTGAGACTCATGCGCTTAACCACCTTAGCCAAGTACACAACATCTCACTCACACTAGAGAGAGCGATACAAGCCATTCCCCTCTATCAGTTGCCGAGGTGATTTGATCGGGTAATGGCTAATTCGATTACATTTCATATTTTGAGGTAGGTGGAAGAAGAACTTGTATGATTCTTCTACTCTGAGTCATCTTATCCTCCATTTCTCACAGAATACGGCGCCGTATTCCGTAAAACGGCATTTGACCCCTCTCTCCCCGGAATACGGAGTGTTAGAGAGAGAGTCGACCCCTCCTCTCCCTTAATACGATCGCGGGAGGTCAAGAGAGCGAGAGATAGCCGTTTTACGAATACCGAACCGACAACCCTACAGTACATTGAACGTGTGATGGTCGTGCACTGCACGAGCGTTATGCGTGCATGCACATGGGATTTCTATAATTTCGGTACAATTTTCAACACTAAACAGAAACAAACATAGATTTGTAGTCAAAATAGTGAAATTCTCTCGGAATTCCGCTTCAGAAAAACATTTAATCTCAAATCCATTTTTTTAAAAATTATTTTACACTGCATGTTAGAAGATACTGAAAATAGCGCTAGCTGAAAGTTGGGCTTAATTAAGATCTGGAGGAGGAAGAAAAACTTGTAAAACAGAAAAGTATGGGAAGAACTCGAACCATCGCTATACGCATAGCATCTCGTATTGTGCATGCGATGTTGTTTATTGTAATTTTTCAACTTCAGCCATCGCCACACTTGCGTCACACGATACTCCTTCGATGGGCAATTCGAGCTGTCACACGAGAGACGTCTCAGAGAGAAAGCAAGGTGGATGTTGAAGATCGTGGGTGATTGTTCAACCGCTATGTCATCAAAAGCGTTTCGTTCAGCTCACAAATTATATATTCTTGTTATTCTTGCTGTGTCTAGCGTTTCGCCCACATTCCATATAAGACTGTTTGTGTAATGATCATGGAATTGTTTGGTAACACTATTACTTTACGGTTTGGAGTGTGCCGATAATCATAATGGTTATCATTTTCCTCTTCACTTATCGACTCAGGTAGCACTACATAGCCGTTTAATGTCGATTTCCTCATTTAACTGACCTCTGAGGGATGCACAATGAGAATCAACAGTGTAAAATGCCTTGCCTATTGTCTATATTGATTCTCATTGCGCGTCCAACACTTTATACGTTACTGCAATCGGACATGGTCCAAGGTAATGTGACATGTGGTATCGAAATAAAAACGTTTGCGAGAGGTCGCCAAATATAGGAATAAAACTGTAGTTGCAGTATGCCCGAGGTTATGGGTGAAACGATAAGTGATAGGCACTATGATTACCAGCACCTTCGTAAGATTAATCTGTTTAGTCTGTTTATTATTCCTGTTTTTTTATTTATTTTAAAAGTAGATAATTATCGATTCTTACGCGAATAGTTCGATTTGCTTATCTACTGAACGCCATACTGACTGGTCAAATTTTTTTTATCAGTTGATTTATACGTTCACATGTCTGAAGAGCTTTAGCTTTATTAATGTTGCATGTTGTTGTTCTTGCAATTATCGTTCGCTGTTGGTGTTGTTGCTAATCCAGATAAACTAAAAGATCTGCAAACAAAAATTTGCTCAGACCTCATTTTCCATCACATCAATGCATGGGAAGCCTAAGCTAATAACGGAAATTTTTTCCATTATTAGAAGCCCCTCTAACGATCACAGCAATTCAAATATTAGCTAATAATAGAAATTTTTCAATTATTGGAAAAACCGTTTTTTCCGCATTCCCAATATTTGAATCACCGGCACCATTACATACAATGGAAAAGGGTACGGGTTTGGCGCCCGGTCAAAACTGTCCACTTATATCCACGAACATGTAAGCGGTTTTTCATGAAATTTTTTTATAGGAGTGTTTTCACTCGCTGATAACGATGTGATATTCAAATTAAATAAATATTATACGCGCCGAATTTCGAAAACGTCTTTTCGAATACCTTCAGTTAGTGTCGTGATTAGCATGACTAGAAAGATGCGCCACGTTCTCAGCTTTCAGAATCGTATGCTACATGCATAGCTCAGAGGTACCGTTTTACCACTTCATGACCATTTTAGTCGCCCATTTCACCGTTAATTGACCGCAATTATTGGTTCTTGACAAGAAATGATAGGGCAAAATGACATTTTCTATTGTCAGTCTGGCATACCTCACTCTCATTCTCATCGTGCGCCCTACGGTGTGGTCAATTAACGGAGAAATGGGCGACTAAAATTGTCATGAAGTGGTAAAACGGTACCTCTGAACTATGCATGGAGAAAAAAAGGAGAAAATCGAGCCATTTCTACAAGGTCCGCGCAATTACCTGAATACATATTTATCCTGACATCAAGGCAAATGGGTCTTCAGGAAGGTAGTTTCGTGGTCAGGGGTGGTCGGGATCTTCGAACTCGAGGCAACAGGGTCAAGGGAATGGCTTCTTTGGTCAATGGCCCATCAAAATTAATCTGTACTCGCAAAGATGCAAATTGTGATCATTTTGATCACGTTGCGGTAAACGTTCCGATATTTTCAGTACGTACGATACGTCGTTACTACAAGACTATAGTTATGCGCCAGAGTAGGATAACGGATTTTTTCGATACGGCAGAGAAGGCCAAGGAGAATCGCAATAGTAGCATAAATGAATAGAGGGAGAGATAATAATAATAATAATAATAATAATGTTTATCATGCAATTTACATAGCAAATTGTAATATAAATTTGAGACTAAGTAAAAATAACGGCATACATGAGATACGATGTCACATAGTGACAAAGAAGGTTTTCTCAGAAAAGCTGAGAAAAAGAGATAACATTTGATGAGGTAGATATGTATCTAACGCAAAGATTGTAAATTAATGTGTTTGATGTAGTTCGAGAAAACTTTGATACTACTATTGCTTACAATATCATCATCTAGACGATTCCAATGATGAACTATTCTATTTGAAAAGAAACGATTAAACCTGACGGTGTTACAAGTAGCAAATCTTCAGCCTATGACCTCTAGAGAACGACAAGAGGACAGGCTCGCAAGCATACCGTACTAGATTTGATCTGTATTTCATAAGGTTTTTCGAATTTACGTATTTCATTAGTTCATTTTTGCATTTTATTAAGGATAAACAACAACGGACGTAAATTATTCAACAGTGGCAAAATGTCTAACAAAACAATTATACTACTTTACCCCTCCTCTAATTGCTTCATCCCTTTCTCTACTTGCTTAGTCTTGTTTCTTTCTCTGCACAGGAAGCAGAGGAGAGGAAGGAGCAGGAAGAGGAGGAGAGCTGCAGCCGCACCGGCGGCGACGAGTGTGCCTGCAAGATTTGGGTTTCACACGGTCGATATATTCTGCATACAGACTAACTTTTTTAGCAGCATTTTGGAGTTGGCACATAATAGGGACGAATCGTGAGTAGAAAAAAGCAGAAGCCAACGCAATAGCAAAACTATTCACGGCGTTTTGGCGGGAACAATTTTGAACGGCTCTCGTAAATTCCCTTCGAGATCCAATGGAGAATCAGGGGATTGGCAAAATGCCAGTACACAGTCTCTCTCACTTTCTTCCCTCTCTCGCTGACCCCTTCCCATTGCTCTCTTTTGATCTACCTCTCTCCTACACCCCCTGTAAAATGCCGTGCTATTCACTAACCGGAGGAGGTGGTGGCGGTGGCAGGGGCTAGCTCGGGCGCCAACGTCGTCGTCGTGGTGGTGGGGTCTGAAGAGGCGGCCGCAGCACGAACAGCGGCGCGCTCACGCAGCCGATCGTAGGCCGACTCTGGAAATCAATCATTGACACTCACTGGAGAATAAGGGATGCGAGAAAATGACAGGATTAAAAAATACAAGAACAAGTGGCCGTTTGGTACTCACCGGACACAAAAAATGTCCCAGATGGCGTCCTGATGCAGTGCAGATGCGGGGGGCACAAAAAAAACACCCCACTCTGCTTCCCCCCGTCTGCCAGATCATTTTGGGTTTTATGGCCAGAGTAACTGACGAGGGAGAGAGAGAGAGAGAGCTGTCGGGCGAAGGTTATACGATATCTGTAGCTAGTGTACTAACCGCGCTCTAATCACTATGCGAGAGGCGAAATCACCTCGGGCAAATCAATAGGCCCCGGGATCACGCCGCTCTCTCGACTCAGCGTTTGTCTCGTCATCTCTCGCGTCTGGCAAACCTCGTCTCCCCTAAGCAACACACTCTCTAATCCTCATCATTTTGTCAACAGATCTCTCTGGCCCTAGGCGAGTCTCTCACAAACTTTTCACCCTCCCAATTCGCTTCCCTCTCTCTCCTTCATTTTTTACTGGATCGGAGAGAAGATGGGGGGGGGTGTCTACTCATTTCTAGCCTCGTGCCAGTACTTCTCACTACAGCTAATGCGGTCAAGACATTTAAAATTGAAAGGAAATTACTACTCACTAGAAATATACTGCGATACCTGTCAGTGAAGAGCAGTCGGTTTTTTTTATTCCTCGTAAGAAGGAGAGGTGGCAAGAACGTGTAGAGTACTGAAGAAAGACAATTGAAATAAGCGTACAAGCGATCGAATAAAAAGGGTGAAGGTACACCGAGGGTCTCTGAGGACTCTGGTCACTTGTGCGCTCAAAACACGCCCCTTCTCTCCACAGCTGTTTGAGTGATAGGGGCGAGGGATGGAGAGAGAAAGAGAGAGAGAGAGAGAGAGAGAGAGAGAGAGAAAGAGAGAGAGAGGCTGAGAAGTACCCTCTGTTACTACGACTGTTTTATGGGGGCGAGAAGTGAGGTAACTGTCGCTCCAGAAGGACAAAGTTGTAAGTGGTGAAGAGCAACTGGGGGGGGGAGAAGAGCAGGATTGTATCATTCAGTAGATATTATGGGAAGAAGAGGGCAATGAGAAAAGAATAGAAGAAAGAGGATGGGACAAGACACATGATTCCAAACCGACAGACAGGGGTCAGGGTGAGAGAGTGTGCAAAAGTGAGAGAGTCCCTCTCGATTTCACACGCTCTCTCACTCAAACCCCTTTTCGTAAGGTTGGCTGGCCTGTGGAATGATGTGTAAGAATGCTCATGTGACCGGCGAATTTTTTTACCTACTCTTCATCTTGCGTGCTTCAATTTGCATGCACTCTAGTCGTGTCTGAAGAAAGTGAGCTGAATGGGAAGAATTTGATACTCACTCTATGAAGGAACGAAATAGACCGGTGCTGGTCGATAAGAAACAAAGAGAGCACATGATGATGCTTGTGGAAGGGGTGGGTTAAAGAATAGTGAGAAATAGGTGGAAAGCATACATTAGTTGCATTATTTATCACCAGCCTTTTTGGGCGCGACACAATGATTTAGGCCTTTGGCTTTCTCAGTTTGCCATTGAAGTTTCCTTCATCGTGTTCAAGGCACACGACGAGAGCTTGGAGATATTTCGACTTGATGTTGTTAACGACGTCGTACATCTGCTTGATTTCTTCAACGGGAGTGAACTTCTGGTTGTTCTCGATCGATTCCAGCTGAAAAAAACAGAATGTTTCTTCATTTACACTTTTATTGCGTAAATATTGTAGCGCTTTTGCTTAAAGAAGGAGTATTACGATCTCGCGCTCCCTTATCCCTTATCTCCTATGTGCCAATGGCGCGGCCGCTCTCTCTTCTTTTCGCATTATCCCTCCCTCTCATTTTTGAATCCCTGCGCGTCAGGGTCAGTTTGGCACAGAGCCAAACTCGACTAACTCTGTTCAAACTAATCTGTTGAACGTGCGGTTTGCGGGGCTTTTACCGGGAAACCGAGCATGTCAAATCAAGATCAATCATCAATTGATGATCTTCTACCAGTGAGAAACAGGGAACGAGGCTATCAGCAGGGAAGATTTTTAAGAATGAATCATTAAATAATTTCCTCATAGCAACAGGGTCCCATGCCCAACCACTACCATCATTATTGATAGCATATGACTCAAGACAATACAGGAAGTTGTCCAATTTCCGTTTCTTCTCAGTTCTCGACCCCTACCATAGCTCTGGGAAACTACTCGTTGCCCTGACGCATTTTTTCGAGCAATCGCGGATCGAACCTCCCTGCCTGCTTTCTCAAGCGCTGCACTGTCATCCTTGTCATTCTTTCTCAACTTTTCAATCACAATGGTAAAGTGCTCCACTCTCTTCAAAAGGATAGACTTGTCGTTGGACAACTGACTATTGCGTTCTCTCAATTCCACCACTTCGCCTTTTAAATTCTCATTCACAGATTCTAATCTTTCACATTCTTTCCTAGCTTTTCCCAAGTCCGACACAGCTTTCTCAAACTTTTTCTCAATCTCTTTTCGCGAATCATATGGCGCTACCCTGGGTACTGAACTAGTTGGTATGGAGGACCCTCGATTGGTCAGGAATTGCGCTGTTCTTCTAGCTACTTCTTCTCTCGACAAAGTAGCGTTACGGGCTATAAAAGTATCACTCAACTCTTTTCGAAGAAATAATAAAAATCAACAAACCTTTACTCGATGTATCCATTCCTCCTGTCCAAGTAGGAGAAGAGATGGCGACGGCGAGATAAATAACCTGTACATTAAAGTACACGTTAGAGGAGAAAATCAGGCATCGAGAGGGCAACGTTAACCACATAAAATTGAACATGAAGTTTAGCTTACACTTTATCGATCAACAACTTAACAAAAAAGTCAACAAGAAATTCCTGTTTTACAGAAATCACTCTACATTCCACAAATAAAACAAGAAGGAACTTGACTGGACACTCTTCTTAGTATCCTCCTCGTCGGGTCCAGTTCCCATTGTTCATTCTTCTGCCTCCTTGCCCATTTCCTCCACGCTGACCACGGGAACGATCGGGAATCGATCCCAGGCCGCCGCGGTAGTGAGACAATCTAAACAACACAGAATTTATTAACAACTAAAAACATTCTTCAAACCTTGGCGATGCTGATCCACCTCTGGAGCCTGCGAATCCTCTCATAGAGCCTCCTCTGAATTATCATTATTCATTTTTAATTACAGCTTATTATATCCAAATTTAAAATTCAAATATAATTTATTCAAATTTAATTTTGTCCATTGTAATTTTGCATATATAAGAAGGTATGTACCTCATTGGATAGATTCGATGACCACCAATAGGACGAATGCCGTGTCCTGAGTGTGAATTCGAGTGGGAGACCGAGGGAACGTTCCTGAAACCGTTAATTGAGATACATAACACAGGCAATAGCGTACCTCTGATAACCGATAATTGGTGATCCACTCAAATTCGATCCAGTAGAGTCTCCTCTGACTAGTTCCTCAACTCTCGCACAATTGGAAGCCGTAGGTGGGCTGCAATTGCATATTTCGCATATTCCAGTTCCATCCAGTTCCAAGTTACCCGCTGAGACGTCTATCGACAGCTAGAGGGCGGGGAGGAGCTGGTTCGGGCCTGAATCAACACACTGTTAGTAATACTAAAACAAGAACAACACATGCTTTGTAAACGTCGGATACACCACAACTATTAGTCTCGGTTATTTTCATTTATATAATAAATAAATCGTACGCATTCTTCTCCCTGAGCTGCTGAATGAAGTCGGGATCCTCGACTGGTACCATCTTGTACAGCGCACTAAAACAACGTATTAATAGGACCAAGTAAAGATCAAATTACAATTTTAGCTGATATAAATTTATTGTTTTGCTTACATTTGGGGGTGATGTCCCTCCGCTGGTTGAGTAGATGGAAGCGAGAAGGCCTTCAGAGGACGGGGGAAAGAACTAAATTGATGTTACTAACACACATTGTTATCAAATTAAAAACACTCACCCGAGCAGAATATCCTCCTCATATTTCTCCATCGTAGTACTACCTCACGTCAATTAATCACCTGCCATAGTTTCGCGATAAGGGGAAACAAGTTATACAATATGAACAATTAAAAATACATAAAAATTCATTTTCATTTTTGAAATTCAAAATTAAACACGCGCGCGTCATTCTACCGTACTACAACACATTGTCAGGGTTTTCGTTGCCGGACCAAAAAAACTTTGTTTGCTTTGCCATACATGGGTAATTGTAAAGTTCACCGGTTCACCAATTCACCGTTCACCGTTCACCATTCACCACGTTCACCATTCACCATTCACCGTTAACGGTTCACTGTTCACTGTTACAACAGATAATCGTTCACCGTTCTCTGTTAAAATATTATTAAAACTGTTTTTTTCTTCGATAATTAGCAACAAAAGTTTTCTCTGCGTTACTAACTTTCTTTATAAAGCTTCAAAAAAGACTTTTTGAGATTCACAAAAAAACGATTAAATCGAAATGAATTTGCATAACGCCACAAAACAAAAGCCACAATCACCGATTAGACAACCATTATTAAATGAAATTGATCAAACTACTAATTAGCGAACAAAAGAACTACTCGTGTCCAGTCTTCTTTAACAACAATAAGCCTCGATGCAGACCGTGGAAATGAGGACACTGAAATTAAGAACCTCAAATTCATCAAAATTTCGCATTGACTGTTAGGGTATTCTATTCATTCCGATAGAAAAAAACTCACAGTACCTTGACTACAATCCGTGTTTAATTTGGACTCCCATTTCATGCAGATTGCATCCGAATTCCTCACGTAGGAATCTCTCGTCCTCTTCAGTGTGCTTCGATAGAAACTTCTGACTAACAGCCAGCATGCGTGAGTGAGAATAGGGGTATCTCGATCTCAGGCATTTGAGAGAACAATGGATTATACTGAATTGAAAGCGGAGATAAGAAATCAAAATTTCCAACGAACCTCATCATTGTCCGTATGAGAGGATCTCCTCCAGATAATTTCGTTCTTATTTTCTCCACATGGTAGATCACTCTGCTGCCATCGATACTCGGAGGAAGAGGCGCTTGGCACGACATGCACGTTCGCCGACTCAGAACATCAATGTTGACTCTTTCTGGAAGAGAAAGATCTACTAATCAATATTCCGGTCATTTAAGCATCTCTAGCTTGTCGAACTCACCGGTGATGAATCCAACTACGAAAAAGTTGTTGTTGTGGTGGATGGAAGTAAACGGTGGCATTATGGATGACGGAAGATTAGTGAAAGTAGAGAGATCGAACAACTGCAATTTTATACAATTGTGAAAGAATGAGAGAAAATGGAGATACCGAGAAAGTTGGGTTGGCAGAGCTGCGGTAAATTGATTGATTCTGCAAAAAAAAAGTTCAACTAATGAACATATCTAATTATCTGACCTGTTCATCGCACGCGTCGACCAATATCGATGAGGTAGGTCGCGTGACGTCATCTCCTCCCGTAATTCTATTCTGCACCGACCGCAGGTTCAATACATGTAGCGGTGCTTCCTGCAGTGAAATAAGTGACCAACCCCGAAGTGGGATATTGTAACTTACCCACCGGGTCCTGCATAGGGATGGCTAGTCAAGCAAGATAGCAAGATCTTGTTGGGAAATTGCTCATTTGCATCATTTCCCAAGAACTTTGTCGGTGAAGCAAGATTCCCAATCCTAGCAAGAATCTTGCTTCCCAGTCATTTTCAATCTGGCAGCTGAACTGAGCGGTCCAATATATTAACATTACGCCAATTAGTTATTGTAGACACGGATAATGGGATTTCCACGTGAAAGAATTTTCTTTGGCCACCAAACGTGGTCATTTTTCAAGCAAGATTCTTGCCAGTTTCAAGAATCTTGCTTCCCATTCTTCCCAATAATACTCCCAAGTCAATTCCCTTTCTATCCAAGAATAAGCAAGATCATTCTCCACTTTCGCAAGAATTGTACCGGTTTTTTTTTCTTGCGAAGCCATCCCTAGTCCTGCAGCGAAAAAAAACTACCGTAATCCAAAAATCCGAAATTGAGAATATTGACCAGGGGTATTTTGCATCAGGTTGACCTCAGGTTGGTAATACCTCTTGAATATGACGTGATCCTCCTACCGTGCTCTCGACTACAGTAACCTACCGTATACTAAAAAAATACGAAGATGATCTAATCACCTCGGGATTTTTTGCAGGAAGTAGGCTATTATTTAACATGCTTATTAATCAAAATACCTTCTCTGCACTCTCCTTCTTCTTCTTCTTGGCAGGATTTTCCGTCTCATCCTCGGCATTGAGTCCCAATTGCATTCTCTGAAGAATTTACTGTAAGGGGAACCACACATTTTGATACCTCCTCCAATATTCTCCTCTCTTCTTCCTCCTTTCTCTCTGCATTGTACTTTCTTCCCTTTTCTCCCAATCGATCGAACTGAAATGTATCCATTCCAACCATTACCCGTGATATTTTGTTATATTACCACAGATAGAGTAGGGGTCGTGCTCAGTGTGAGATCGAGAAGACTAGTCTGAAATGAGAATCATGGATATATAAAACTATCGATTTCCACTTACATTATCAAGTGCTCCCTCGTCCTGAGTGTCCATTTGAATCGGATCGACAATATCTTCGTCCAGTTCAGTCTGAAACATTGTAAACGAGAGAAATATTTAGTTGCTCACTTGGTTGAGATCCGCCGTAGTTTGTTCGTCACTCCAAAGTCTGGTTTTCGAGGACTGGAAAACATGAATGCAACTATTGTAGATAACATGAGATAACTCACATTGATAGCAGGTGAGCCGTCTGTCTCCAGAACTGTAGGAACTGTTGACACTACCACATTCGATCTCACTCCTTCAGAATCTTTTGCTCCCCACCGTGTATACTTCGTTTTCTTTCCATCAACTGAGGTTGAAATAGCCTGCATGATTCGGTAAATGAATCAGACCGTTAAAAAGTGCAAAATACCTTTTTGAATCTATCAGAGCTGAGATTGATTAGATAAGCAGCGAATTTATTCGCTTCGGATTTCCCATACTCTTCATTCACGAAGATACAGAACCTTAAAGGGAAAGTTACCCCCTGCTAGAATTCGCGCGAATTCCTAGGGTTTCCACGAGGTAGAGTGGTAATTCCCTGGATGCACCTCTCTCTTTGATTTACTCAGTCTCACTTCTCCTCTTGCATCTCTCGCCCCTCGTCGATCTCCCTCCCCAATCTCTCTTGTCACTTCCATGTACGTGCTCATTCCAAGAGAGACAGAGGAGGAGAGGTCAATCGCTAGGTCTTTTCTAGGGGTATTTCCCTTTAAGCGTGAAACTTACCCAAAGGAATTACACATCGTTTCGCAGTCTAGATCAAAAATAACGGTAGTCTCTTTTTAATGAAAGGTTAATTATAAGAAAACATTGCCACTTTCAAATGGATGCACACGGTGTGGGATAGAATGGAATTGCACTTCGGCGAACGGCATACGAGAGACCCTTCCGTTCTTCGAACAGCGATGCTAAAAAACAAATAATGGTAGACAAAAATAATGAACTCACAGTTCATCCGATTGACCAGCCATGACTATGAAACCGTCGAAGAGAGGAGAGACACACGAAGAGAGGCTTTGAGACGCCGACACAACTTTGTCGAATTCGATCTTTGTCCGTCCTGAGGAGCCATTGAGCGGAAAGTGAACTTTCAAAAAAGAATCAGGAGCGAGAGAATGTGATAAACCCCCTATCACTTTGGCACACTCTCTCACGTTTGGTCCCTTTCTGGAGGTGTGACATAATTTGATTGATGATCATTACTAACCATTAGACAGAATTTCTGGTAGATTGATGGTGTTCTTCTTCCCTCTCTGAACAATTCCGTATCTTGCCAATACAGTCTCCTTAGCGGCCTTATCGAATCTATCCCAGATAACTTTGTATATCAGAGGCGCATCGGATACAATGAGATCTCCTCCCCCAAACGGCGCTTGTGAGCAGTGTTCGACGGTGGCTGAACATTACGGATGACTAAGATTTCATTATGAAAACCCGATATCTATAAGAGAAAACCTTACTCTGGCACGACTGTTCCATGTGGTCCATGCATTGATCCAGACTCGGTTCTTTCTTCATTCTATTCGAATCCCACGAATTGGAGGATTCAAGACTATTATTGGAGATAGTACCATAGCCGAATCCCGCTGAAACAATACAATGATGCATTTTTCCCGCAACGCAATATGGATGAATAATTCAAATATTGGTTTGCCCAGACAGGAAGATAGAAATTGTAATGATAGGGAGTGTGTGCAAATGAGAGAGTTGATCTCTCGTATTCGCACACTCTCTCGCAGGTTAGACAAATTAGATATTCGTGATTAAATTATCTCGCCTTCTTTTCACTCAATAGAAGAACATCGCCAGGTTCACTGTATATATACTCGATCACCATTCTTCCCTTTGGTTCTTCCTTCAAATCCATGACTACAGTAATCTGAAGAAAACAATTTGCTACCGTTCAAATAAGATACTGTACCAATCGTTGAAGTCTGGGAAGCACAGGCTTCGTCTGTCGGAGAATCTTGAGAATCGTGGATCCATCTTTACTTTTCACATACTTTCCATCATATTCTTCTACTCGTTTCTTCTCCGAGTGCTCCACGTAAATTTTCATGCCTGATAATTCGACACCTCATTTACCAAACTCTCTCCATTCTACATGTTCTCTCATCGATCAGACAGCGCGAGAGAGCATGCAGAATGGAGAGAGTCAAACCGAAACTCTCTACTGCCCAGTCTACCATACAGAAAGGGTGCGAAAGATAGCGTGAAAGTGAGAAAGACACTCTCGACCCTCTCATTTTTGCACACTCTCTCGCCCCTGACCCCTTGTTTTACGTTTGGAATCATCGTACATCGATACGTCATAATCCCACCCCTTTTTTCCCCTGTTTACTTTCCGAAATGGAAAATGTTCGAAATGCCTCGCCTGGTTTCCTTCGATTCCAGTCTCCACTATAATCGGCCTTCGCACTCTTCACGTCTTGTTTGGAGTGAACTCCAACAACGTAGACAAATCGCCCCGTGCCAGAGATAAGTGGAGGATGAGACGGAGGTGAGTCATTTACGATTACTTTTCTGCACATTTGACAAACTGAATCACTAGATAAAGTCTCTATTCTCATGGTTTCCTTCTAGGGTGGGCTTTAGCGCTCTTCTTAAATCTCTGATTCCAAACTTACAGAAAGGGGCCAAGGTGAGAGAGCTTGCGAAAGTGAGACAGTCCCTCTCGATTCTACACGCTCTCTCACTCCAAAGCCCTTTCTGTAGTTGGCTGGCCTGTGGTATGATGTGTACACTCAATGGTGGTTCCAACAGAGCAGAATACGAAACAATATGGAGCTTTATAAACTGTGAAAGTGATCGATCGAAATATAATTCCTTCTTAAATCGTCTAATTTACCGTCTCATTCGTTGTAACCCAGTGATGTATTTATATAAATATAACCAATAACTCACTCGGACAGAAGAAATCGAGTGATGTCACACCTCCCGTATTCATTCGACAGATCGTAGAAGAATCTTCCATCTTCGTCCTCAATTATCCTGAATACATAATGTATTAAATATTGGAAAATTTGATGCGAGACTACGGTAGCTTCCCTGTCGGAAGGCTAGAGGTACTATGAAATAGAGGGATCGTACCCATCCCTAGAAGACCAATGATCAACCTAACCCTCAACCGATATGATCTGACCATACCGACAAGAATGATCCGAAAAAAATGTATCTAAAAATATCTGCATACGATAGATTGGGAAAATATGTAGATAAGATTTATGAGATCAAGATAAAGCGACTCACGACTCTTCCTGTTCATCCAGTGATCTAATCGAATGATCAGATAGGAATTGCGCTGCTTCTGCTGCAGCTTCAGACCCTACATCGATATTGAATCCCCACTCTGATCCAAACTCATTCTTAATGAAGTAGTAAATCACAAGAGCAATAAATGAACAAAACAATTTTAAAAAATAAAATCAATAATAATGTCTAGTTATGAGTAACAGTGAGCGGTGAACGATGAACGGTGAACGGTGAACGATTGGCCGGTGAACAGTGAACGGTTTGCCGGTGAATGGTGAATGGTGAACGGTGAACGGTGAACTGTGAATCGGTGAACTTTACAATTTGCCGCCATACATCACTCGCGGTTTGCTCTCATTACATTTCCCTTTGTTTCAGAACACTGTGTTAAATTTGCATCACTAACCTACATAACCTATATAAACCTACTAAAATACATGCTCACCTTTGGCAAGGATTTCTTTCCTTTTCGCGCCACGGTAGCGGACGTTGTGGGCTTGCCCATGATGCTGGAGGATACTGACTTGAGCCAAGCATTCTTTCTTTACACCTTTTTAGCCGCTAGCCGCTAATGGAAATCTGGTGCTAAAAGACTACATGGGAACCCCCAAAATGGAACGGGCATTTTTAATTGTTTTGATTTGTTGATAAAAAGTGAGCTCACTTGGTGTCCGTAAGTGGTTGTCCTTGAGACGCAGAGGAGAGAGGGAAGGAACTGTATTCTGAAAAAAATGACAAGGCTAAAAGGTCACTGACTTTCATCAATGAGCCATCGTTTGTAATTCCCCTCTGTAATTCCCCTCGGGATTTTTCGAGATTTTCCCGGAAAAATCCGGACAGGCTGCCAAATCGTCGGTTCTCAATGAAATCGTCCAAAACTTGAGTACGGGCTTTCACCGAAATTCGAGAAATCACCTTCGAGGATTAAGGAAATTATTGATTGGAAAGTACCGTATCATAGTCGGTTATTTTCGTAGTGTACACCACGCATGTGCATTGTGAACATTACAAATTGCCGTTCGCGCGCGGGGATTACGCTCGCTCGAAAGCGACTTTGATCGATATTTGTTTGTTTCAATTATTTTTCTCACTGTATCATTCTTTCGATGCAGACAGGCGAGGAGCAGTCGGCAACACAGATTTGAAACGCTATGGCAGGCGACCGGCAACTTGACGCGCCGGGAGACAAATATCGATCAAAGTAGCATTCGAGCGAGCGGAATCCCCGCGCGCAAACGGCAATTTGTAATGTTCACAATGCACATGCGTGGTGTATACTACGAAAATAGCCAATTCTGATACGGTACTTTCCAATCAATTTCCTTAATCCTCAAAGGTGATTTCTCGAATTTTGGTGAAACCCCGTACTCCAAGTTTTGGACGATTTCATTGATTTCATTGAGAACCGACGATTTGGCAGCCTGTCTGGAATTTTCCGGGAAAATCCCGGTAAATCCCGGATACGGTGCAGTTTCTTCCGTTTTGAGGGTATGTGATAAGAAATCAAAGACAGCAATCCGCGGCATGAAAACTGTTGAAAATGACCTTTTTTTCTTCTTTCTTTCTTTTCTTGGTCTTTGAAAATCTTTCCCGACTGAGCTGGGTGGCGAAAATAAGAAAACTGAGACGTGACCTACCTCCGTACACTCGATTACCCAGAAAATCTGTGCTCTCTATTGGATAGAGAGAGGTCACTTGATCAGTCTTTAGGACCCCCTATTGACGGTTTTTTTCCTTTGGTATTCACTCGGTCCGTCCCTTTCTCTTCCGATTACACTTCATTTTTCTCCCCACTTTGTTTCCTCTTCTCTGCCCAATCATTTTCGCTTTTATGGCCGCAGTAACAGACGAGGGAGACAGGGAGATCTGTCGGGTTATACGGTTACAGTATCTTTTGTACGAACCGCGCTCTGATCTCAATGCGAGAGGCGAAATCCCCTCGGCAAATTAATATGCCCCGGAATCACTCCGCTCTCTCGCCTCAGCGCTGTGTTTCGTTGTCTCTCGCGTCTGGCAAATCTCGTCTCCCCTAAACAACACACTCTCTAACCCACCTCATTGCGCCATATGATCTAGCCCGAGGCCCGTCTGTTATTCACTTTTCACTCCTTATCTCTCCCCCTCCCTACCTCTTCTAATCTATCGATCCTTGGAGGTGGAGGTGTCTACTATTTTCTAGCCTCGTGCTAACACTTAATATTATATCGTATTCTCTATCAAGGACGGGGTGATTTGGGGGATGGCGGTGATTTTTCAGCTCAGAAACGAGCAGTTTCTTAAGCGTGGGAGAACCTGACAGACTAGAGGAGACACCTTCTATGGTCTAGTGGACATTGGCTTTGTCATGCTATCTCATTAACGCTGGTGCAATCCCGGCATTGCAAATTTATAGGAAATTACTACCCACCAAAACGTATTACTGTGCCTGTCAATGACGCGTAGTTGGTTGTTGTATAAGGTCGTCGTCCTCGTAAGAATGAGAAGTAGCAAAGCACGTGTAGGGTACTGAATAAACACAATTTTAATGCGCGTAAAAGCGATAGAATGAAGAGGGGAAGGTATGCCGAGGTTCACTGAGGAATCTGGCCAGCTGATCTCCGCTCAAAACACGCCCCTTCTCTGGTTTTTTTGCCCCAATGGGATCCCAATTCGCTACCCAATGGGGCAAACATCAAAGGCGCCGCTGGGATCCCAATGGGGAAAATGTTGGGATCCCAATGGGAGAAATATGCCCCCAATGGGATCCCAACGTTTTCCCCATTGGGATCCCAGCGGCGCCTTTGATGTTTGCCCCATTGGGTAGCGAATTGGGATCCCATTGGGGCAAAAAAACCAGAGTTTCTCTTCACAGCTGTTTGAGTGATAGGGGCGAGGGAAGGAACGAGAGAGAGAGAGAGAGAGAGAGAGAGAGGCTGAAAAGTACCCTCTGCTTCTACGACTGTTTTATGGGGCGAGAAGTGGGGTAACTGTCGCGCCAGAAGGGATACAGTAGTAAGCGGTAATGAGCATCTGGTGAGGGGATAAGAGAAGGATTGTATAAGAACGGAGGAAAAGAGTATCGAAAAGAATCAAGAAAAAAAAACACATTGTTTCTGTAATGTACTCTTGTCGTCTATCAGAACTGTGAAACTCATATACAGTCAAAATGACATATTGTGAACAAAGTATTATAAGATATCATAAGTTATTATAACTATTTATAACTTCTTTTTCCTGAGGTTCCCAGTGAACCGAAAAATTTGAAATTTTGGCAGTCGCCTTTTTTCCGCTTGTTAATAACTTATTACCGAACAGAATTTAAAAAAAAATCATTTTAAAAAGTTCTGGGCGGTTTCCCGTAGCTCCGGCAATTTGAAGTCAGAGCCGGGACGCGGGCGAGCCAGTGCCGGGATTCCTAACTAGCCGGATCCGGGAGTTAGATTTCGTATTCAAATTTCTCGCCTAAATATCGCAAAACCGTTGCCACAGTTAAGTGTGCGCGAGCGGTTGGAACTCCAAGCCAACAATAGCCTGGCGAGGTATTTGAATAGCAGTAAATTCGAATTATAATTTCCGGATCCGGCTTGTTAGGAATCCCGGCTCTGGCTTCAAATTGCGAGCTACGGGAAACCGCCCAGATCTTTTTAAAAATGATTTTTAATTAAAATTCTGTTCGGCAATAAGTTATTAACAAGCGGAAAAAAGGCGACTTCCAAAATTTCAGATTTTTCGGTTCACTGGGAACCTCAGGAAAAAGAAGTTATAAATAGTTATAATAACTTATGATATCTTATAATACTTTGTTCACAATATGTCATTTTGACTGTAGAGATAATGGCGGATCATTTTTAAACCTCTCTACATATGATAATTGGTTTCGAGATCTCGAAATCTATCGTGAAGATACGAGAAATTGAGAAATTGTATGATAATTGACAGAGAAAATTGTCGAATGTCTAGGATAAAGGGGAGTTTCGAGACACATTTGAGTTTCGAAATCTCGAAACTCGGATATCTTGAATTAAGATCTCCAAAATTGTCATTTTCACTCACACTAGGCTAATCCTATTCCCAAGTCATACATCATCCGCCTCTTCTCCTCTTATATCTTTCATTCTTCCACAAAGCGTACAACACTCCCATCGTCGTTAATTTGTTGCCTATCGTTATTATCTTTTCTTTTAATTACCTGTATTTTCCCTATTTATGCTCATGGAAGTTTTAGCAAGCAAAACTGCTTCCGACGCTCAAGTCCCCTCCTGGCCGCTTTTATTTTTCGTGTTAGATAAAATTTTAGGAGAAACAAAGCAACTTTTGACCAATATTCTGTCGAATGTGATAAAATTCCAATTGCATAATTCCGATTTTGAGAAACGTTTGAAAATAGAATTTATAAAATTGATTAAGTATAAATATCGTCAATATTTTATGTTTATACTTGCATAATATATCGAAAAGGAGATTTTAAAGAAGGCCTCCCACGAATATTTGGTCACATAGACTGCCAACGTAGTGTTGCTGGGGGCGCTCACCCGAGCACATTGCAACGCATCCGAAATTCTACAGTAACCTATAAATCGATATATTCGCTCTCAAATGGCCGCAAAGGTACCAAGAATCGACGGGCAACGCGTGCTAGACCAGAAGATAGGAAAATAAACGGAGGAAAATGAAGCTGCCAACGATATAGTAATGTTTCCCCCCTATGGATAATATCGGTTTTCATAAAAAATATAATAATTTTTGCAAGGAAATGCTTAGAAAATTGCCCCTAATGCTAGTGTGCGCGCTCCATATTTTTTCTCTCAATAAGCCAAATACAGTACACCTGAAAAATGCGACTAATAATGGAGCGCGCACACATGTATTCGGGACAATTTCTAAGCGTTCCCTTACGAAAATTATTATATTTTAGATGAAAACCGATATTTTCCACAGGGGGGCACAGTATTATATCGTCGGCAGCTTAATTTTCCTCCGTTCATTTTCCCATCTTCTGGTCCTAGCACGCGTTGCCTGTCGATTCTTGGTACCTTTGCGGCCATTTGAGCGCCAATATATCGATTTATAGGTTACGGTAGAATTTCGGATGCTTTGCAATGTGCTCTGGTGAGTGCCACCAACAACACTACGTTGGCAGTCTATGTGACCAAATATTAGTGGGAGGCTTTCTTTAAAATTGAGAAACGTTTGTATAACAACAACTCTAAAACAATAAAGAATAAGCGGAAAAAATGCGAATAAATGTTGACGGAAATAAAAAAAAAGATTGATTAACACCAAAACACGTGTGATATTCCTACGTCAGACAAATCGGTGTTCTCATCAAATCTAGATAGATAATTATATATCACAATGCTGCCAGTTTCTCTCTTGACACGGAATAAATTATCCCAAAAGTCGTTGCACATTCCCATGAAATCACTAGTGCAGAGCACACTCAAAAATATATACTTGACTTGCGAGATCGAGGAGAGCATTACCTCTGCAAGGATACGTTTAAGTTATATTGTAAGAAGCAGGTTGGCTTATTTCAGAGAAATTGTCTTTCGGAGGTGCGCAGTAATAAGTATATAAAAAATATGAATCAAGTTCTTGCATATTTCGTAACTATAAAAGTTCTATTTCAAACTGTTAAAGGTGGTGTCCCACGAACTTTTGGTCAACTGAGTTCTCACTGTCGGGTTATGGTAATCGATTTCCAGATAAGAGCCCCGCAAACCGCATGTTCAGCCGATAAGTTTAAACTAAGTTATTCGCGTTTGGCTCTGTGCCAAACTGACCCTGAATGCAGGAATTCAAAAATGATCATTGAAACATATGAGATGAGGAATGATGGAGCAGGAGATTCGTGATACTCCTTCTTTAATGCAAGCTCACCTGGAGTTTTTACCATGAAATAATCACATGACGAATTGATAGTGAGTATAATCACTTCCAGATTGGTAATCTGTGTGTTGATTTCGTCTCTGAAAATGTTTGAAAAAATCATTCCTTTAATTATGAGCATTTCGTTATAATTGCAAAATTTCCCTAAAAATGGTTATTTTCCACTTTTGGAGGGGGCGGAACTGGAATTTTCCCTTTTTTGCTGTGTTTTTGACATTGTCCCTACACAGAGCGCAAGACTCCAACTCTCCTTACTCTTGATATGTTGTCTCCAGATGAGAGAGCTTTCAAAATTGAGAAAAATTAAAATTGAGAAAAAGTATCATTTTTGGCACCCCGTTTTCCCGTGATTAAAATAAATATATATTTTAACTTACGCGATGGAATCGTTGAAATGTTGTATCTGACAAATATTGAGACTCCGAACAGTAGAATCTGATAGGACGCCTCTGATGATTTTGAAGTCATCGCAATTTCGAATTCGCGTTATAACGACGTTGGTGATATAGGTACTCATCAAATCCGCGAGGTACGAAATCACCGGGTCCTTTGGTGTGCGAATTGGCAGAGTAATCCGAGCCAACGTTGGAGTAGTGGTCTGAGTCAATTTTGCCACCCACGTTGCAAATTGGTGGGCGAACTAAATGAAAAGAGTATATCCATATATGCGCGTACAACATTCCCACTTTCTTTTACGGTATAATTTTGCACTCGATGACTATCGATTTCATAAATTCGTTTTTTTAAATATGTTTTCTCGGTAAAATTGATGGTGGTCCCTAGCACATATCTCAATTTCCCGTTTCAAAATGGAAACGTTGAATTTAACAAAAAGAAGATCACAAATCGATTGATTTCCTTTTCTTATATTCGTGAATTGCACTAGTTATGTCAAAATACGCAAAGAAAAAGTATTGCAAAAGAACAAAAAAACGAACCTTTCCTGCTGGACAATCACCAAAAACCCTTTCATCTGCAGTTTCGACCACGCGTTTGTCAGTTATCCGATAACGGAGATCATACAGATCTAATAACGGAACATTCTCGGGAAAAGCAAATAACTGAACTTCGAATCCTGCCCGCTCGCCCTGCGAATATAGAACAATGTTCTCTGAAGACAAAAAAGAAAGAAATACTAAACGATGAAGAAGTTTGAAAAATAGTGTTGATTCTGCTACCGTTTATCAATACCGAATCTAACCTCAAATTTTTCGAAAATGATAAGTGGAAAGATAGGAATGTTGGATTTGAGGGCGATGAAATGGTCGACTGAAGTCATCAAACTTCGGCATGCCTGAATTTTAGAACGAAAATGAAGAAATAAATTTGGCTGAATTGAAATATGGTTGCTTTTACGAGCCCGACCTGAGAAAGCGGCGCAGTAATGCGCACAATTAGTTTATCCGATCGGTTTTGCGGAAAATATACGTCGCGATTCAGTCTAAAAAAAAAAGTAAAACTAACCATTCTTAAATTGGCCAGATCAGTGCATGCTTTTTCGGTACGTAAAAACGAGCAGATGTTATCGATGGGGACTGCGGGTAGAGATAAAAGATTGAGTTCCAGAGACGACACTCCTTTTGACTTCTTTGCGATTACACCGGATTTGGCGGATTTATTTCGCTTCCTCATCATTTTTTCAACCTATAATGGTTATTATTACATATACAATCGATGAAAAATGGAAATTTATCCAACGAAAAGAACGCGGAATACAATACATAGATTAAGTTAGTTGCAGTGCATGGCATTACGACGCTTGAATACATTTTAGCGTCGTAATGCCATGAACTGCTAAACAACGAAACGCTTCTAGAGATGGAGTAGCACACATGGAGTAATGTTATCCCGACCAGATCACACGCAGAGTAAGAGGAAACGAGAGCGTGCGGATGAAAGAGAGGAGAGAGAAAAAGAGAAAGGAAGAGCTCTCCTCCCGGATCAACTTTCTTCCCTTTTCTGTTTCTCCCCTCCGTTCCTCTCATCCGCCATTCTCTCACTCTATTCCCCGGGAAACGGCTAGATCAGACGACGCTCACTCTTCCAAGCAGACAATTTCGTGAAAATTAATATTTGAGTATCCTTTTTTTCCTACGTTTTCCCCGATCACACGAGAAAAATATGAAGAGATTTTAAAAAATGCCAAAATGGCTTAGTTTAGTTTAACGAGCAAATCCAATGTGGAAGTTGTTTTCATCGTTTTAAAATGTGAATGGTGAACTCGGACCATGATATATAAAATTGGTTGATAATAATTATATTCCGCGATGAAAAATACAAAATATATATCAGAATAAAAGCTTACAAAAAATGGGAACAATTTTATCAAAAATAAAGTTTCACGGAGACGGCAATTTTCTGCGGATATAATTGACTATTTTCGCTCAGAGTGCTTAGATTCTCGTGAAATTATGGATTTATGCATAACTTTTGATGCTCTTTCGAATGTAACACGATTGAAAAGGAAAAAAATTTCTTCCAGAAAAAAATTATTTCTCACATTTAAAATTTGCTTCATGTGAAAGACGCTATATGTGAAAGATTTTTGAGTCCTGGGTGATCACTTTGAAAGATTTGTGCCGGTTTCCTCAAATTTCACTTGTGTCTTACAGAGAACGAGTTCTAAGGAGCCCAGAGAGGGTACAAAATCATTGAGATGGATTAAAGATTATTGAGAAACAGGACGACAAGCATTCATTAGTTGCATGATTTATCACAAGCCTTTTTGGGCACGACATAATTAATGACTTATGCCTTTGGCTTTCTGAGTTTGCCATTGAAGTTTCCTTCATCGTGATCAAGGCACACGACGAGAGCTTGGAGATATTTCGACTTGATGTTGTTAACGGCTTCGTACATCTGCTTGATTTCTTCAACGGGAGTGATCTTCTGGTTGTTTTCAATCGATTCCAGCTGAAAATAGCATATTTGGTCATTCATTTGTTTTGCTGAAAATGAAGTAGCACGGATAACGCAGAATGTTATGTTTTCCAAAACATGTAGTATGATCTACCTGAGTGAGCACGGCTGGAAGTTCCTTCACAGCAGCAGTAATTTCATCGTTTTCCTTCTTCGATTTCTTGTTCTGCTCATCGTTGAATGCAGAGACTTGCGGCTGAAATCAAATCCAGGACTTTTTTTATTACTAGTGTGTTTTGCATAATGTCGAAAATGATGTTAAAGAAAAACACAACAACCATTGCTAGATATTCCACAACATAGAGGTCATTCCATTGCAGAAGAAAAAAGTGGCAAATTACTTACGGCGACTTTGTTGGTTTCCGCCCAGGCCGAGATTGCGTTCGTCAGTTGCTCCTTGGTCATCGATTCGTTCTGATGATATCTTCATTAGGCTCTCTGTTAGTGCATAAGGATTTGTCGGGGTGGATGCATGTATCAGTGCTAGGGTTGCCCGTTCGGCGTCGGTTTCGGTAATACGGTGTCTCTTATTCTCTCGTTCTCTCCCCTTTATCAGCCGTATTACCGATCTCTCCCTGAGGGAGTCGTTATACGAAAACCGAACTTGCATCCCTAATCAGTACTATCGAATCTCTAGCTCTGTGATATGAATACCTCGTAGATCTTTCTGTACTCCTCAGTGGCCTGAGCTGACATGCCCTGCAGGAAGGGAGGCTGTCTCCACACACCGTATTCTCCGGCTGAAAATAGCATAAATGCAATATTCACGTGAGCAGATCAAATTAACATTTCAAGTGTGTTATAATGGTATCTCTTGAAATGGACTCCATAATGATTTTGTGACCAGAAAAGTGCCTTTTGCGTTTTACCTTTACGGTTTTTTTGAAATGACCAACCTTCATCTTCATCTTCGAGAGCCTCAAAAAGATATGCGAGATACTTAGACTTGATATTGTTTACAAGGTCGTACGCCTGTTGAAATTCTTGAGTTGGAGTGATCTTCTGATTGTTCTCGATAGACTCGAGCTGAAAATTGATTGATTTTTCAAACGAGAATGGTGTTTTCTCAGTGTAGCGTCCCCTAGAGTGCGCAATGTGAGACCACGATCTCTTCATTTCACACACTCTCTCGACCGGTCGGTAGGTGAGAGAGTGTGCGAAATGAAGAGACCGTGGTCTCACATTGCGCACTCTAGCGTCCCCTGCGTCTCTCCTACCTACAGAATGGGGTTAGTGGCGAAAGAATCTGCATAAGTGAGAGACGTTTTGTGCATTGCTGGGGTCCGGAGCGGTCGTATGACTCACCTGAGTTAGGACGGCAGGCAATTCCTTCACGGCTGCAGTGATCTGATCGTATTCCTCCTTCGACTCGTCCTCCTCCTTGTTGTAGAACGCAGTGACTTCCGCCTGCATATTTCATTTAAGCTATACAAAAATGACGCACACTTCTGTGGACTTACATTTTACCTAATTGGATTAGTTCAAAAGAGGATCAAAATAAAGAATGCTCACGGTGACTTTGTTGGTCTCAGCCCAGGCTGAGATAGCGTTAGTCAATTGCTCCTTGGTCATGGTCTTGTTCTGGAAGTATATTGAGTAAAACTTCATTGGACGGATCAAGCATAGAGCTTCTCGAATTACAGTAATTCACCCTCTAACCGCAATCAATTTTGACTGATTTTCTACTCACCTTGTAGATCTTTGCGTAGTCTTCTCTGGCCGGTCTTGGAAGATTGCGAAGGAAGGGAGGCTGTCTCCATGCGGTGTACTTGCCTTCTGGAATTGATAGATATTTTTTGATACGACTTTTTGAAGGATCAAACATGATTTTAAAAAAGAACAAAGTGGATTTATTAAACTATTATACTTCATTGATCAATCAGTCACACTTTTTCACGAAAACCTGTTGTTGATCTCGCAGGAAAGTATAATTTTATTTATTTATTATTTATCGTACACCACAAGGGTGCGACAACATGTACAAAAATGAACGAGTTAAAAATGATATTTAATAATGGGTCATTCGCGGGAGTGGGGAGCGGGAAGGGAGTGATCGGGGCCACAGCACGGGAATTAGGAGTGAGGGGAGGAGCCTCAAAAGCGGTGGAGGAGCCGCTTATCCAATGTATGTCTTATTGGATCTCCGTGTAGTGCCCAAATTTTATAAGTCAACTAACTTTTTTTTTGTCAAATATAACATTGGAATTTCGAAATTGAAATGATTATTACCGAGCGAAGCATGGGCCGCGGCCAAGACAACGAGCGAACAGCAAACGACGAGGAATGTGGAGTGCATTCTGTTTTAATCAACAAATTGAAAGCGATAATTATCAGCGGAACGATATATTAGACTCTACTTGATAACTAATATGGCTGGGAAGCATGGGAAGCAAATATGAAAGCACAATGGATGTGATGGTCTAAACTGTAGAAACATGTTGGCTTGCTGTCAAATGAGAGCATGCCGGCGTATTTATACCACGGCGCATGCACTCAGCCGTGTTTATATTAATCCTGCAATGTGTTCAAATACTCACGCCTGTTCCTTTGATCCTTCTCTTTCCCTATCTTTATCGTCAATTTCATGCATCACATACCTATTTTGGCTGAGTCACACTTGTGCATTTGTCGGTCGCTGTGTGCTATTGTGCGATACATCCGTGAGTTACTACACTTCTTTCCTATAATTGTTCCGCTGCTCTCGGCTATGATATCTGGGGAATCGCTTCGTTTGATTGGTCTAAATGCTCTGAGCACTAACACAAACCGACATCGAGCTTATGACGCGTTGAACGTATTTCGACGGCACTCCCCCCAAGTCCCTCCATCCTCGCATCTAATACAACATGGTGGAAAATATTATCTTTCAGATAACGTTCTCAAATATGCGCATATTGTGGTATTTCGTAGAGGTTTTAATTCGGTTCGGGTATTCGGGTAGAGACCGGTTCTTTTGCTAATTAGCGCGGAATGAGACAAATCCGATATCCAGAGTCGGAAATGATTCACTATCCGATATCTTTTAGCGCAAATTGTCGAAGGGAGTCAAGATATTTAGCTCTACGGAAATATCAAAAACAAGGACGTACAGTTCCAGAAATCATTGGAAACCATTCACCAACAAATCCTTATGAGATTCATAGGCGAAAATGTCATTTCTTCTCAATCAGGGTTATGTAAATCAATTGATCTCTGAGATATCGGATAGTGGGAGTGGGAAACAATGAGATGTCGGATTTGGCCTCTCTCTCATTCTGAGAGGCGGGTTTGGAAAGTGTCGGATTGTCTCACTTTCAAAACTCTAGTATTTCGTAAATTGGCGATTGCAAGAATTAATGAGCGCCTACAAACAGTTCAACCACTATCTGAGAACAACGCGACGTCTAATTAATATCAGGAGCTATCTGGAAATAAATTTATCTCTTGGGAAACAAATTAAACGGTCCGCTGCACACAGTGCACTTTTTTCATTTGGACGAGGAGAGGAATCACTCAAATGGCTAGCATTTTACAGTACATGGGTTTTACAGTAACCCTTCTCGTCCATTAAAAGTAATGCATTGTTTTCTGTGAATATGCCAATAATTGTTTACCTGGTCAGCTGCTCCATGTGCTGATATTATTTGATATCTCTGGAAAAATCCCTGTCTCGAATTCAGAATATTGCGAGGTATGTGAAGCAAAGTTGAATATCGAATTTTAAAAACATTTTTATGTCTCCAAAGAATATAGCAAGCGTCTCACTGAGAGACGCGGATTAAGAGTAGAGAGTATGCAAAAACGAGAGACCTGACGATCAGGGAGCGTCGGTATTCATTAAACGCCACGCTCCCATTGACTTTTCGTTTACTCCCCCTCCGTCATTAGGCCTTGTCCCTACGCTACTCGTAATACAATAAGTAATGTTGTGTATTCGTCACGAAAAATACCCGTCGATTCCTGAAATTGAGATGGGCCAAGCAGTGAGTTCCTATTTTTATTGCATATTATTTCTCTACTTCTCAAACTTATTTCTCAAACACATAATAGCGTTGAAGACGTTGTAGCAGGATAATTTGAGGACAAATTGATATTAAGTTCATTGATTTTTTCCTGCTAAAGTTTGAATAAGCATCAGTCATTTTTATTTCAGTTTGTGATGGACGACCAAATCTATATCACCCATGGTGAATGTGATTTGTACCTATACTCAATCAATACAGGTGAAGACCGTGAATGTGAAAGTTATTCCTAACAACGGTTACAGTAATACATACCGTGTTTTCATCTTACAGTTCGTTAATGGATAAGAATTTGAAGAAAATAATTATAATTCACTTGTGCAACATGTTTGAAACTGAATTCCTTTATTCAGAGCACTTCACCATAAAGCGAGTTCATGTTTCCCACCCGAGTGGGGCACCATACGCTTACGAACCTGTGATCACTTATAGGAACAACGCGTTTGCTCAGACAGTGAGTGGAACAATGATCAAAGGCTCCCTCGGTGAGAAATCTACTCTATCCGTCTAACACTAAGGTGTTAATTTTTTTCGGCTTTTCGGTGTTTCAATTTCCGCCTTTTTAGATATCGCTTTCGAGAAGAACTAGAGAATTGAAAATTCTTTTGAGATGTTTCGGTACATCTCAAAAGAAATAACGGAAACATTAAAAAAAACGAATTATTTTTTCCTTCTAGATCAATTCGGGAAATTCATTTCAGAATGTTTTTCCAAAAGTTTTTTGGGAACATATTAACACAGCTTCTGATTTAGAGTAAATACGAGTTTCAAATGATCTTATCAGTAAAAGTTTTGCATGAAACTCGGATATTTTAGAATCTGACGGATTCCATTGGGAGACTATCCAAACTACCGGACCCTACCCTAGCGATGACTTCCTTCCCATTTCAGCATTCAACATTAATTACGGTTAGTTTTTTGTTATTTAAAAAAAAATTTCTTTCATCTTGCATAATAGAGAAATCAACCGATTTCGCCAGAAATAGTGCGAGAAATGAGGAGTGTGCGGAGAAAACAACTAGCGGCATCGTATTTTTTCAAAGTCTAGTACTAGGCGAGTGAGTGTATGACGTTGAGAGGAGATCTCTTGACGTTTCACACTCTCAGACTGACCAATAATTAAAGGTAAGTCGGCATACCTGCAGATTAATTCAGGAGATAGAACCACGCTTGCTGTGCTTTGTTGGAATCACGCAATCGAAGACGATACGGACAACTTGAAACAAGATTGGTACTTGCACGAACTTAACCTCGAAACTATGGTGTGGAGTCGCAAATTGACCAAGATGGATCAGGTATGCGTGAACCCAATCTTGCAGTTCGACATTTTATGAAATATTTTAATTTTGCATACTATCTAAACGGGTCTTTTAATAAAGTTTATTCAAGTATAAAATCGTTGATTGAATTGAGTGTGTGGCTTCAAAATATCGCGTATAATGACAATTCCAGGAAATTCGTCTCATGCTCAACTATTTATATTTTGACCGTTCAGCATTGGAGGCCGTCCGAGGAAACCTCCACGTTATTTTCGGAAACAAGGATAACTTCCGTGGATGGTCACACTTGGTGGGCGAATTTATACACGCTGGAATGAAAATTAGAACTGGCTAAGAGAATAATCTGCCTAACTCTATTGTTCGTTGGATTTTTGATAAAAAGAGAACACTCTATTCATCATGCCTGTTTTTACTTAGCGTGCCCAATGGGGAGGGTTTAGCTATCCTTTGTATTCTTGCTCACTAGAGTCTATTTATAGGCTATACCAAATTCATTTGCAGAGTCTTGACCTAGATTCTCTCTGTTGGAAAAGATGCTATGAAGATGACCGGGGAGATGACGTTCCTGCATTTCCCTACTGTAATTACTGTACGTATCATTTTTTTGGGTTTTTGTGAATAACCCGTAAATCGATAATTGGCGAATTTGATCACGTATATTGCAGTTACTGCGTGTGATGAATTGTACAAGATTGGAAGCACCCCATCCGCGCCAGCTTTGTGCCTGTACAGATTTGACGACACTACTAACCAATGGATCAAGGTGATTCGAGGCTGCAACATGCGATATGGGGCGACATATTCACATTCCGTGGCCTTTTGCCACTTAAACTCCGAAGAACTACTAGAAATATAGTTAAAAGTCAACTATTTTAATTATGATATTCGCACATTGTTACGAGCTAACCTTTTAACAGTTGAATTTTTTTTAACAGTCGAAATGTAGATTTGAAGTTAAGGGAGGAGGGAAATTGTATTTTATCACGAAGAGTATTGAAATAAATTATCAGATACATCAATCGAGGCCCTCTGGGAATCGTCTGAAAGTGTCGGAAATGAGTATCACTGTCTCAGGATCTCGAGTGTATATGATTGGGTCAATTGAAGCTTGTGAAGACTTTGGGTATTGTGTCCTTTTAATATCCCATCCATGTTCCTTTCTATTATCTCTAAGGACAGTAACTCAAAGCAGAAACGAGTAGAACAAAGCAAAAGGAAAAGAGTAAAACTTTCTTGTTTCAGATGTTATCTGCGAGAAGTGACAGTCTTTGAGCTGAGTAAGTCAACCAACAACTTTATTTGATTTAGTTCCAAAGCTATTTATTTTAAATCGTTTCTGAAATGCCTAAAAATTAATCCTAGAGCCTACGCTGGTCGATCACTCAATGGCTGTTCTTCTTCGGAATGAAACCAACAGAGAGGTCGCCAAAAGAATGCTGCCCAAGCAAATAACGTGACTGTTTGACTTTTTGTTTGTTTTGCATATACATGCATATTTTGCATATACTTTTTGTTTGTTTTGCTTGTTGCGTCGTTTTGGGGTCCGATCATTCGTTGAGCCATTTCGACAGGAACCACTCAATGGCCCGATTACCCGACCCGAATTTCGAACTCTAGCTGTTACAATATTTTTATGATACTATCACGAAAGGGACTTGTGGTGTATATTTTGCCGTGCGGATGTAGAAAACTCCTTTTTTGCAGGTATGGGCTGATGAGAGATTCGACGGGGGACAGTGCCCTGTCTGTGCCAGCTTCTAACTCCAATAATCACGAATTCTCATTGGATAGTGACGACTCGATGGGTTCAGAAACGGATAACCCATGAAAATTTATTTTATTATTTTCTCATAGACTGCAAAACGAGGTCTTTCTGAACACTTTAGTGTGATTTCTTTATCGTTCAAATATAAAATGCAGTACATTTCTTCTTCTAAACATTATGTTCAGCCATTAATTATGATTTATTGTATCATCTCATTGTTACGCCCGAGTCTATGAACTGCGCAATATGTTTTTGTACTCATATCAATTGTAATGAAGAGGTTGTTATCTATCCCCTCCCTCGACGAGAACACTTGCAATAGTATATGAGGCTCTTCGCGTAAGAATCAATAAAAACGATGTACACTAAACATGAAATGTATGCTCACAATTAGGCAACTTACGTTTTCGAGGGTGCTGATCATTATGGTGACAATCACTTTTCATTTAACTCATCGGCTGAAGAGTACTGTAACTACCGTTTTTGAGGCTACATCGCCATATCCACGAACATGTAAGCGGTTTTTCATGAAATTTTTTTTATAGGAGTGTTTTCACTCGCTGATAACGATGTGATATTCAAATTAAATAAATATTATACGCGCCGAATTTCGAAAACGTCTTTTCGAATACCTTCAGTTAGTATCGTGATTAGGATGACTAGAAAGATGCGCCACGTTCTCAGCTTTCAGAATCGTATGTTACGTGCGTAGTTCAGAGGTACCGTTTTACCACTTCATGACCATTTTAGTCGCCCATTTCTCCGTTAATTGACCGCAATTATTGGTTCTTGACAAGAAATGATAGGGTAAAATGACATTTTCTATTGTCAGTTTGGCATACCTCACTCTCATTCTCATCGTGCGCCCTACGGTGTGGTCAATTAACGGAGAAATGGGCGACTAAAATTGTCATGAAGTGGTAAAACGGTACCTCTGAACTATGCATGGAGAAAAAAAAGGAGAAAATCGAGCCATTTCTACAAGGTCCGCGCAATTACCTGAATACATATTTATCCTGACATCAAGGCAAATGGGTCTTCAGGAAGGTAGTTTCGTGGTCAGGGGTGGTCGGGATCTTCGAACTCGAGGCAACAGGGTCAAGGGAATGGCTTCTTTGGTCAATGGCCCATCAAAAATATGCACTCTTTCGAGAGTTAGATTTCATTCAGAGACAATAACATCATCTGGTATCGATAATGTTATTTTTTTTTACCAAGAGAGAAGAATTGATACTAGCAACAGCAATGTAACAAATAAACAGCGATCATATCCAATACGGTGGCTAACGGCAGATCCGGCACGTGCGCCCCTAGTGAAATTCTGTTTTCCTATTGACTACGCATGATGAACTTTTATCGAATGAAATAACAGCGCCCTGAATGTGCTTTCTCTCTTTTTCAATGTATACCCTTCATTACCGCCCGTCCAATACAATTGTATTGTATTGTATTGTATTGTATTGTATTGCCCGTCCATTCCTCTTTTTTCATTGATCAGCCTCTAGAAACTGTTTCGGTTTTTTTGGTGATTTTTTGGTTCGCTGTGATTAGCATATTCGTACGTGTCTTTTGCGTCTATATTATGGCTCTCCATAAATTATAATGGCATTTTTATTTCTTTGTAGTTTGAAGATGCGTAACTATTATTTGCTGAAAGATCGTCTGGAAATATTACAGAACAAAGTGAGTTTTTTTATCCTGGTAATGTAGTTAGTTGAATTTTATCAGGCGAGTAATTACTCGGAAACCGATGGATTAGGAAAGTTGATTGTCCGAGCGATCGAGATAATAAAGGAAGTAAAGATGAGTAAGGGGAACGAGAAGGTGTGTTCCTATTTTTTTTTACAAAATTTCAATTTTGGTTAAAACAAATGGTCAATTTAATGTTAACTTTAGAATCTTACAACTCTCCTGAAGGCTTTTGAATCTTTCCAACAACAAGTGATGCGAAAGGACGATCAGAGGTATGTTCCAGCATTAATTAAACTAATTTTTCTGCTCTCGAGGCGCGACAAGAATTGAAATTTGACCTGAAATAAGGGGAGAAATAGGGGGAATTATCTCATTTGAGATGACGTAGGTATTTGACGACAAGTGATTTATCAATTGCATTGTTTTTATAGCATTTAATGAACCTCTACTTCTCTGTTCGGCTATTATATCCCTCCTTAAAATAACGTTAGAAAACACAATGAGAGCAGAGTAGCTGCTATCTTCATTGGAAAAGTAATTAATTTTATTTTGAATTTCCATCTCAAAATAAAATTGAATTCGGTTAGATTCTCTTTTTTCAGTCTGGCATTCGAAATGAAGTGGAAAAAAACATTCAGAGACAAACATCTGCGTGACATGTTGTATTCTTTCTGTACTGGTGTAAAGAAGTCCATCGAATCAATGATCGAGACAAATGAGGATAAACGAACGAATAAATGCAGAATTAAATCGGCAGCGCGACTGGTAAACCTCTAATTTTAGCTTTGATTGTGCTCTCTTCGCTTTCATTTGTGACTGTGGAATTGAAGTAGAATCTAGTAGTACGTTGCACTGTCAAGTCTTCATTAAAAAAATCAATTTAAGGTTGGAATCGAGAATTCCACTGTGCTTCAGAAGATAATGGGAGAGCCTGCTGGAGGCTCGTGCGATAAGGCGTCTGAGGTAGACACTGATACGGCTACCGATTCTGCTGCACGTGCTGCACGTGCTGCAGCTGCAGCTGCACCGGAGGCCGCAAGGGCAGTCTCGATTCGATCAAAACGCGCTAATCGCCATTCACCAAGAGGGCACACTTGTGATAAATGCGGCAAGAATTTCACAAGCCAGGCTGGTTTCAAGGTGAATCATTTCTTCCATATCATTGTTGGGATTTTAGAAAACCAATTTTTGAAAAAGTGAAAAAATGCAACCATAAAGTGTTCAGATGCATGTCCAATCGCTGTGCGGGACGCTTTGTGTTCAGTGTAATGTGGTTTGCAAGTCGCGGTTCGCGTTTGTGCAGCACAATAAGCTGCATCACGGCACTGCGGAGCAAGCTGCAGCTGCTGCAGCCGCTGCAGAGAGCAAACAGTTCGGGTGCGAAGAGTGCGGCGCCGTATTCCCGAGAATAGAAAGCCTTCGCCGCCACCTGAAAATTCACGATAGTAAGTGGGAGAAAGAACATTTCATTTTTCAATTTTCAATTTTTTTTCAATTTCCATTGGTTAATTTTACAAAGAAAAATATCAACCGGTCTTCGGAAATTGCTCAGAATTTCCTGTAACTACATAAGCCAAAGAGTCCAAGAAAAGAAAATGAACCACTTATAACATGGCCAATTTCAGATCAAACATTTTCGTGCGAAATCTGTTCTAAGCAATACACCGTTTTCAATTCGCTCAAAGGGCATATGCAGAGTGCACATGGAATTAGGAAGTATGGCACGAGTGCACAACCCACCGGGCAAAGTTAATCGTATTTGAAGAATCACTCGGAACTATTTGCACATAATTCGAAGTGCGATCAGTATCATGTTCCATTCTTCAATTGATGTCAATAATTAATAAAAATATCCAAATTATTTTTGGTGATTCCTCCATTAAGAGGAAGTGCAAATGTCTGTCTGTTTAGCTATTTATGTTTGTTTTTTTTCTTTTCCATGCGGATTTCCGCCCATTTTTAATATAAATCACTGTAAAATCGCTTCCCCCAGTCTTTTTTCTTTAGAAAGGCATTCAAAGGATTTTTCAAATTCAGCAAAAAAAAGTTCGCGAACGATCAATTTCCCGAGTGATTTTCCTAATTACGAACTAAAATATTCTGTTACTATATTTCGTATTGATAAATGAGAGGCCAATTCTGAAGACTACTAATTTGTTTTCTGCCCGTCTGATCACGCTCAAACAAAACGGAAAGACGTGTCTATCCAGCGATATCTAGTATCACTTCGATGTTATACTTTTGAAAATAATGTTATACAAATTTAGTTGGCTACAGAATTTGCGTTCATTTCCGAACGATCCGACTGTGGCAGATCGTGGCGGGGCGTATTCACATCATTCCACAGACCGGTCAACCTTACAGAAAGGCCTTTTGAGTGAGAGAGCATGTGAAATCGAGAGGGACTCTCTCACTTTTGCACACACTCTCGTTCTATCCCTGATCTGTAGGTTTGGAATCATGTGTATTGTTCCGACATTTGTATTCGTATAATACGCGTTCCCTGCATTGTATTGGTGACAAATTCAGCAGTATCGGCGATAAGGCCCACTGCAATATTTTCCTGGTCACCATTGTTTTCACCTCACACTGACACATGCACAGACTCCCCGTATCAGTGTGCCTCCTACTATCACTTCCTTTCCAAAACACGGCGAGGTCTGTTGCCTGACATAATGAGTAGTAATCGACATGCTCTCATTTCATCGGCCAAATTCGTTACAGTGGGCATAAGTACAGCTAAGTTTGACCGCAACCTTGAGCTCACAATGAAAATACTTTTTAAAAAAAATAAATATTTTTTTCACTTGTCTTTCATCGTTTCCGCAGTTGTTTCTCTTGTGACACGATCCATCACCCACCCTCAGACAATTTCAAACCAAAATTGCGCATTGCTTTTTATTAACGTTTTTATTGATCCAAAATTTCTACGCTGGCTTCCTTTTTATTTTTAAAATGTTCTCGATTCTTCTTGCAGATGTCGAGTGCTGTTTCCGTGCCTGTTGATGATCAAAGTGAGCTGTTCATTTTCATCATTTTCACAGCAAGTGTATTAAAAATTAATCAATACTACTGCCTGCGCAATCATAAATGTTTGTGAAAAAAAATTAACTAGCAGGGATGTGTTGAGGTTAAATACACTACGCTCTATGCGTACACTACGCTCTCTGCATAGTTCTGCAGGTTCGGTCCAGGGGGACCTCGGTAGCTTGCTTCAGGTACGGTCCAGGGGGACCTCGGTAGCTTTCTTCAGGTACGGTCCAGGGGGACCTCGGTAGCTTGCTTCAGGTACGGACCAGGGGGACCTCGGTAGCTTTCTTCAGGTACGGTCCAGGGGGACCTCGGTAGCTTGCTTCAGGTACGGTCCAGGGGGACCTCGGTAGCCGGCTCCAAGTAAGGTCCAGGGAGAGCTTAGGATGTTGGGGAATCTTAATCGCTAGAAAGAGTACTGGCTTATTCCGTTGCAAAATGCTCGTCAGGATGAGAGCGATCGAAAAAAGTTGCCACTACGCCACTTCGTGGCTCCGTGGCAACTTTTTTCGATCGCTCTCAGCCTGACGAGCCCTTTGCAACGGAAACGCAGGATACCGTATGTTGATTTCCTTGGCGTGTTCGAACACGTTTCTGACATCGCAAAACACTTTTCCCGCGATTCTCCACGCTCCCCGGTTCATTTGGGAACTTTTTGAGATTTTCAATTTTCCACGTTAAAACATGTTAGAACAAGTCCAGACACATTTCTGACATCGCAAAACACTTTTCCCGCGATTCTCCACGCTCCCCGGTTCATTTGGGAACTTTTTGAGATTTTCAATTTTCCACGTTAAAACATGTTAGAACAAGTCCAGACACATTTCTGACATCGCAAAACACTTTTCCCGCGATTCTCCACGCTCCCCGGTTCATTTGGGAACTTTTTGAAATTTTCAATTTTTCACATTAAAACATGTTAGAACACGTTCAGACACGTTTCTGACATCGCAAAACACTTTTCCTGTGTTCCCCTACGCTCTGCGCTTCAATTTGACACTTTTGAAATTTTCAATTTTTCACATTAAAACATGTTAGAACACGTTCAGACACGTTTCTGACATCGCAAAACACTTTTCCTGTGTTCCCCTACGCTCTGCGCTTCAATTTGACACTTTTCGAAATATTCGGTTTTTCACGTTAAAACGTGTTAGAACACGTTCAGACACGTTTCTGACATCGCAAAACACTTTTCCTGTGATCCCCTACGCTCTGCGCATCAATTGGACACTTTTCGAAATTTTCGGTTTTTCACGTTAAAACTCGGCAAAACAGGTGAAAACGTGTTTCACGATACTCAAAAACGTGTCAGGGCGCATTCTGGCACTTGCGAAAAATGCGGCAAAAGGTTTGCCCGCGGCGGGGGTCGAACCTGGGGGTCTCGGATTCAAAGTCTGACGCGTTATCCACTTGGCTATGAAATTGGCGGATTTTTATATTAAAATTTTGAAAGGTTTTCTGAGCAGTTATCATATGCAAAAGGTTCTGAGAAGATAAAATTTGAAGCGATTTATGGCGAAAATGGAAAAATGTCCGTCACGCTGCAACAAAAAAAACATACAGACAAACAGACAGACACAATCATTTCCTATAAGTGGAGGAATTACTCGTTCAGATGGATCAGACACCGTTCCACTCGTCGGAACTCGCGCAGCTTCTGAGGCGGCACCCCGCTGGGCACATGTCTGTGCAAATGGTGAGCAACGCACAGCGATTCAGGTGTACAGCGAGACGGACACACACTTTTTGGCAAAACTCCAGAATTTTGAATTTGAACTGTGAAGTGAGGGGCACGCGACGCGACCGCAACGCATGAGTCTCTTCATAGCGTTGTTGTCTCTCGCTTTTTCTCTCGTCGTCTGGCATGTGGCCGGTCTCGAAATGCTGTGCTACGCGCACTACCAATAGTTTCCTAAGAATACGAAAAGAAAAAAATGTGATAGCTATTGCTGTTGAATCGGCATACGGTCGCATATATAGCTTATCATATCACTTATTGACCTTTTTAGTGTCTTTCGTCATCTTGAGTGCCGTTTGTATTGCTCTGATCGTCATCGGCGCCCTCAACGCTGCAAACTGCCCCGTGCAGCCCATGATTCCCATGTAAGTCTAAAATATTACGATAACGTAGGAAAAGTTGCCATTCCCCCATAATCTTTCGCACTTTTAAAAAAAAGTTATTGGAAACCAGGTCAACAAGCATAAGAATGTTAGCGCATACCACGGAATGGAGTGAAAAGAGATGAGCGATACTAGTATAATGTCGACCCGTTAAATGCTCCGTGAAAACGAAGTTAATAAATATTTCCGCTTTTGTTGTTTACACATAACTGTATTTTGCTATTTTTTGTTGCTAAAAACAATCCGAACAGTGAACTTCAGATTCATCTTAATCGTCGGAGCACAGGGGACGCTGGGCGCGTTGAAGAAAAGCTACATCGACTTCAGAACCTTTCGGGCGGTTAGTGGCATACCTGATTTCCCTTTTTTTAAACAAAGCTTGTATATAGGTAACAACTATACTAAGAATTTAAAATTATTTTACTCATGTCATTTAGCTTACTGTACACTTATATGCTTGCGCGCATAGTTAGCACGAGTTCACATTCATGTATAGGTTATCCGACGCTTGTGGGCGCAATCGTCGGATGTGTGATATTTCGATTACTTTACATTACTGTTATCTAAACTTGTAACATCGTTACAGCATCCTGCGAAATATGTTCCCCCAACACTGATCACACGACTAGAAATGCTCATCGGAGGAGCGTTGTTCATCTGGTGAGGCCCCAAACTACCAACTATTTTAAATTCCGTTTAAAAATTTCAGTGTAGGTGACGTGTTGCTTTACGCTTCACAACTGATACTTACCGTATTCAGGACCATTTTGGGTGCAGTGTGGATATTCGGCGCAGTGTGGATCAACCGAGCTACGTCAGTAACAGTCCAAACTACTGCGATCACTTGACCTACGTAGTAGCTTACGGTGAGTGCAGTATCGATTTATTCTCCCTGTAATGAGATTCAATTTGATTGGAGAAAGGTATCGATTCTTCTCATATCTTTCTCATCCCACACACGCACTAACTCGTCTTGTTATCGATACGAGAGAAAAAGAGGATCTTATCTTTCAAAAAAAATCTGATACTAGAAAACTGTGATAACAACGACCTTTTCAATTGCTCGACTGCAAAAATTCTTCCGATTGCAGCAACCTGCATGCTGCTCCTGCTCGTATCCATAGCGAGCTGCTGCTGCATAACGATGATGGGAGTGGTATCTGCAGCAGGCATAACGACGGGCAGCACGGCTGCTGCAGCTGCTGCAGCTGCTGCAGCTGCAAGGACTGATGAAGAATCGGCGACAGGACAGGAGTCGAGAGAAGCCGATCGGTGCGCGCTACACAATTGCGTCCGTATTGAATGTGCTGATTGCTTTTTTCAGAGAGAGCGCGTGAGACAATGCTGATACTGCGGTCTACTAAATGATTTGTTTCTTCGACTTCGCTAATGATTGAGAGCCATAATGTCTTACGAGAATGCCTCTACATCATTATTGAACGCGATCAATAAAAGATATATCTTACTTGTATTGTAAATGTGCCGCATCGTTGTTTATTGTCTCTACTAAACCACGACTCATCACACACGTTGGATGATTCGAATTTTGTCGAACCAACACTTCATGAATAGAGATGCCAGAGGAAGAGTTTTTGGACAAAGGCAGACATCGCCAAGATGTAAATTGGGATTAACTCTTCCGGAAGACCTCTACTCTTCCGGAAGAGTAGAGGTCTTCCGGAAGACTTGGGCATTGAAACCAGTAAAATAAAACTCAGAAATATTTTTTCCGCTGTTAAAAAAAAATAGAAGCCCACAGCGAGGTGTTCCTATTTGATTTGAGCTGATTGTTTGGATGTCGCGATATAAAGTCATTGTCAGACTCTCACTACCAATGTAGAAGGGCTTGAAAAGGGAGAAAAACACTGGGAAAGTGCCCAGTTGACTCATGGAAGATTCTTTCGAGTAGGCAGGACATCTTCATCTCCTCAATCACGCTTTCTCTGTCATGACAATAGGAATACTAAATCATTTAGAATGAGACGAAACATGTACAGTCTCCACGCAGAAACATTGCATAATGGGCTTATATGCTAATTACATGCCTATTTGTTGAAAATTATGTCTCAGAGTAGTTATATATTTCATTTACAATTGACAACTCTTCCGGAAGACTTCTACTCTTCCGGAAGAGTTAATCCCTTTTCCCTACTCTTCCTTTCCAAAAACACATTATCATAATCACAAGGGCGAGAGAAAGGAAGGCCTTCCTCTCACTCTTCCTCTGGCATCTCTATTCATGAATATCATATCTCGTGAATACGAACTTTGTGATTGGGTTGTGTCGCATGTTCAAGAATTGTGATAAAGAAGCGATTATATAATTATTGTAAAGATTGAACATTGGTTACATATTTTTTACCACATGGGCAATTCCCTACTATTTATATGCAGGGAAGGATTGCCAATAGGTACAGTGTATGTCGCCACAGACTCTCATTCAAAAAAGACGCTTGCTCACTAATAACTTGATTCCTACAATGAAGTAACAATATATACTTCGTTTGGCGTCTCCTTTGCAATCCATTTTTCTATAAATTTGTATTTCATTTTATTTATCTGAATTCCAGTCGACTTGCCTGATCCACAATTATTGAAGACGCTCAGAGGTTAGGTTTCATTTCATAATTATCCACGCCGATTTGTTAAAGTCTGTAAAAAGCAATCGTATAATTATTATTATTATTATTATTATTATTATTCCAGGTTTACGTTGCCTTTCATGTCCGATCGCAAAATGCCAGTCGTTCAACAAGACCAAAAGTTCGCACTAATGCGATCCGAAATCTTCACCCTAATGGATCGCTTCAATGGTTATGAAAGAGAAGCAGTTCCAACCGAAGAAGTTGTCCGGTTCTATCTCCTCATTGTCGAACTCTACACAACTGCACCGGTCAATTCGCACATCTCCCTGTTGAATATGATAGACCGTGACAAGGACATCCTGGTTACCTTCATCACTGATCCTAACTATACGAAATATAACCTTTACTATGTAGTAAAACAGTTCGTTGCAACTGATAAGTATGCCCTCATTTTATCAGGTCTCGCATTCTACCGTCTCGATGTTGTTCCCATCGTTGCCGAGTACCCTAAAATGACGTTTTTTACGAATATTTTGCGCCATTCAATAACGCGGGAAATAGGAATATTCAAATTGATTAAGGAATTTTACGTAGATTCAAATATTCCACCTATTACAACTGAGCGCCTTTCAACTTCCCACTTGGATTGGTTAAATGAGATAATGTCGGAACCAAACTTTTTCAATATCCACCGTGAATACTTACTAGGGTTGTCGGTTCGGTATTCGTAAAACGGCTATCTCTCGTTCTCTTGACCTCCCGCGATAGTATTAAGAGAGAGGAGGGGTCATCTCTCTCTAACACTCCGTATTCCGGGGAGAGAAGGGTCAAATGCCGTTTTACGGAATACGGCGAACATATATTCCTGTTTTTATATATTCCTGTTTATGAGAACATATATTCCTGTTTTTTCATGGCAGAATGAATGTTTATGCACCTCTAAATTGTCATCAAAAGTTGCGAGTGCGCCTGGGAAACGAGACAAGTTTTCTTTTCTCATTAACGCGCTTGAGTCTCAGTTTTTCTGTGACATGACTTGCGCAGTTCGAGTCCTTTTGCAGTCATTTCTCTTGCATTTTAAATTTATTTCAGTTTATTGCCAAACTAAGTTAATTAGAAAAGAAAACTTTCGTAAAAAGCCTTATTAGTTGAAGAGACATTGTGGATTCGATTTCACTTCCATAAACTATTCAATAGTTTCTTGTCGCAACAGAGCTGGTCATGTTGATTTACCTCTCCGTGTTACTGCTATTTCATTTTTCAGTAAACTTTTGTCTCGTTTCCCAGGCGCACTCGCAACTTTTGATGACAATTTAGAGGTGCATAAACATTCATTCTGCCATGAAAAAACAGGAGTATATCAGAGACTATCTGAGAGGATCGAGTTTCTGTCAACAGTGGCCGTACAAGGACACCTAACCTATGCTGAAAATATGACCCAAGAGTAAACTTTGGGCGTAGAAACCGAAAATCGACCTTAGAAGTTGTGATTCTCAAACCCGGCTGAGATATGTTTCATCACATGTACTAAAGTGGAAAAATGAAAATTCTTCCAACGCGAACTAGACCCCAAATTAGATAGTAATTCTTAAAGAACATCTCGTATGCATGATTTTCACTGTTGAAAGTAAGATTATAACTGATCCTTGAAAAAAGTTATGAAATTTTGAAAGTTCAAAAAATTTTTCAAAAAATTAGTTTTCGCGGAGGGGGAATTTTAACATTTCCATTCGATTCCTCGTGGAAAGTTGTACCGGGTACCACATTTTGGGTTCGATCGATAGGGCTAATCTATTTTTAAATATTTTTTGAAAATCACATTCTTCTATTTTTGATGATTTTCGATGAAATTCAAGTTTCGAAAAGAAGTGAGATACATACCTCAAATGCATCCTAGTTATCAGAAAACGATATTAGAATAAGTATTAAACATTTTAATAACGTTTACGAGTGAGCTGATGAGCCATGTCTCAGTGAAAAACGACCTCGAACTACATACTAGTGTTTTACGCTCATCACACGATCCTATTTTAAAAATAAATATTGAAAAAGTTTTTTTACAGAGAGGAGAATGTTGACACTCGCTTCTCTCTCTTTGATTATGTAAAGAAAATTCTTGACGGTGCAAATTTTGAGCCTGAAAAGTTTATAATCGTTTAAAGAGTGTCAAAATATACATTTTCAATGATCATCAACATATTTTGTATGTGTTGTTTTACGCCCATCAGTTCTGTGTCATCATTGTAATTTAGGAAATTTTATTTCTTAATTCACTTAGATTTCAGCTGTTTTTTCCTATGAATCCCCTTCTGTCTTCAGCTGGCATAGAGTCCGGTTGCAGAATGAACTTGGGAAGGAGGATCTCATAATGAGTGATTCGACCATGATCCGTATCCTCAATGCCCTCCCTGCCACGAAGCGGCACAATCTCACATGTGTCGACAGTTTTAAGGCCGCTGGATATGAGGTTAGATTTCTTTAAAAAAATATATGTCTGGGAACTATTTTATTTAGGCGTTTGAGCTGATCAAAAAAATGCTGGACCGTCTGGTGGAATTGGGTCTCATGACCAAGGAGATTGCCAGTGATCTCTGGTTCGATTTTCTGGAGATTCGAGTGTATCTCAAGTTCGATTACTACCGCCATGTGAAGGAAGACAGTCGAGTTCCCGATCATTCACTCCTCTTCGCTCTCTCCGATCCCGAGAATCCGAAATTCGCCTACAAACCGACACATGGGCATGGATTTCAATGCCCTCGCTGTATTCACATCGAAACGACATTCAGGTATGAGTATCTTTGAGGTAAAAAAGCAAACCTGTCATTTTCAGAGAGACATTTGAATATTTCGCTACATTGATTCCCACTTATCCCGAGCATGAGAAGGAACTGAAGGAGATGGTCTTCAATCTCGGTAATCACAAGGAGACTATTCTGGAATTGAAGGCTCACGAGGTCGGATTTCATTCAAAGTCAATGCTCAAATAGTGATAGTTTCAGCTCCGATCGAAGTACACTGAACTGCAGCGACAAAGAATCATCAAGGGGTTACCGGAAGGAGAAGCAATGATCACGTTCGACTACGCCCAAAAACAACTGTCAACAAGTCACGTCGAGGACCAGAAGGGCTACTATGCCAAGACAGGAATGTCTTGGCATATTGCCCACGTTCTGGCCAACGTCAGCGGCCGATTCGTGGAGCACTCCTTTGTGCACATCGTCGAAACTGACACTCAGGTGAAAATAATACTCGAAAATTAATTTCCTTAATGCTGTGTTGTTTAGGACTCTCAAGCAGTTGTATCGATAACGGAAGCCCTTCTCAAAGAACTCTGGACCCAAGGAATCCACTCTGTTCACATACGCAGTGATAATGCTGGTGAGAATCGATTACTGTTCATTGATAAGTGTACTCATATTTTTAATTCAGCGTATTATCACTGTGCGCCGACCCTCGGATCGATGCCTGCAATGAAAGGAAAGACTGGAGTGAAGGTGAAGAGCTGGAGCTTCAGTGAAGCGCAGAACGGGAAAGGGTCCGCTGATCGAATCGCTGCTCAATGCAAATCAAAGATTCGTCGATACATCAACAGTGGAGGAAATGTGCAGAACCATACGGAGATGCTATGGGCTCTCGATTCACATCCACATCTAGCGGGTATTTCTGTCTATCTTGTCAATATCACAGCTCCTCACACTCCTCCCTCTCTAGGAACAATCCATCGTGTAACCGACTACTCGCACTTCGAATTCGGGGACAGGAAAGTTCGAGTATGGAAGTACTTCGGGATAGGGGAAGGCCAAGTGTTCGATAAGCTGAATAACGCCAATCTCGGAGTCTACAAGGAAAAGGGAAGAGGAGGGCGTTTCGGATCTCACGAGACAGTATTGATTGATCATCATGGCGAAATCTCTTCAGCCGCTTCAAGATGAGATCGAGAAAGTCTACGATAAGGCTATTGAAGTGCTGGGAATGGGTTGGGCACTCCGTTCTTCCAAGAAAAATCAGAAATATCCTGAACGAGCGAAGAAGATCGTTATGGACTATTTTCTGGAGAAGCGAAAGGCTGACAAACGAGCCGAACCAGGAGAAGCTTTCCAGATGATTTTCTCCGACCCGAAAATTCCCATTGAAGAACGTATGAGTATGGATCAGATCAAACGACTAATCAGTAGACTTCTCGCAGTTCAGAAGAAGAAAACTGTCGTGATCAGAGCGAGGAGAGGATCGGAAGTTGAGATGGAGGATGTGTCAGTGGAATGGACAGTGGAGGAGGTGGATGAGGGAGAGTGGGCGGAGGTTACTGATTGTGGAGAAGTGGACCAGATTGATGACGATGTCATCTACAACAGTTTCCTCAAAAAGAACAGAAATGAATTCTTTTTACCATAAATATTCCAATGCTTCATAATTTTTAAATCTGATAAAATTTGCACTCATAATTGCTCAGATTAAAGCTCATTGAAGAACAGAATTGAAGACAGCATAAACGTCAATTAAAGGATGCATAACAATATGAACAACTTCGAGAACTTGAAGACTATTTAGAAAACAAACCGTCTAAAAACACTAGTATGTAGTTCGAGGTCGTTTTTCACTGAGACATGGCTCATCAGCTCACTCGTAAACGTTATTAAAATGTTTAATACTTATTCTAATATCGTTTTCTGATAACTAGGATGCATTTGAGGTATGTATCTCACTTCTTTTCGAAACTTGAATTTCATCGAAAATCATCAAAAATAGAAGAATGTGATTTTCAAAAAAATATTTAAAAATAGATTAGCCCTATCGATCGAACCCAAAATGTGGTACCCGGTACAACTTTCCACGAGGAATCGAATGGAAATGTTAAAATTCCCCCTCCGCGAAAACTAATTTTTTGAAATTTTTTTTGAACTTTCAAAATTTCATAACTTTTTTCAAGGATCAGTTATAATCTTACTTTCAACAGTGAAAATCATGCATACGAGATGTTCTTTAAGAATTACTATCTAATTTAGGGTCTAGTTCGCGTTGGAAGAATTTTCATTTTTCCACTTTAGTACATGTGAGAAACATATCTCAGCCGGGTTTGAGAATCACAACTTCTAAAGTCGATTTTCGGTTTCTACGCCCAAAGTTTACTCTAGGATCATATTTTCAGCATAGGTTAGGTTTCCTTGTACGGCCATATCTCGAGCCTATCAGATAGTGTCTGATATGTTCTCAATCCATTGTTTGTGTAAAGTCGACAAAAAATGCGAGACAAAGGACTCCAAAAGGACTCGAACTGCGCATGTCATGTCCCAGCAAAACTGAGACTCAAGCGCTTAACCACCTGAGCCAAGTGCACCACATCTCACACACACTAGAGAGAGCGATACAAGCCATTCCCCTCTATCAGTTGCCGAGGTGATTTGATCGGGAAATGGCTAATTCGATTATCTTTCATATTTTGAGGTAGGTGAAAGAAGAACTTGTATGATTCTTCTACTCTGAGTCATCTTATCCTCCATTTCTCACAGAATGTTTAGTTTAGTTTAGAAGTCGTTTATCAAGAGGCTATTCGGGTTCACGGGGAATCGAATGGGAGCTCTGACGACGTTGAAAAGGCTCAGTATCTTCGGTTTATTTTCATCTGAAGAGCGAGTCATCTTGAATGGTTTTCGAAGTGAGGATCGGTCTCTTGTCGGTGAATGAGTGGAAATGAGAGACGATCTCGATAGTCGAATAGGCAATGGCGAAGGGTCCATCCGTTAGAATCTCGTGCGAAACAGGGATCTTGGATTGGAGCTTGAGCCAAAGTCCTCCAAACTCGAGTCATCGATCTTAGAGAGAATCAACGAGTATACTGATACTGAGGATCAATTCAACTTGTAGGTCATACCCATTACACGGCGACCACTCCGGCTTGTATGGGGATTCAAGTCTTCTGTAGTCGATAGTAGAAACGAGGGGTACTAGGGAGCCTGGGGCTGAACTAGGGGAAAGTCCACCTCTCCATCGGACGAAATGGAGAGGCGACCGCTCGTGACGACTGACAAAATCGAGAAACAGAATACGACGCCGTATTCCGTAATACGGCATTTGACCCCTCCCTCTCTTCTCTCTCTCCCGGAATACGATTGAGACTGCCAGAGGGTAATCGAGGGGTCCGTAATCCCGATACCGATACGGAACGGTCAACCCTAATACTTACTTGATTTTGTCTTCGCGCGCATACAGATCGAACTCTTCTCACAAGGACTGTTGTACGGTTCAGATACAGTCAGAATTAGGGTGAGGAAACCAGTGCAGTATCGATACACAGTGCATTCTCAGTACGTGCACTGCGTAGTACACCTGTGTATCGATACACTCGAAAAAGCGAGACTGATGTGCTGAAATGCACTGTGCACTGCAGTGCACGCACGCCGTGTACTGCCAATGCACTGTGTACTGCTAGTACATGAGGCGCTGTGAGAGAGCGTGTACTGCAGTGCACAGTGCATTTCAGTACATCACTCTCACTTTTCCGAGTGTATCGATACATTTGGTTTCTTCAAAATCAAGTACTGCAGTGCACATGAGACTCAAGTGCACTGCAGTACTGTACTGCTATTAGCCACCCTAGTCAGAATGAATTCTTTCCTAGTCTCAAATTGAAATTGCATTGCCATCTAATTCGATTTCATCATCATTCGGTATTTTTTATGTCCTCATTAGAGTTTCGGAATCAGTTCTACATGTTCGATTAACCAGTGTCATAATTTGCATCTGCATAAGGTCTACCTCATGAAACGTTATTGATTTGCGGAACCACGAAGTGTCAAAGTTGCAACTTTCTCGATCGCTTTCAGCCTCTGCAGCAGACGCTTTGGGAAAAAATATTCTTCAACAAATTAGCAGTTTCCAATGGAAACGTTGTTGTTGTTGTTTTTTTTTAATTGCAAAGGTTTTATGTCAAAAACACAAAATATACTGGCTATACTGACTAATAAGATGTGAATAATGTGACCAATGAAATGTGTAAATTATTTCACTTTGTTTGAAATATGCAAATACTTTATTATTAGTGACCGTTCCTGTCGTTTTCATTTCATTTCCATTCTCTTCTCTCGCCACAAGCTGTGGTTCCAATGTCGGTGAGGCCATTTTTTCTTTAGAAGAACTCCAACAATGGGTTTGCCCGGCAATGTTAAATACCTGCGACTATTTATATATCTATTTATGCGATTTCACTTGATGCTCAACAAAATGCTGAGAAACATGTATTCCACTTGCGTAATGAGTTCTTTCCCAGAAAAGGCATTTTTAGCTACATTCGGAAAATTGAGTTGTTTGCCTGAGTGTCCGTATTCTGCATAACTGAACGCTCTGCCCGTGACTAGCGGGAAAATGTAGCTTTAACTCTCTTTTCCCATCATTTAAGTATTAAGTATTAAATATTAACTCTTTGAGGCCGTCGTGATTGTCGTCATTATCCTCTTTATTCTACTCTGTATTCCCATCATCGCTTGGGCCTGTTGGAAGAAAAAAGAAGACGACAAATTGGTGGCTGCTGGAACGTGAGTTTTTCAGTTCCAAATTTGCATAGAGCTCTATTCTATATACGTATTATGTATTCCCCCGAGGATGTAAAAACTTAAAAAATTTGGTAGGAGAGCGTTTCTCCAAGATTCCGTTTCTTAAAAAATACTAATTTGTTCATTATCGAGTCGCAACGATATTTCCCCCAAAACCAGTGAAATATTAACATGCATTCGAATTCCGGAATACAGCATTTTGATGTCGTGCCTATCGTGAACTAGTGTTTATATTTCCTAAATATGACATAATTTTATAATTATAGGCACGAACGGGAGTGGTACACGTACGTGGATACTAATGGGATTCAGCAGCGGACTTACAGAATGGTGGGTGGATAGCTAGTTTTCTTGATACCAATTTTTTTTCGTTTTTATTTTTTTAGAAGAAACTTGATCATTATCAGGTCGGTTTAGCTTACAATTGTTAGTTAAAACATGCATTACCTGGTAATATAGATCGTAAATCCAAGTCACACTACACATAAGTGCGGCGAGAAGTGACAAGCGGACATGAATTACAGTACGGCCCATAACGTGTTCTATAACAAACAGAACGAATTCAAATGCACTTGCATGGGCTAGTTCTCACCCTACCTACTAGTGTTGTCATTTGGAATAATCCTATTCGCGAATAACCTTTGTTATTCGCGAATAGAGTTATTCCAAATAACAACACTACTACCTACTCACGAACTTCCACTCTAATATCGTGGTAATTGCTGGACTAGTTCTCCGGGAATTTTGGTTCAATAGAAAGTGGAAAATAGGGGCGTGCTCGCCAAAGATGGGGGGGGATCAAGGGGAGAGCAAAGGGGACACCTCGAAAGCCACAAAACTGTAATCAATGTACTTGAAAAATTAGAAATATTGCAGGCTCATGTGAAAAATGTATCTGTAGAGATCCGAGGGAATTTTGAAAAAATGCATCCATTTCAGGTGCCTATACCGATCGAGAGGCAAATCGCACGTCAGAATGAGATGTACGCTGCCCAAGCTATGCAGCAGTCTTATGCTATGACGCCAGAGCATATGAACCCACATATGCCTCCTCCTTATTATCCAATGCAGCACCAGAATGTGATGTATCCCCAGCCAATGGCACCGGCTCAGAACATGCCGCCCGCTTATCCTTATCCCATGATGCAGCCTAATTATTCTAATATATGATAAGATATATATGATAAAGATTGGTTATGATAAATACCCCTCCCCCCTCTCTCCCCATACCCTTGCTGCCAAAGCAAAAAACACCGATTCGACGACGTCGACGGACATCCGTCTCTTGACCCCCATTCACAGTCATAATTCTTGTATATGACTCTGTCGGAATAAAGAATGAATGAATGAATGATGCATCCTGAGCCCGTTATGACTCCTCCTCTTGTACAGCATGTCTCAGCTGCTACTGGGGAAAAGTCACTCATTTGTAAACACATAATTCAACCAATAACTATAAATTATACGACATCCTTTAAGGCGCCATGCATCGAAAACTAAGAAGAATGGATTATCATGCAGAAAAATATAAATAAAAAAGAATGGTGAAAACGTTGCATCTTTTGTAAACGTTGCATCGCACTGATCTTGCAAACAAACAAGGCGATGACAGAAGTCATCTGAACATACTTAAAGGGACAGTAAACACACATATTCTTGTTCATTTGATCCACTTTCCAAGAGCGACGTAATGATAGAGATAATGTGCGCCCTATCCGATATCAACCCAAATGGAGCAGCGGTAAAACGCATGCCTAGCGATCGTGAGGTCGATAGTTCGACACCCATCCTATGCTTTTGTTTCTTCCCACGGGACGAAAGTCGTGGCGAGACTTTGAAATTTGCCCCCGGACACGTTGAGCTAGAACTGAGAGCTGATACTCACATATGTGGAGTGTCTTAAATTTACGTGAAGCGCATTATCTCGTATGAAGATCATTGTTTCCCGCACTACTGCAACGTACAAAAAACTGCGTGTTATCGTCACATTAATGATCTCGGCAAAGACGGGAATAATTTATACCCGGAAAAACAACAGGCCTGATAAAATGAGCACTACCTGGTCAGATGAGGTGAAAACTGCAATTGTTTGGAATTAGATGAATTAAATTTCAAGTTTAATTTCAATCCCAATCAGGGTCGTTACGTACTACGGCGTGTAATGTCTTCCCAATGACCTCTCTCCCTTACGGGAAGAGAGAGAGAGAGTGAGAGAGGGCGATTCGACGATATATCATACGTTCATCTTTAAACGGTTCACCGAAAGAGCTGAAAGTTTCTGAAACTTTCAAAGCTTTCAAGACTTTTCTGAACCTCTGATGCATTTCCACAGTTTCTCTTTATTTTCATTGCATTCTTAAAGGTCAATTGTCAATTTTCCATGCGAAATTAAATTAAATTATAACGAATAACGAGCGGAAATGCGTTCAAGAAAACTACCGTATTTTGCTGACAAATATGTGCTATTCGCCTTTTTCTTCTTCCGGTCATTCGCGAGTTTTTTTGCCGAGGATCCCACGCTCGTTATTTGCCATAATTTAATTGAATTTCGCACGGAAAATGGATAATCGACCATGAAGAATGCGATGAAAATAACGAGGAACTGTGGAAATGCATCAGAAGCTCGGAAAAGCCTTGAAAGTTTTGAAAATTTCAGAAACTTTCAGCTCTTTCGGTGAACCGTTGAAAGATGAACGTATGATAGATACGGACCGACAACCCGCGTGTAATGATATATCACGCCTATCACGAGAGGCTCGGCTCAGAATGGCATTATTCCGGCACAGAGCCCATTTTCGACAGTTGTTTTTTTCACGTGTTTGGGTGCCACTAGGTCCCACTAAGGTCCTCGTGAGTTATTATGTCACAGAAATCATTTCCCGCGTAGATACAGCTACTGTAAGCTGCCACCCTTGAACTTTGAGGCCGTATTTCGGGGTTTAAGTGAAGTTTCTGAGAAAACTTTTCTCTTAGAGCTAGGGCTACTTTTCCATGCTCTTTCGATCTATCGCGTTGGTTTTTCGATAGGTCTGTGAATTTGCATAATAATTAATTTTTGTAAATTTACATAAATCTGTTCGAAAAACCCGCATTATTATTTCACCATCGTCTCCTGAATGTCGCAAGGATTCGAATGATATGTCTATGCTCCCCCAACTCGGGAGATGATGCCATATTTCATATGTAAATAGGGCATTTATGGAGTTTTCGCTCATTAGTTGCCTCTAGCACCGCTTCATTCGCGCGAAATGAGTGTTCAGAGTTTGCGAGAACAATGGAAGGACGGGTCATTCCTCACTTGAGAGTTGAATTACTCGGTGTGAAACGTCGAGAATCGACGAGATTTACACTTTTTCATATGAAATATGCCATCATATCCCGAGTTGGGGGAGCATAGACATATCATCCGAATCCTTGCGACATTCAGGAGACGATGGTGAAATAATAATGCGTGTTTTTTCGAACAGATTTATGTATATTTACAAAAGTTAATTATTATGCAAATTCACAGACCTATCGAAAAACCAACGCGATAGATCGAAAGAGCATGGAAAAGTAGCCCTAGCTCTAAGAGAAAAGTTTTCTCAGAAACTTCTCTTAAACCCCGAAATACGGCCTCAAAGTTCAAGAGTGGCAGCTTACAGTAGCTGTATCTACGCGGGAAATGATTTCTGTGGCATAATAACTCATGAGGATCTTAGTGGGACCTAGTGGCACCCAAAAACGTTTAAAAACAACTATCGAAAATGGACTCCGTGCCAAGACCAGCCCGAGCCTCTCGTGAGAGGCGTGATATACGTTCGCCAGGAGAAAAAAAATATGCTCACCAGGAAAGAACTACCTCGTTTGTGCACTAGCTAAAACACATCAGGGAAGAAATGTGATGACCTACTTGTCTTGAGTATAAATTAACGGAATAATGTGGTTTTCTGTGTTTGCAAACTCTAATATTCCGCACCGCGAAAGTGGAACTGGATGATGTAAATTGATATTCGTCAAGTATGATTACTTGGTGAATAACAATCTACTGTATCAACCAGTGCGGACAACTCCCATCCAAAAAAGGACGCAGACAGGAAAGTAGCTTGGTTTTTTTCTCCTATTCATGAATTTTGCATCATTTTCATATTTGTTAGTTTTCTGAGTTCTTCTAAGTTTCTTATATTAATCGGAAGCGCCTCCATAATAACAAGTCATTTTGGATAGATTTTCCTGTTAGCATTACGTACAGACGATTTTTAATTTTTTTTTCAGACTCCTCTATGACTGATCTAAATGCGCCAGACGCGCAACAAGCGGACCAACGCTACGCCCTAATCCGATCCGAAATCTTTACCCTGATGGATCGCTTCACTGGTTATCCCTTACAAGGCATTCCTCCCGAAGATTCGGCTCAGTTCTTTTTGCACATCTTCGAACTCTACACAAATGCACCGGAGAGTTTGCATATCTCAATTTTGAATTTGACTGACCGTGAAAAGGGTGTCGCAGCTATTTACATCAGCAGCCAAAGCTATAGGAAGTATATTCGACACCAAACACTCGACTATTTTCTGGATTCCGATCAACTTGAATTCATTCTGTCAGGTCTTGCTTTCTACCGGATTGAGATTATCCCAGTACTTGCAAAAGCCAATAATATCGCGATTTTAGACTACAATTTGTACTCGTCACTAATGTTCGAATCGGTTGTTTTCAAAGAGATCATAGATTTGCGCTTATATTTTAATATTGAAGCTGCAGCTGCGCGTCTTTCACACTGTCACGTAATTTGGATGAGTAGAATTATGTCAGAAGAATACTTCATGAATATTCAATTTGATTATGAATACGAACTTAGTGATTGAACAGTGTTTATCTATAAAAATGGTAATGAATAAATTACTTTTGTTGAAAGAAATACCTACGGCTTCCAAGTCTACATGGTCTATTTATCTGTAGAATAGCAATAGAATAGATTTATCAGTAGAATAGCGATACAGTATTCATTGCTTTCTTTTAAAAAAAGACTCTTTAAAAAGGACGCTTTCTCACAAACAGCTTTGTTCTCTCATTGAAGTAGACAGCCATTGTGCTGGCTCTTTTACAATTTCTCCATGAATTGAATTCCATTTTATTCATCTCACTTCAATTCCTTTGACTAATCAATCGGATCGACTATTATAGATAGTAGACGCATCGAGGTTAGTTGGCACTTCATAATTATTGCAACCGATTTGTTAAGAAATCTGTGAAAACGAATCTGTTTATTATTTCAGACTCACGTTGCCCGCCATGTTCAACAAGAAATTATTAATATTGTTATTCCAGATTTTCTTTGTTTGCCATGTCGGATCGCAATGTGCCAGTCGTTCAACAAGAAGCCCGAGAGTTCGCTCAAATTCGGTCCGAAATTTTCACCCTAATGGATCGCTTCAATGGATATCCCCATGAAGGAGTTCCTTCCGAAGAAATAGTCCGGTTCTACATAAACATCTTCGAACTATACACAAATGCACCTGACACTTCGCATATCTCTCTGTCGAATATTACTGACGGCGACAAGAAAATCGCAGTCACTTTCATCACTAATCTATGCCATCGTAAATTTTCCACATACCAAGCATATATTTATTTTTTAGAATCTGATCAACTTGTGCTCATTTTGTCAGGCATAGCATTCTACCGACTAGATATCATTCCTGCCTTTGCCGATGTATATAATATGACGAGTTTGGGATATATTTTAGACGATGCACTGAACTGGGAGAAATCAATCTCATCTTTGCTCAGGGATGACTTTCTTTACGTAGATGTAGATATTCCAACTAGAAAAATTGTGCGGCTTTCAAATAGCCACAAAAAGTGGCTGATCAGAATTATCTGGCAACCTGATTTTGTAAATTTCCGCCTCGAGTACGAGCTTAGTGATTGAATGTGTCATCATTATATACATTGTTGCGATGAATAAATTGGCCAAGTGTTTAATTTATTATTCCGAACGCATACGTACATAACTCTCTTAACGATTCTAGCATTACGGTTAAGTTACCATCAGGAAAAAATCATCTTTCGCATGATGTCAAAATGGAAGAATATTTTATTCTGAGAGCGCGGCTACGTCTAGATCAATGACTTGAGTTCTCTCTTGAAATTGATCATTATTTTGGAATTCCAAGCCCTTCTCATTTTCCATTCTCTCATCATCCTCGCGGTTCTTCTGATTAGAATTCTGGAATGAGTAAAAATTTAATTGGTCGATTAATAAGTCTCTTAAAATGCACCATGCACAATGTCTTTCTGCAGTAGCTTGTAAATAGACAAGAAAGAGGTACACTACCTGCCAGTCTTGCAGTCTGAGTGTCATTACTAGCAGATACAGTATTTATCGGATTGTTCGAACAGACTCTTTTGAAAAGGACGCTTGGTCACAAACAGCTTGGTTCTTTCATTGAAGTAGTAATATATGCTCCTTGTGTTGCCTCTTTTTTTCTCCATGAATGAAATTCCTTTTTTATTCATCTCACTTTTTCGATTTATCGACTTACAATTATTGAAGACCCATTGGGCTTAGTTTCGCTAATATTTTCCAGTCGATTCGATAAATTTATCTTATTATTATTTCAGATTCACTTTTCCGACCATGTCTGATCTCAATTCACCCGTTGCTCAACAAGAAGATCAACGCTTTGAACTGATCCGATCTGAAATTTTCACCCTAATGGATCGCTTCAATGTATATCCTGATGAAGGTGTTCCTCCCGAAGAAGCCGCCCGGTTCTACATTCTCATCTTCGAACTTTATACAACTGCACCGGAGACTTCGCATATCTCATTGTTGAATTTGACAGACCGTGAAAAAGACATCGTAGCCATTTTCGTCACAAGCGAATGCTATATGAAATTTTTACGGCGCCGAACACTCGAATATTTTCTTGAATCCGATCAACTAGTACTAATTTTGTCAGGTCTTGCTTTCTACCGACTAGAGATTATCCCAGTATTTGCAGAAGCAAATAATATCGCGATTTTAGACAGCACTCTGTGCATATCAGTTATGTCCGAAACGGTAATTTTCAAAGTGATCAGAGAAAGGGAGTTGAATTTATACGTAAACGTTGAAGCCGTAGGGCGCCTTTCACTCTGTCACTTACAATGGATGAATCGAATAATGGCCGAAGAACACTTAACGAATATCAGATTTGATTATGAATACGAGCTTCATGACTGAACAGTTTTTATCTATGAAGAGTTGATATTTAAATAAACTGTTTATGCATACGTTGTATAATTATTCTACAGATTCATCATAGTTAAACCATTTTGATATTATAAAAAAGAAATATACATACGCGTTCATGTCTTCCATACTATCTGCTGGGTATAATTAGATACAGTATCAAAAGCCTTCTTCGAAAAGAGTCATTCAAAAAGGACGCTTGGTCACCAACAGCTTGGTTCTAACATTGCAGTAATAATACATGCCACATGTCCTTTCAAAATTCTTCTTTCTAATGTTTTTTTTTCATTTGTCGTAATTCCTTTGACTTGACGTGCACACTATTATAAAAGAATCGCCCAGGCTATTACAATTTTAAAATGATACGTTCATGAAATGGACTACTGGTGGTGTACTCTCTTTCTATACCTCGACATGTCTCTCACTTTGCCATGCTCTCTCGCAGCCGCATCTGTTGTTTAGCACCTATTATCAACGGAACGTTTTATTATTTCGGACGAGTGCTCGTAAATGTGTAATAGTTTGCATCGATTAGCTCCCGTAGATTAGATAGAAGTGAGAGACTCGAGAGGTGTGCAAAATGAGCGAATACAAAGTTATTATTCCAGATAAACTTTGTCGGCCATGTGTGATTTCGATGCAAGAGCAGATCAACATGTAGTTCAACTCTGCGCCCAAATCCGGTCGGAAATCTTCACCCTGATGGATCGTTTTAACGGTCATCCCGCAGACGGAGTTCCAACCGAAGAAATCGCCCGGTTTTATGTGCTAATCTTCAATCTCTACACAAATACACCTGTGCATGCCCATATTTCGTTGTTGAATTTGACTGACCGTGAAAAGGACATCGTAGCTATTTTCATCACAAGCCAATGCTATGTGAAATTTATTCGGCCCCAAACAATCCAATATTTTGTGGAATCCGATGTACTGGTACTCATTTTGTCATTTCTTGCTTTCTACCGGATTGAGATTATCCCAGTACTTGCAAAAGCCAATAATATCGCGATTTTAGACAACAATTTGTACGCTTCACTAGTGTTCGAATCGAGTGTTTTTAAAGCAATCAGAGAAAGGGGTTTGAACATGCATGTAAACTTTAAAGCTGCAGTAGTGCTTCTTTCACACTACCACTTATGTTGGATGAATCGAATTATGTCTGAAGAATACTTTATGAATATCAAATTTGATCATGCATACGATCTTAGTGATTGAACAGTGTTTGTCAGAATTGTAATAAATAAAGTAATTTCGTTAAAACATGTTATAGTTGCATAAACAAGAAATATACACAAGACTTTCCAGTCTTCCATACTCTCTTTATCTGTTGAATATATATCTGTTGAATATAGGCGCCTCCTTTGCAATTTTTTTCCATATGTATATGAGGTCGGTTGCCTAATTGTAAGAGTCGAACAATGACTTGTAAAGTGATTTTGTAACCTGTGTTAAATTTTATTCCATAAAGGTAATCGAGTCTGCTGATCATCATAGGATAGTTCATTTTGCATGCAAGCAATTGGTTGCCTCAGGGCAAAACATGCCTTTATTTCAATTTTCGCGCTCCCAAGAGCATCGCGAAAAACCAAATATCGGCATGTTGTGCCCTGAGGCTACCGGTTAGTTTCATGCAAAATGAAGCATACCATGATGATCAGCACCCTTGAAAACCTTAGTTGTGAGATTTCTAGAAAATCGCTGTCCGGGCCTCTGTCTCAAATCGCTGTCTCTGTGCACTGTTTACCGACTCTTAGGCAACCAGCCTCATATCGAACTCCTTTTCATTCAAGTTGTCAATAAAAAAGGTCACAAACAACATGAATATTATTTTTTGTTCGTTTTACATTGTTTTCACTGAAAAAGATCCAGAATTATCATTCGCGACTAATAGTTACATTTCGAAGGCGTCACATAAGTCAGCGCCACATTACAACGCATGGACCGATTTGGCCCATATTTATACTGGAGTAAGTACTAACAATGTTCACCAGAACATCTCGTAGAGTCAACCAGCACTTTTGACTTTTGAAAAAATTAGCTCAACTTTTGTAAAAACTACCACCCCGCATCGACGGATCAACCAGGAATGACTTCGAGCGGTCGGTAAACAAGCTGAGTGATTTATCTATCTAACACACCAAACCGTGGATTTTTATCTTCACTTTGACGATATTTATGATTTTTCAAACTTTGCAATTTCTCGAAAAAGTTACCGAGTCACCAGGTTCATTTGTGTTTCAAGCGAAAACGAATTTAAAAAAAAAATCTGAAAACGCTATTCGATAGAGGGATGTTTGTAGTACCTTATGCTATGTTTTCAGCCAATTTAAAAATCATGAAATCCTATGTCCCGGCCATGCTCGAGTCTATCGCGATTCCTCTCATATAGTTTCGAATTGCGCTTGTGCTCTCAAATTCTCATTTTTTGGGGGGGTGCAAGTGGGCGGACGTTGAGGACCCTAAATTTAAGTAGACGAATATAAACTGAAACCACTGCAAGAACTACACTTGGATTGTTTACTTCTGATTCTCTAATTCGGGTAAATAATTAGATTTTTTTTTTGAAATTCGGGTAAATAATTAGATTAGCTCTCTTCATTTCACCCACTCTCTCACCACTCGACCGGTGTAGAGAGTGTGCGAAATGGAGAGAGCTAATCTAATTATTTACCCGAATTTCAAACTCTAGTAAATTGTCAGTGGTTCTACACTTGCTTTAGAAGTGATTGCCCGACTCTTCAGCGATGACCATATATGAGGCTGTTTGCGTAAGGATCAACAACTTGACTGAAGGACCTCGTACATCGACTTTCTGGAAAGCAAAGAAACTGGCGTTTTCGAGGTCATCGTGGTGACAATCATTTTTCATTTTACTCATCGGCTGAAGCGTACTGTAACTACCGTTTTTGAGGCTACATCGCCATATCTCACGAACCTGTAATCGGTTTTGCATGAAAAAAATTTCTAGGGATGTTTTCACTCGTTCATAACGATGTGATATTCAAATTTAATAAATGTTATACGCGCCGAATTTCGAAAAAGTCTTTTGGAATACCTTCAGTTAGTATCGTGAATAACATGAATAGAAAGATTTGCCATGTTCTCAGCTTTCAGAATCGTATGCTACATGCATAGTTCAGAGGTACCGTTTTACCACTTCATGACCATTTTAGTCGCCCATTTCTTCGTTAATTGACCGCACCGTCGGGCGCGCAATGAGAATGAGAGTGAGGTATGCCAGACTGACAATAGAAAATGTCATTTTGCGATGTCATTTCTATTCAAGAGCCAATAATTGCGGTCAAATAACGGAGAAATGGGCGATTAAAATGGTCATGAAGTGGTAAAACGGTACCTCTGAGCTATGCATGTAGCATACGATTCTGAAAGCTGAGAACATGGCAAATCTTTCTATTCATGTTATTCACGATACTAACTGAAGGTATTCCAAAAGACTTTTTCGAAATTCGGCGCGTATAACATTTATTTAATTTGAATATCACATCGTTGTGAGCGAATGAAAACACCCAAAGAAAAAAAATTTCATGCAAAACCGTTTACAGGTTCGTGAGATATGGAAGTGTAGCCTCAAAAACGGTAGTTACAGTACGCTTCAGCCGATGAGTAAAATGAAAAATTATTGGCACCATGATGATCAGCACCCTCGAAAACGTAAGTTCCCTAATTTTGAGCATACATTTCATTTTCAGTGTACATCGTTTTTATTGATTCTTACGCGAACAGCCTCATATTTGATTTGATTAGCACTCTCTGAGTCAATCTTCAGTCATTTCAACCCTTTCCTCTTACGACGTGCGGCTGTTTCCGATGGAGGTGAGACTCCATTTTCTAAATATCCGGAAGATGATCAATTTCTTCCAACCCTGTTAACTGTATGCAGCAGTTAGTGCTAATTGAACTTGCTTTGTGAGCGCATGTTGATGTAGTTTCACAGCATTTCGAGAGCGGCCACATGCCAGACAACGAGAGAAAAAGCGAGAGACAACAGCGTTCTGAAGAGACGCGCGCGTTGCGGTCGCGTTGCGTGCTCCTTTTCTCCCCGTTCAAATTAAAATTCTGGAATTGTGCCAAAAAGTGTGTGGCTGCCTCGCTGCACACCTGAATCGCTGTGTAGTTTCACTTGACTTCCACTCCGTTTCAGGAGGACAGTGAAGGACTGCGTCCCATATTCTACGTTTGCTTGGTGCTATTCTTTATTCTGTGGATGATACTCGTCGTCATTTTAACATGTTGGTGTCAAAAACAAGATGACAAGAAGGTGGCAGCAGGAACGTACGTTGAATTGCGAGTAATGATCTGACCCTCTCAATTTTGCATGCTCTCTCGCGCTGTCTGATCGATGAGAGAGCTCGTAGAATGAGGAGAGTGTGATCATTACTCTGAATTGTCCGTATTTCTTTCGTCAACACTGGTGACATGAAGGCCCCCCTTAGGAAATACATAACCCTATTACATTAAAGAAAATAAATTAATGTTAATTATATAATGCATATCTCATTTTAATAGAAGAAATATATCGTCCTTTCTTCTCGAAAAACAAATATTTCTTTAAATAAAAAAAGCTAATTTTTCACTGCCTGGTCCTTCCTCCCCCCGCACCCTACCTGTCTGCCTCTACCGGTGGGCCCCGGCAGTTGATAACATTTCTTTCATGGCATGCCTGCCGGCAGCAACCCCTTTTTACAGACACGAGTGGGAGGAATATTATGACTACGAACAAGGAAGGCAGGCAACCAGATTGGTGGGTCGGTTGGGTTTATTATTGTACGAATTATTCCGAGTGTGCGCGCTCCATTTTCGTGTTCTGGTACAGTCCGGTCATATCCCCATGTGAAAACGGGGCGCCCGGGGGCGCCCGGGGTGACCCGAAGCGACCCATCGACTTTCACAGCAAGGAGAATGAGAAATTCACGTTTAATTAAAGTGCGCTGTGTTCTCGAGGTCATTACCGAACTTTCAATGTATTTCACATAAATTTAAAAAATACATTGATTGTAAATAAATTATTTAAATCGGTTCAATTTACGTATCATAAGTGCACCCGAGCCGGACTACCGTAGTTGAGAGCTTTCTTTTTTACGGACCCGGTCTTGGTGTGTTCTTAACTACGGTAGTCCGGCTCGGGTGCACTTATTATTCCTAAATTGAACTGTTTTAAATATTTTTTTTATAATTAATGCAATTTTTCAAAATTATGTAAAATAAATTAATAGCTCGGTATTGACCTTGAGAACACAGCGCACTTTAATCCAACGTGAATTCCTGATTCTCCTTGCTGTGAAAGTCAATGGGTCGCTTCGGGTCGCCCCGGGCGCCCCCGGGCGCCCCGTTTTCACGTGGGGATCTGACCGGACTGTATACTGTATTTGCTTATTGAAAATCAGGTTCCTTTCGTGGTACCCCTTTTATCAATAATAATTGTCGACCAACCAATGGAAGGATGAGAAAAAAGTACATAACTAGAAACAACGAAATTATTTATTGAAAATAGAGCTATATCTGTAAATTATTTTACAAAAGTATGAATGGCAGAAAGGCCTGTGTTTTCTGATTTATCATTGGAATATTTTTGTGTGGTGCATTTTTTTGCAGTTTAGAGTCCCCTCGCAATTATTCGGAATCAAATTAATAAAAATGTCTGTAGCCTCCCTAGACCCCACCTATACCTTTACCTTTCTCTACATGTCAATCAACTTCTGGCATGATACATTATTTGTCAATTGATTAATTGATCTGTTCAGGTTCGTAAGAAACATTGAACGTCCGTGAGCTAGCCATAAAAAGTGTATTTTTAGAGTTTCGGGATAAATTAAAATATGCAATCATTTCAGGTGCCAATTCCGCTCGAAAGACAAATCGCACGGCGGAATGAGATGAATGCTGATCTAGCTATGCAGCAGCCTTATGTCATGACGCCAGAGCATATGAACCCACATATGCCTCCTCCTTATTCTCCTATGCATCACCAGAATGTGATGTATCCCCAGGCAATGGCACCGGCTCAGAACATGCCTCCGCCTTATCCCATGATGCAGCCTCATTACCCTAATATGATGCATCCTCAGCCCTTCATGTCTCCCGCTCTTGTACAGCAGGTGTGAGCAGCTACTGGGAAAGAGTTGCACATTTTTGCAAACATAAATCCTTAAAACATTACGCATTACCTTTCCTAGACTATTATCTAAATGTGCACGTTTTCTGTTCAGGTTCGCATCACTCCGGATGAACCGAGAAAAACGCGACTTCATGTGACACAAGCTGATTGTAACTGAATGCAGAAGTGAAATGTAGTGCAAATTCAGAAAATACCAAGACATTGCCCTTCTAGCCAACGATAAATCAGATATAAATCGTTTAAAAAATTCATTTGAAAATTTCATTCATCTTCAGCGTAAGCTCTAAACCGAGGCAATATTGCGAATATTTTTAAAATCCTTTCATATGTTTTTTCCTACTCTTCGTCAACAGGCCTTTATTTGATTTGATTAGTTATCTCTGAGCCACTTTTCAGTCATTTCAACCCTTTCCTCTTACGACGTGCGGCTGTTTCCGATGAAGGTGAGAAGGCCTTTCATATATCCGGAAGATGAGCGGAAGATTGTTCAAACTTTTTAGTGAATAGAACTAGCCATTCGAGCGCATGTTTGCTGTCTTCAAAGTTTCACTTGACGTGCGACATTTCTACTCCGTTTCAAGGTGAAGGACCTTCTCCCACATTTTTGGTTTGTTTCCTGCTTGGCTTTCTTCTTCTCGTGATACTCGGTGGTTTGCTGATTTGGTGGTGTGAAAAACAGGACCAAAAGAAGGTGGACGCGGGCACGTACGTTGAATATTCCATATTTCAAACGAAAAGCTTGAGAAATTAGAGTTTGATTCTGAAAGAAAAATCACTCTAAAAGTACATGATTACGCATATTTCGACTCGTATTTCACCCAGCTTTCATCGTTATTGTGGGAAGAGGCACACATGGTGAATATTGTAGTATTGTGTTTTTTAAAAAAAACATTTCGTTTGTTTTTTTCGACTCTTCGTCAATGGGCCTTTATTTGAATTGATTAGTTCTCTCTGAGCCACTTTTCAATCATTCCAACCCTTTCCTCTTACGATGTCTCCGATGGAGGTGAGACGCCGCTTTCTATCTATATACCCGGAAGATTGACAGATTCTTCAAACCCGGTTAACTGTGTGCAGCAGTTAGGGTGATTTGAACTAGCAGTTTGGTTCCAATGTGCTGCCGTGAATCATCATCATGTTCTGGACGTGCGCCATTTCTTTCTTGTTTCAGGGGGACAGGACAGAAAAATGGTCCATTTTTCGTGTGTCTCGGACTTTTCGCGGTACTGTGCTTCGCAATCGTCGGCTTTGTGATTTGGCACTCTTTTACTTTAGGGGGTAAGCCCCGCCCCTTTCCCCTATCGAGGGATAGGTCAAGAGATCAAGAGGGGAAAGGAGGAGTGATAGTGGAGGGATAGGGGTGATAAGGGAAAGGGGCGGGGCTTGCCCCCTAAAGTAAAGAATTTTTGGTGGTGTGGAAAACAGGACGACAAGAAGGTGGCAGCAGGCACGTACGTTGCATTTTCAATAGATCATTCGATAACCCTGATAAATTGGAGTTTGCTATTCCGTTAAATAATAGGATTATACATCTTTCTTTAGCAGATCATGGTCTTTGGACACTCTCGCTACCGTTGATATGCTGTGTTGAATATGCGAAACTTTCATAAGTAATGTATAAATAAATAACTATTTTTTAATTGGTAAATACATAACTACAATACATTAATGAAATTAATCAAACAACGCGACTTCATGTGACGCAAGCGGACTGTATCTGAATGCTGAACAAGGAATAGGTCAAAACAAGAAAATGTCAAGGCATCGACCCCCCGATCCGACAATATATAAAACATAAATCGTTTAAAAAACGTTTGAAAACTTCATTCAATTTTAGCGTACCCGGAAGAACCGAGGGAATATTGCAATATGATTTTTTTTTAAATTCCTTTCGTTTGTACTCTTCGTCAATGGGCCTTTATTTGAGTTGATTAGTTCTCTCTGAGCCACTTTTCACTCATTTCGACCCTTTCCTCTCACGACGTGCGGCTGTTTCCGATGGGGGTGAGACGCTGTTTTCGATATATCCGGAAGATGATCAACTTCTTCAACCTCTGTTAACTGGACGCAGTGATTTGAACTAGCCTTTACAGCTCATATTTCTATCATGAAAGTTTCACTTGACGTGCTCCAGCCATTTCATCCCTCGTTTCAGGAGGAAAAGAAGGGGCCCGTGTTTTGCGTTTGTTTCGGGCTTGGCGTCATTCTATTCATAGCGATCTTGATCTATTTGTTTTGGTGGCTGGGAAAGAAGGAGGAGAAGCAGGAAAATGAAGACGGCAGGAAATTGGCAGCAGGAACGTATGTTGAACTGTTCTTACAATTACAATTATTTATCATGTCAGGCAATAGTGCTCAGATGAGGATGGGCCGGTATTCTTCATAAGTTGCATTCCACCATTGGGGCCCGATTGCTCGTTTCAGGTCATCTCTCCATCGGGTATTGGGTGGCCTTGGGGGGCGTCCAGTTGTAGGGGGTCCACATCGTAGTTGCCCGCGTCCAATGGTTGATTTCCATTCGCCTTATGAACTGTTATCTATAACATGATTCCAAACCTACAGAAAGGGGCGAGCGAGAGAGTGTGCGCAACGAAGAGAGTCCTTCACGCGCTCTCTTCCGCTGTACCTTTTCTGTAGTGTTGGCCGGTCTTTGGAGTGATATGTAATTTGTCAGTTCACAGTTCGGACGATTAGTCGCGCACGCGAGAGAACGCCCACTTAGCGTGCGTGTAAACTTGACTCTCATTTTCCCGGTTTTTTCGTTGTCTTGATTCGCATGAAAGATTGAACTTTCGCATTTTGAATTTATATTATCATTCACAGGATTAGCGAATTGATGCCATTCCTGCACTGAATATTAAATCAGCATGTCTGTCTGCTTGTCTGTCTGTATATCTGTCTGCATCTTTTTTGTAATGCAGCGTGACAGACATTTTAAAAGAAATTTCCCTCATAAATCGTCTCAAAATTGCGTAATCTTCTCAAATTTTTCTAAATTGAATTAACGAAATCCATAGCCAAGTGGATACGCACCGGACTTCCAATCCCGCACTCCCAAGTTCGACTCCCGTCGCGGGCAAACCTTTTGCCGCTTTTTTCGCAAATGTCAGAAGCCTTTTAGCACGCTCTTGAGTAACGTGAAACACATTTCCACCTGTTTTGCCCAATTCTCACCCGCGTTCCGCGCGCGTGAGAATTCACTAAAAGCACTAAGCATTTGACCCCCCCCCCCCGCCAGGCAGGGGTCAAATGCTTAGTGCTGCATAGAAAAATGATCAGTGTGAGCAGCTCTTTCTAATGTACTATAAATTGACTCACGTAAATTCCTCTTTCAAAAATTGATATTTTCACTGGAGCCAAAATCGATATCGAGAAACTGAAAACACCATTAGATAGAGCTCCAAATTCTGTAAGTTCACGCGAGAATTCGTGCCTCCACGGGCACTCCGAAGAGAGTTATAAGCGAAAAACAAGTATATATTATATTTAAAAATCTCATAATTATAGGCACGAGAAGGAGTGGTACACGCACGTGGATACTGATGGGTGGCATCAACGGTATTACCGAATGGTGGGTGGATCGCTAGTTTACATCCACAAACTGTATCCAAAGCCACAAACTGTTTCCAACGTGCATTAAAATAGAATAAAAATGCGCGCTCGTTTGCTAGCCTGAAAATGTGTCTCTTGAGATCCAGGACAAATTTAAACACGCAATCATTTCAGGTGCCAATACCGATCGAAGTACAAATCGCACGTCGGAATGCGACAACTCGCACGTCGGAATGCTCAAGCTGTGCAGCAGCCGTGTGATGTGGCTCCGCAACAGAACATGCCTCCTCCTCATACTCCTATGCAGCATCAGAATGTGATTCCAACCACCAATGATCCCCAGCCAGTGACACAAGCTCAGAACATGCCGCCGGCTGGCCCAATGCATCCTCAACCCATCATGTCTCCTCCTCTTGTTCAGCAGGCCTAAGCATCTGCTGAGCAAAAGTTGCGCATTTGTAAATACACAATTCTATCAATGACGAAAAATTCTATAACATGCCTTAAGAGATCGAAAACTAAGAAGAAATATAGTACGATGCTGAATTTCTTATATAAAATCATAAATTTGGAAACGTTTTTATCACATCTTGCAAATAAACAATGTGATATCAGAATATCAAGATGCCCTATTTCTTTATATGCACATGCGCTGCCAAGACATTAGTCACAGTTCTCTATGGTGCGTTTATTGTCGCCCGACCACTCAAGTTGACGAAAGTTTAAAGAAAAAAACTTTCTTTTTTTTGTTGCTTACTGTCTGATTCTCTCGTTAACGAATGCGCTGACATTTCTGTTTCTATCATCGGAAAATCACTTGTACAATAAATCGCTCAGCTGTTCTAATTTAGTTCTAACTTCTTAACTTGAAGTGACTGTCTGACTCTTCAGCAATGATCCTTTATTTAATTTGATTAGCCCTCTCTGAGTCAATATTAAGTCATTTCAACCCTTTCCTCTTACGACGTGCGGCTGTTTCCGATGGAGGTGAGGCACCGTTTTCTATGTATGGAAGGTTAACGGATTTTTCAAAACCGACTATCTGAATTCCAAAAGAAATTAATTGAACTAGTCTTTGAGCAAAAAAAAAAAGGTTCATTAGAAGTGCGCAATCACCATTCCGTTTGTTTCAAGAGGACAGTAAAGGACTTCATCCCATCTTTTACCACATCATTCCACAGACCGGTCAACCTTACAGAAAGGCCTTTGGAGTGAGAGAGCGTGTGAAATCGAGAGAGACCCTCTCACTTTTGCACACTCTCTCGCTCTAACCCTGGTCTGTAGGTTTGGAATCATGAGTTACGTTTGTATCGTGCTATTTATTATTATGGGCATGATACGCACCGGCATTTTAAAATGATGGTGTCTTAAACAGGATGACAAGAAGGTTGCAGCAGGAACGTACGTTGAATTCACGGCGTTTTGGCGCCATTTATTTTGAATATTTCCGCGTGCGAACCCGTGCTCGCCTAGCTACGTGTGGCAAAATGCCAACACGCAAACCCTCTCATTCCCTCCCGTCTCTCGATCTATCGATTAGATCAGACGATAGACACTCTCTCACTGATCTGATTAAACTGACAAATTAATAGCCAATTATAAAATGCTTAACTAATTTTAATAGCAGAAATCGACCGTTCTTCCCGGAACGAATTTTTCTAAAATAAGAAAGCTCATTTTTCTGCCGGGTCTTCCCTCCCCCCGTACACAACCGGTGGGCCCCGGCAGTTGATAGCATTTCTTTCACGGCAACAACACCTTTTTTACAGACACGTTTGGGAGGACTATTATGATTAAAAAGATGGAAGGCGGGCAATCAGATTGGTGGGTCGGTTTGCTTAATTATTGTAACTGTCCGACTTTAAAAAGATGACATTTCGAAAGTATAAATAGCATAATAAGTCTCATTTCTGAAGGATTAATACATTTCAATAATTTTTTTTAAATTACTACTTTTCAATCAAGTTTTGGCATGATAAATGATTGGGCACTTCTGCTGGCGCCCGGAACAGACCAGTAAATATTGGATCGTAGACCTCGGAATCACAAAAACGGAATCCAAGAACAATGGAATTTGCAAATCATTCTATGTCTATGATCTAATATGTATAGGCCTGTTCCGGGCTTCAGCAGTAGTGCAAATTAATGATTGATTTAACTATATTCTGTTCAGGTTCGTATCGCTCCCGATCCACCGAAACCAACGCGTCTTCACGTGACGCAAGCGGATTGCAACTGAATGCTTCACAGAAAAGGATCAAAACAAGACAATTTCAAGGCGTTGGCCCTCTATCGAGCGATAAACAGCCTCAAAATTGTAAGGTCAACTGCACTCCACCCGATGTGCCCGGAAGCAGCCGCTCATGTGACCCGAGGACATATTGCAACACAATTGCTACATTGTTTTATTCGTCTTGAACAATTGCCTTATCAATACAGGAAGAATCAAAAAAGTCTGCGCGCGGCATTCAGTACTTTATTGTCTAGTAATTATCTCACTGCATCTACATACAGGAAATGACTATTAATTTCCCATAGACATCACGAATGGAAAACGGGAACAACAATCACGAAGTGATTATATATTTTTTGCACAACTAATTCTGCTGCCGTACGGTAGCAGACCACATGACTTTAGACTTTCAGAAAGAGATAAGCACAGAGTGACTGTGAAAAAAATGAGAGGGTTCTATGAGGTTTACAGGCTCTATCATTCATTTATTGTTTATTCCGTCAGAGGGGGCTGGGATCATGATGTGGTTGTGATGTGCACATGATGTGATCCCTTTCCGGAGATGTGGCAAGGCGACGGATTGATGTGAAGCAGGGTTGATAGGAGATGGAGGACAATTATCGGATTGAAAAGCGATACTTATGACACTGTTCCAGAAGATGACGTATGTGAGAAGACGCGTACAGGGTCCTTTGTTCTGAATATTTTTTTCCGTTACGAAAAAAAATGATGTTTTATTGGTTTTATTGAAAATCATGGCATTTTCGTGGTCACTTTACCTGCCGACAAGCCAAAGAAGATCATTGCGAAGTCCGGTGGAGTAAGCGACGAGGACGTACGGCGGAGAGCAGGCCATTAGGGCGGACATGAGATGATGGAAGGCGATTCGAAAAGCGGGCTAAAACAAAATTTTCTTGACCAAAGCCATAGTCAACTTGTTTTTTTTCTAGATTTCTAGACCAGCAAGTGTTCTTTGTGTCAGAAGTACGATATTGACGACGTCACGTGACAGGTGTCATCATTCACGTAGAATGCGATTAGAAGCAATAACTTAACAATTATCAAGGGAGTAAGTATTATGACGTACATTGCGGACAACGATTGGAAGTTGCTGAATAATGAGGTTGGTGAAGGCGAAAAACTGAAAATATTTAAAAAATAAGAAATCTAATTTAATTTAAATTCCACCTCCAAACTGCAGATAATAGCGGCGATCTTGTTGAACTGAGCGTCCGTCTTCTTCTGAGTGCGCGTTCCCACAGATTCCTTGCGTACCTGGAGAGTAGTGTTCTCAAGAATTTCTTGTTCCGATTGTGTTCCGATTGTTCCCGCTCACCGAGTGTGAGCGGGAACATCTTTTAATTCTTAGTTGTTATTTGGAATAATTCTATTCGCGAATAATCCTTTGTTATTCGCGAATATTCATTATTCCAAATAACAACACTACTGAGAGCATTCAATTGCACAGATCATTCCGTAGACCGTCTAACGTTCCAAAGTTGGGGTCACGAGGGGAAACCTCTCTGGAGCGGCATAACTAGAAATAACTATGGTTCTAACCAGTTGTCCCTGCTTCTTCAAGGTCCCAATAATGATCGCGTAGCATGTGCAATTCGCCACCGTGAAGAACATATTGTTGCATATGCTGAAGAACATAAACGGATCGCTCGCATCGACTTTGAACTGAAATATACTTTGAACTGAAATAAAGCAAATATTAAAACTACATAAATGCGAGTCACCACATCTTGTTTTTGCACAAGGTGATGTGTCCCAGAATACTGGCTGTTTCGTGAATTTTATCGTAAAGAAAGAAACAACTTACAAATAGGGTCTTTCCCGTAGGAGCGTCCACCCACTCTACATCAAATGTAGAATATACGAAAATAAATATGAAAAACGTTAGCACAATTTGGAAAAGCGCCATGATTATTTGCGAGAAGCCACCAAACATCTGTAATTTTCTCTTTATACTTTTAGAAACTATTAAAAAAATTTACTTTGTTGTAGTGCATTGGCTTTTTGATAGCAATCACTCTGTTAAGAGAGATAAGAAAGACTGAGCATAATTGACCCATTCGACAAGAGAAGATAAGGGCGGTGATTATCTGAATTGATTTTATTATATCCAGCCTTACAAAAGTCCAATGAAAATTACAGCTGATCTACTCTCAGGGATGATGTGACAGACAGTACACGCACCCCTCCCATCTCCGGAGTTGTAAGAATATCGATCATCCAGCCTCTTTGAGCCAGAGTGAGCACGATGTAGTTAGCCAGTGATACAATATTGACCAGCCCGTCCACCTAGAGACGATATAGAACGCAAAAATTATAATAAGACAAAGATTTGGCAATTAAATTTCCACATTACACCTTGAAGACTAGATAAATAGTTTGTAAGTTTTACTTGTAGGAAGTATCAAAAGTCGCTCACCACGTAAATGTTGTAGACAATAGTGGAGTTCCCGCGTGATTTAAGCATTGAGAAAATCACGATTGCATAAATCGGGATAGTTACAAGTTCAACGACAATGCAAATGTAATTGGTGAGAGCATAGATGACGTATTCTATATCCATTTTCGAATTTACTGAAAAAATCGGGTTGTCCAAGTCAAGAGACAATACATGACAAATACGTCGGCAAATTTGAAGAAATATTTGAGAAGGAAAATAATTCATAAATTCTGCCCCCTCTAATGCCAAGGAAAATGATGGTCATTGTATAATTTGGAAGTTCAACGCTAAAATATCGCGTATACGTGTTTTCAAATCGGCTCTATGCTATTTTTATGTTAGCATATCGGTACAGACCGACACACCAACTAAACACACCGACCACATCTCAGGGGAGTGATTAAATCACGAGACATATGATATTGTAATTGTCGACTGTGGTAATTGTTTTGCTGCAGAAGCGCTGCAATTATGGCAGATGAAAATGTCGCTGCTGTAGATTCAGCTGCGGCTGCTGCAACTTCACCTGCTGCCCAGCCACTCACGACCGACGCAGATCTATAGTAGAAAACAATCATTTGGTTCAGGTGATTATTCCACAAGGAACAAATGTCCAATTCCCTTCGAGCAACAGAGAACTCTCAATATCGGAGAACAACTTCTATTGCTTGCTGATGTACAGTGACTGTTGTTCAAGTGTGCATGATTTGTAAAGCGAGACGCGTCATTGGATGAACCGCAGGTGAATAGGCCGGAAATGCAGCGTAAAATTACGGTTATTACGCTGAAAGGAGCAAAACAATCATGAGCCGATCACAGTTCGGATCTCTGATTGCATTTTCTATTTTATTTTTTTATATTTCAATACATACAATTGCAATTCTTCAAGTTTTCTCCAATTAAATTCCAATGGGAAGACCAATCAAAAATCTTTTAAAAAAATGAAAATTTCATCACTCGAGCTACGAGAATAAGAAGATAGTAGACGTTTTTTTCTCTTTTTTTGGATTCTGGTAACTCTTTACTTTTCTAATAATTACAGCCAAGTTAATCCAACAATGACGAGAATTAGGAGTACAATCTACTCAAAACTAATAGAACTAATATTATATTTGGCCCATCGTTCCCACGCCAAAATGTACGATTTGCCAGCGGGACTATTCAGATCTTATCTGACTCCATTGTAAACGCTCTGTCTGAGAGAATGAAGAGAGACTGTCCTCTTTATTCTCTCTCCTCGCGATGGTGCACGGTCTTTCTAATACCACGCGTCCTCCTATAGGAGAGGCGAGCATTCCACTTCGCGCAAATTTAGAGAAGGTTTACCGCTTTATGACTTAATTGACTCTCTCACATTTTCTATTTCTGCACTTTCTTTCAGGTAGTTTCACAACTAAATTTGGATATTAGACAATGAGTGATGAATTATCGAAGCAGAATTCCATCGAGCATTGGAGAAGCAAGGTGAGTTCATTCCTCTACCCGACCCCAGCCGATCCATTTAAAGTGAGAAGTGAACTTGGCTTGAATCCACATATTCGCCTGACATTACCGTCTGACGTGATATGTAGTGTAATGTAAGGAAAGTTCATAGAGAAACTGACAAAATGAACAACATTTTTGAACTGATTACTATATTGGTTGTACGAATAACAAAAAATCACACAGAATTTTGCTCCCTCGACCAACCTATGAGAAGTACAAAATGTTGCTAAAAGTCATAACGATTTACTTTGCTTCTTTCTGGATTTCTGGAGCATGACGTGAATTCATAATTTCAGGCCTTCGATTTCTCATCCATCGATCCAACGGGAAATGTAGTGGCGCGAGCATTCGAAATAATGCAGACCGTGCTGAAGAATGGAGTGAATTCAGAAGTTTTGGATATTTTTAAATAAAACAAACTGTTATATAATATATCAGAACATGGATTATTCGATGAACTGCCTTGAGATGCAACTCAAACTCGCTATGGAAATGGACAATGGAAGGTGAGTTCCTGTTGAGACTCGTGTTACGTCTAATTCTCCGCTTATTAGCCAAATGCCAATCTAATTAAAGGAGGAGGAACACGAAAAATAGAATATCGATTTGTTGGCATTAATCGCTTTCTCATGTGAACGATAATAGAAATGCAAAAGTTGAGATCTCTATCTTTCGTCTGAACCGAGATACGCGCGCGCAAAGAAACTACAATAGCTAAGGGACAATCAGGGTCAAGTGCTGGTTACGGTAGAGGAGGCGGTCTCTCACGTGCGCGAGTAAGCAAATATCCCGGTCAACTTTTATTCTTCTCTCGAGTTTGCATGCACCCTCTTCCCTTCCCCTCCCTCGTCCCCCACGGGGAAGAGGGGAGGGAGAGGGAAGAGAGTACATGCAAACGAGGGATTAGGGAAGGGGAGGAAAAGGTGGAATGGCCAAAAGTCTCACTGTGTTTAGCAGCGCACTCAGTTTGCGATTATTATCCTCAACCTTTCCTTACAGTATAAATACCTGTCGCTAAGAAAATTCCATACGGGAACCGGTGGTGTTCATCCTCCTTTAAGAAAGATCAATTACAGGGCGAACGCTCTTCGTGATTTCGTGTACTGTTTCTGTAAGGGACTGAGGAAATCGATTGATTCGATCATTGAAAAGGGATATAATAATGAGGAAATTGAAGTAATTACCGTAATTGAAAAAGTGAGTGCTGAATTTCGAAAGTCATATTTTTTTCTTCTTCAGAGCCCCCCCCCCCCTTGCTCTGACCCACTCACTTTTTTTCAGGCAGAAATAGTCAACATACCCCCGCCCTAACCATGTGCGCAAATGTCCTTTTCTTTCTTTTTTCTTTCTCAGGACCAGGATTCAAATGAAACGAATCTGACCGAAGAAGTCACAATCGACTCAGATGACGAAGCTTATGAGAAGTCGAGTGAATCCTCACAATCTTCCGACGATGTTTGTTCTCAACCCATGTCTTTGTTTGTGCAGGATCACGGTCAGAACAAATTCTATATGTTTCAGGAGAATTCCAACTGGAGTGGGGATCAAGAGGAGCCTGATCTGCAGCCGAAACGGGTCGCAAACTCGCCGGTCGCACTCTCGGATCGTGCGACCGTTCATCCGACACCTGCTGAAGCTGCTGCTGCACGTGCTGCACTTGTTGCAAGGGCTAGGAAGGGCGGTCGATCAGTGAAGAATCGCCCTAATGCGTGCACGCAACCGCTGCGCTGCCCGTTTTGTCTAGTACGTTTTATTTATAAAAATATGTTACTGATACAGAATTGAATTATTATAAACAGCGTACGATAATCAACATTTTTTGTGCCTATCAATTGTTGAAAAATTTCAGGAACGCTTTTACTTCGTCATCGGACTTACCAGGCACCTGAAAAGGAAGCACAAAACTACTCCGATTGACGTAAGTTTAAGATACAGGAATTTTAGGGACCTGGTTTCTCATGTTCATAAGCCCAAAACTGAGTTATTCAAATATGTTAGTCTTCTAATCAATAAGTATCGTAATTCCATCTTTCAGGAGGGAATCTTTTTCAACTGTGACTGTGGAGCAAAAGTGAGATCAGATCACCATCCGGTTCGTTTAATTTTCTTCTGCATAAAACGTGTAGATTGGCACGCTTTGCATGTAATTATAAATTGATTTATGATAAATATTAAATAACTTAAATAACTTAAAAGATAAATATTCCAGTGCGATATACGCAATTTTAAACTGGAGCACAACAAAGAGATGGCAGCTACCAAAGCCGCGCTGAGACGAATGAAGTGCCATCTGTGTGAGGCGAGTGGAAAAATATTATTATCATTTAAGATTCGTTCCTATCTGGATTAGTTTTTTTGAATTGAGTTCCGAATGCGGGCACAACACAAAGAAGATTCTATAAATTAATTTTATAATTTTTCCAGTTGCCAATGGATTATTTTATTTCCTATTTTCAGAAGAGCTACCCTTACATTCGTGCGTTTAACGCTCACTTGAAACAGGTTCACCATACCACGGCTAAGCAGGTATTTCTATATTTCCTATAATTTCACTTAATTATTAAGTTATTTCTAATTTTTCATCATTACAGGAGGGAATCGCCCTCAGATGCGATTGCGGAGTCGTAGTCTACAATTACCACACAGTTCGTTTTATATTATATTATTGTTTTATGTTTTAGAAATTATTTATCTCGTAGACATTAATGTTCTGATGTCCTAATTTTAACAGCATTTTCAATAAACAAAATTCTTGAATTCACTTGTTTGTTATCTTTTTCAGTGTCCGATAGCGAATTTCACGGTGATTACTGCGGCCGCTGCGGAATCGGAGCTGCGCGTTCATAAAAATGCCAAAACCAATGCGTCCCATCAGCGGGTGCTGCCCTGCCCGTTGTGCAATGTGAGTTCTGTGCAACGTGTGCATAGCTTTTCAAATATGCTCCCTGATTGCATAGTAAAAGCAATCATGGAGCATAGCCCTTCTTCAAAAGATGTTTCTTCCAAAAATTCATAATTCCATTCTAAACTCGTGCATTTTCCGATCGGTTACCACACTCTCGGGGCTTTTGTCGGCCATTTGAGGAAAAGCCATAAAGTCACACCTATGCAGGTATTTTCAATTATACAATCGATTAACATTTATTCATACTTCAATTAGAATCGTCTTCTTTTCAAACAAATTTTTGGGGAAAAAGGAAACTATTTTTCAGGTTGGAATCACTTTTCGCTGCGACTGCGGAGTTGAGACACAATCTCAGACACACAGTTATGTGCGTTTTTAAAAAAAATACAACAAAAAAGAAGGAAAAATGCATACTGTTCAGTGCAACGCCTTGAACTTCACGATAATTCGCAAGGGCGATGAGGCTGGCACCGAAGAAGAGCTCGGTAATGAGACGGTCGTGCAGCAAGGTGATGCTACAGCTGCACCTGGAGCTGCAGCACCTGCAGCCAAGGGAACTTCCTGGCTCGCTCGGGCCGCTAACACGACGGGACGCAAGTGCGACAATTGCGGCAGCTATTTTTCAAGTCGTTCAGGATGGCAGGTAACATGTTTGTAAATTCAAGAAAACTGCAGTCATATTAACCTGCCGCTGCATGTTTTCGAAATTGACAAAAATTGCATACTTTAATAACAACTATAATAATTTATCATGACAATCAACCGAGAAATAGTCAAATATTATGATTTAATATTAATTAAATGGTGATTTAGATGCACAGGAAGTCTGTGTGCGGCATGCGATGCGTCGAATGTGAAACGGTCTGCAAGTCGGCGGATGCACTTCGGCAGCATAAGAAACTGCAGCACGGCACGGCTGCAGATGCTGCAACTGCTGCAAAGTACACGCTGGAATGCGAGGAGTGTGGGGTGCGGTTCACAAACTCATCCACACTCAACGCCCACTTGATTGTTCACTCAGGTGCTTAATTTTTCTGTTCAACGAATGTGAATCAACAGAAAGTGGTGAAGCGTGCGTTTGCGATTATGAAAATTTATGCTACAGTTTCTGGAATGATGCGAAGGATGTTTCAAAAAACAAGAACGAAATTACGAAAAAAAAATTAAGCGGAATGACGTTGTACAATAAAAAAAGGAATTGGCTATCTGTATTTGGCCCCTAAACACTGTAATTGAATATATTACAGGTGAGAGCTTTCCGTGTACCATCTGCGGCAAGGATTTCCCAGTAGAGTACAAACTTCACGCGCACTTGCGAAAGACACATGGACAGCTACAGCGAAAGGACTAAGCGTTGATTCCTCTACCTCTCTCTATTTTTCTTCATCTCTCCCTAGATATTTGATTCGAATTTGATACGTAATTTCGTTCATTTTGTTGAAGGTTATGCATTTTAGTTGACTTATCGATAAATAAAGTCGTTATTATTAGGACTGTGAGATCACACAATCAAGGAGAAATGATAGTCAACGATATTATATTTGCTTTGTATCTATTAGTTGACCATTTTCGCATTCACGCGCAATAAAGTTTGCGTGGCGTCGTAAAGCGATAGCTCGACCACAATTTTCCTGTTAGCGTTTATTTGTCGAATTGTAATCAGGCTGTCTCGAATCTAACTCCTCCCTCGCACCGTCTAACAGTCGATAGAGCGCGTAAAAAGGAAAGAGTCTGTTAAGGGCATGCATGTTTTCCCGCGCAATAATTTCTCTGATTGTGTCTCATTCACAGCATCTTCACCTCGCAATCCCTAGAACCGATCATTTTTTCTTCTACTTCTTCATTTTTTTAAAATAATGTTTCCGTTTCCGTTGAAAATAATTCAATTTTTTCAATCAAATCATTTTGTAATTTCTCGAAACGCGATTTCTTTGTTTCTGTTGCTATAACTAATATTCAGAAATGAGCAATCAGCATGCGAATATCGACCAAATGGAGCAGTGGAGAAGCAAGGTTTGTGCCTAATATATCGCAATGGAAATTATCTTAATTCAGGCGATCGAACTTTCATCGACTGATCCAATTGGACATCTCGTGTCAAAAGCAGTCGATGTAATGCACACTCTTGTGATTAATGAAGGACATGAAGAAGTGTGTGAAACATTTTTTTTAAATATTAATTGTTTTAAATAGATTTCTACAAGTGTTTAATACAGTATCATATTTTCAGAACATAAAAACCCAGGTGAAATCGATTGAAATCACTCTGACACAATTGATGGATGAGGATGCTCAAAGGTAAGCATGATTGAATCATTCGAAATTATCTTAAATCATATATAAAATGGCAGAGATGCGCCCCATCGAGATCTCATGTATGCATTTTGTGAGGGCTTGAAATATTCGTTAGCATCGATTATCGAAGACAACACAAATCAAGAAATAAACCAAACAAAGAATAATACTTTAGGGGACCAGGTATGGTTGATTTTTATACAACAAAATGTCATTCGCGAAATACTAGAATAGTGAAATTACACATTCTATCAATAAGTTGTTGAGAGCAAGCCAGTTTTTTGATAGCTGTGAGGACTTATATAGCATAATTTCATATTTCAGTCGACAGTCCAGCAAGAAGTTGAATATTCGGAGACTGGCCGTACCGAAATTTCGGGAAATGATAATTTTGAGCAGACAGAAATGGAATGTCCAATCTGTGACGTTAGTTGTCTTTGTATAACAATAAAGAACTGGCCATAAATCTACCATTTCATTTCAGAAAGGCTTTTACAACATCATATCGATTGTTTTTCATCTGAAAAATCAGCACAAAACGACCCCAAAAGAGGTGAGTACTTTTTTCAATTTAAATCAGGGTTGGAGTGTTTTTGAAAGTGAGTGAACCCTCTCGATTTTTCCCCTTTCTTTAGAGTTGAACAACCAGTGGAATGATTTGTTTTTCTTATTCAGGCTGGAATCGCTTTCCTCTGTGTGTGCGGAAAAGTAGCGAAAAGCCATACCCATCTGAAGGTAAGCTAGTGATTTTAAGCTAAATGGTTACGATTATCGAAGGCAACACAAATTACAACTTATAAGAAGAACATATCCATTTTCAGTGCGATATCTCAATTTTCTCCATAGTTCCCGCCGAGCGTGCAATCACTGACAGTAAACAATCGAAGAAACACAGTACACATCAGAAACCGATGTATTGCACAATGTGTACTGTAAGTTTTGCATTGCCTTTGCTGTAGTTAGGTGAAGTTAAAATGGTTAATGTATGAATCATTTAATAGAGATTTTATAAGGCCTTTTCTTTATAATATTATGGTATAAGTGACCAAAGTGTGGTCAGCTAAAAAAATTGAATCAACAAAACAATCACGTCATGCATATTTCAAAGTTAAATCATTAATGAAATTTCAGAGTGGATATCTCAATGTGGACTCTTTCGTTGTTCATCTGAAAAGGAAGCACGAAATGACTGCTACTCAGGTAAATATGTGTTTATCGCAACACACTAAGTTTGCAAACTATGTCCCACTTAACTACACACAAATATTAAGTCGGTAGCTCGGAACCGACAGCGATAATACTGGAAGATCACGGGAGGCGTTTGGGGTGTTCTATGTTTCTGGAGTGGAAAATATTGAAACCTAAATATGGATCATGTAAGCGAATTATCGAGAATTTGACATTTGAATATTCAGAAATTTTTAAAAGTTTCTAGACAATCTTGATATTTCCAGGCCGGAATCGCTTTCCTTTGTGAGTGTGGAGTAGAAGTGCGCTCCATGAATTGCCATACCTTGGTACCTAACTTTGACTTACCTTAAGTACCGTATATCTTAATTAACGTCATGAAAATTACAGTGCAAAATTTACACCTTTACTGTGGTCCGCAAGGTCAAGTCTGAAGTGGGTGAGGAGATGGGAGGAGATTCAGCAGCTGAAGTTGCTGCAGATGCTGCAACTGCAGCACCGGAGTCGTCGCAGGCCGCGATTGTCGCAAAAACTCTTAGTGCTCGCACGAACGGACGCAAGTGCGACAATTGCGACAAGGTTTTCATAAGCGCAAGCGGCCTCAAGGTACGTACTAATTTCTTCTCATCATTTAAAGGGACCTGGCACAGCAACAAGATTAAAGTTCAAAAGATCGAAAATCGTATTTGTAAAACAAAAGCAAATTTTATAAAATTTTAAAAATTTTCCTAGAATTTTCAAAGATTTTCAAAGTTCAGAACCAGAGCCGGATTTTAGCTGGGAGCGACCAGAGCCATGTCTATTGTGAGAGCCGGCTTTTAAATCTCGCCCAAGCACACCACAAACCGCCGAATGTTGTTCTACGATCTTTACCGTATTATTATCGATTTTTTTATCTTTTTAAGTGTTTTTGGTGTGTAGTTTCATGTTTTTTTGTGTACGATTCCGATGCGTTGTCATTATAGATGAGTACGCAAGCGAAAAAGCGCAAATGCTTTTTGTGCGGGGATAGCATGGGGCCAGCGAAAAGGTTTCCCCATAATGGGCGACCGGACGCGCAGTCGGAGTGGATGGCTAGACAGAACTACGATGCTGAGCATACTGCAAAGGAGATGGATCGACATCGATCAGCGAATGAGGCTCGATGGTGCATGCGACACTTCGATTCCCCCGATGCCAATTTGCCTACCGATGTGAGTGCCTCCCTAATCATCTATTATAAGTATCCCATCGATGTCAGTACCTATTGTAAACCAATTTCGTAACCATCTACATCACCTGAAGTATTCGGCATACGTAACTACTTATGTAACGTAGTGTGTCTCTAGGTGCACAAAAATATACGAATACTTACCATAATCAATCGAAGCGAATATTTACTTACCGTAACCAATGGATGCGACTGTCGTATATTATGAGAAATGAGTGTGATTCAACTATTCATCGCTTTTTTTACCGCGAAGAGTTCAACAATACTAGTAATTGAGAACAAATCGAACACATACCGTAATCTTATAATTCATTTATCTCACAAGCATCAATGAAAAGGGTATTTTAGTGGAAACCCGTCTAATAATGAATCACTATCAGTTGCGAGTTGTCTCTGTTCCTTCTCTCGTCCCTATTCGTCCTCTACCCGTCGTAGCACTCAGAACAACGAGACCAGCTGATATCACCCCACCATCGACCTTCTCTCAGCTCTCAATAGTCGTGGTCAGTCGCCAATAAACAATCATGTTGAATATTTATGGATTTAATACCAAGAATATGGAAACAGATACAATGAAATTGTGGAGTCAGCAATCTTAAATCAATATCAAAACGGATTACAGTGATTCTACAGTAAGAAACAAGAGAGATTACAGTAATCTAGATTGCAATAATAATGATGGAAAACAAATTTAGCAGAATCAGCAAAGCGAGCCATCCCTATCCACTCCGTCTCCCTCTCCATTGTTACCTACATCAGCTCTTTTTCATCACGATTATGAGACATTTCAAGTGAGTCTTCGCAAGAAATTCCCTCTTTATTATCGTAGGTCAAACCAGTGTAAAAGTGTGCGAAATTAAGAGAGTTAATCATAGCATTGTATTAGTCGACCGATGCGAAGTTCCTACCAACTTTTTTTGGTAGGTACTTCGCAACTGTGATCCCGGTTCATAGTGAAAATCGATATTTCCTAATGTCGATTGGTCAACACAACCTATAGTGGGATGGTACCTCATGATCTACAATAGCCGAAAATCAATAGTCCGAGTTACTGTAGCTTTCGATGTTCAAATCGATTCGGTATTGCTTGCATGAGTTGGCATTCGGTGCGGCATTGAACGGAAGGTATATCGTATCTTGGATACCGTACCGTAGACTACAGTAACTTTCGCTGCGGGACCACCATTTGGCGAAATATTAATTTTAATTTGCGCTCCTTCGAAAGTAGTCGTCCCGCAGCGAAATGTTATCGAGTTTGGGTTACTGTAGATCATAAAGTTCCATCCCACTTTAGGTTGGGTTGGCCAATCGATAATCGAAAATATCGATTTTCCATATGGTTGCAAAGTGTATACCAAAACAAAATTGGCAGACACTTCGCAATTTGACGAGCATGCAATGCTATGAAGTTATTTCTTGCAAAGCCACCTATCTAGTCTAAATGATAAATAATCACAGTCTTCCACCGACAATAATATACATTACAAGAAACACACGAACATACAATTAATGATAGTGTTCAAACAATGATATTGTGAAAAAAATTAAACACACTCTCTTAGAAACAGTCAGATGACATACTAGGGATGGCAAAATTAATTTTTCCCTCTGATTCCGGATCTTTTGCGGTGCAAATCACTCGGTCTGAGGATAAGAAGCGAAAGGATTCGTTTTCAATTCGAAACGAATCCTTGTCTGGCTTACTTCAGAACAGCACTGGCGAATTAACTTTTCACGTATCGCACCTACGTAAGGCAAATCTAATGTTGATGCCGGTAAAACAGATATGACCTACTACTGCTTACGTACCATGCACCGGAACCTGTATCTAAGTTACAGTATCTGGTATACCGTAATCAGTGATTCTGGAATTCAGCAAATTGACTCGGGGATAGATGCACGAAGTGAATATGGGGCCGTCATTAGAGTGCGTAATTATGGTCGGGTAATCGGGTAATTGAGGGGCCCCTGTCGAAATGATTCGAGAAATTATCCGAAAAAAACAACAACAAAACACACAACCCCTCAAAATGATTCATTACAAGATAACAGTGCCTGAAAATGGTGAATGACCCGATTTCAAGCCCTCACTCTATCAATTGGTTTCTCTAAAAAACTTATTAAATGCGTGTATTTGGCTGATCATAACTCGCTTTGTCAGGGAATGCCTGGCGTTGGTTGTTCTCTCATTTCGTCCGCGTCTTCACTTCCCGGACGGTCTCTTCTATCCACATATTTTACAAAATAGTATTTCATATTGAAGACAACTACAACTCCATTTCCAGATTTGCTCTGAAACCAAAATGTGATTTATCTTGTTTCTACTTTTGTACTTCTATGTTACCGTGTTATTGTGTGACTATGGAATAGATAATATGGCATTAAATATATATGAATGGAATGTTGCTCACAGGGACAGTAACAAAGTACTGTGTTCCATAAATACGAAAAAAGCTAGAGAAAGGAGTTGATGTACATTATTTCGACTTACGTTTGAGAGATTCTGGTAATTGAAGACTCCACAGTACTCCATTTTATGAACTCCGTTCTCTAGTGTTTTTTGTGTTTATGGAACACAGTACTTTGTTACTCTCCCTGTGAGCTACATTTATGTCGCGATATTTCATAGCCACACAACACGCTAACATAGAAGTACATAAGTAAATACAAGATAACTCACATTTTGGTTTCGGAGCAAATCTGGAATTGGAGTTGTAGTTGTCTTCAATATGAAACACTATTTTGTAAAATAGGGTCTAAGTTCGAGTCCAACTCCTTTCTCGTTATCCATTGATGGGCCTCTCAGTCTGCGATCTCTGAAGAGAAAAGACATTGTACACGTTCACATTGAGGCCTGCCTATCATCGCTCGATTTACACGTTTGATATACTTTCGATGTCAACTAGTTACTTTCTATATCAAATAATCAAAAGAAATTCAACATAAACGACAACACTTGCCTGTTGTAGAGAGAAGAGACCGTCCGGGAAGTGAAGACGCAGACGAAATGAGAGAACAACGTCGAATTATCAAATTGCAGACTCTCCCAGACAAAGCTAGTTATGATAATCAGGCAAATACACGCATTTCATAACGTTGCGCAAAATTTATCGAGTAATAGAGCATTCTGAGGTCCTGTTATCACATTTCGCACTTCTAGTCGTCGATGCCCGTGGGGTATACCGTTTCTTCGCTACAATATCCCCGGCTACGGTAGGCGAGCTACAGTAATCAATGTGAAGTTGCGAACATTTACTCAAAAGTGGTATTATTATCAGTAGCTCAAGTTATCCATTGTTGAGATGCCTGAGATTTTCATATGTTCGATTACTGTAAATCGCCTACCGTAACGGGAGAAACTATATCATGAACGCGTCATTTCTCTTAGGCATTGATCACTTGACATGCGCCTCAGACCGCTACCCCCTCAGACTATTTTCATTATTTCTGATTCCTGGGTTACGGTACCTTGGTTACAGTATACGGAGAACGGAAGAAAAAATATAGCACATTTATTTTCATTTACGATTTTACTGTTTGATTATATAATTATATCCGAAATAAGTGACAATATATAAACTTTGCTCTTTTTCGAACTTTTTTTCGAAAAATATGCGCTTGATCTGATCTCTCTATCTCCCCGTCTTTTGATCAACATTAAATATCTTTCGCCAAATTTCGTAAAAATGCGCATTCTATAGATAAACATGCTGAAATGCTTGCGGGCACTGGGTTTCCGTTTTACGCTAATTTGTTGGCGGAAATCACCATGAAGTATCTCGAATACGAATGCGCGTACTGTAATGATAGAGATACGAACGTTTCTAATGGCAGAATTATATTTCTTGTGTTTATAAATTTTCCGACAGCTTTTTGGTAGCTTTAACAGTGCTCTAAAAGACATTTCTTCCGCAACTCCGAACCAGAAGCAATTATTTGATACGCTATGGGGTGAATTCGCATGCGATCCTTTAGTTTCGTGGCATACCCGTTATCGAAATCTAGGAAACTACAGATTTCCGCTATAATTGGGTGAGGTCAGTGTGATCTACCACTCGAGTTTGGAAGTTAGAGCACAGCAAATGAGGAGATAATGTGACCTTTGCGAAAGAAAAAGTGGTAGATCACTCTGATCTCTCAAAATAAAGAGTGGCAAAAAGTTATTCAAGATTCCGGAATCCTCTTTTGTCTTCAACCTATGGGATCGCATGCATTCAATATATCAATCGATGCATCTTTTCCAGCTTTACAACATATCAAAAAATGTGCCTAGCTCGGATTAGCTGTGGAAACAGCAGCTTTGATTTGCCTAATTAGTTTTAATTTATGATTTTTGGCTGCCGATTAGTTGTTTCGATCCTTACGCGACACGAGTGGAATCGCAAAGGATCAGTGTGTGAACATTTAAAAACACAATAAAGATAAAAAACAATACGAAGGCTGCGTGGGCGCCGCCAATTCTCCCTTCTGTCGATCCTCTTGTTCTCGATGATGACGCCACCTTCAATGACGTCATTGATGAAGTTGTTCCGCCAAAGCGGTATAAATCCGCGTTCTCGACAATAACGATAGAACCAGTCGAGAAAGAGGTGTGTGAATCAAATAGAGGGATACAAAAACATCAATTGTAGGACATTGAATACCGAGCGTCGCAAGATTTGGAAGGGATGGAAGGGGTAGATGAGACAGAGGAAGAAGAAATGGAGGAGGATGAGGAGGAGGGGAAACAGAATAGTCGTTATTCGCTAGTGGAGACTCAGTGCATTTTGGAGTTATTCGAGCGCTGTCGATTGTGCGGGCAACGACTTGATCAAAGTCTGATTCGTATTTCGGCAATCGGGAGTGCGAAAATCGTGATCTATGAATGTCTCTTTTGCAACAAGGCCGTAAGATGGGAGAGCCAATCAAGAGTGGGAAAAGGGAAGGGACAAGTGTACCGTGCAAATCACGATATTCCCGTCGCTTCTTTCATAACTGGAACGCCTGTCCCGGTAATAAGGCACCCTCTACACTGAAATATTGGTTCTGCATTACAGAGACTGTGTGATCTAGCGCGATTGATCGATCTCGCGATTCCTTCTGATCGGACAATGAGGAGAGTGATAAGAGATGTAGGCGCGGGATCGATCGATCGGGTTTATGCTTGTGAGGAGAAGAGAGTGAGGAGAATAGCAGTAGATGCCGCAGGGGTATTCTAATGTTGCGCATCATCAATACATACTGTACTTATAGGGGAAGGGATTGGAACTTTCGATTGACGGGCAGTATGATTCGCCCGGATTTAACGCTGCGAATTGTAAAGTGACTGCGATCGACTGTCACACCAAATTAGCTCTAGGAGCAGCCACGATACACAAAGGAGAACCCGGAATTGGTGATAAATAAGTCTCGTAGAATACTGTAATCACTAATTCGCAGATAATGTTTCAATTCGAATGGAAAGTGAAGGAGCGTTGCGTGTATTGGTGGAATTGATTGATGATGGAATTGATATAAGGTTGGAATAATTTAGTTTGCAAAACAATTAAATGAGATATGATGCAATACAGCGCGCGACTACAGAAAAGCGAAAAAATGGTGAAGCGAGAGATCGCACACACAGTAGTAGATAGTCCGTCACATATGCTATGCCGGGGAGAGCTCCTCCCGCCTCCGTCATTCTGCCAATCGATAATCGATAGGCTCCGCCCCATCTGGAGCTCCTCTCATCTCCGCTTGATCTACCAATCAATAATCTGACACGCCTCTTTGATCTACTCAATCAATAATATTGTATAATATTGATTGGTAGATCACGGGAACGGAGACTATCTATTATCGATTGGTAGATTGGGCGGAGGCGGGTGGAGCTCTCCGCGGCATAGCATATATGACGTAATATCAACTCACTTTTAAACAACTCGTGCACATCTCCACCTTTCTGGAATATGACCCCGACGAAAACGGACAGTGCTACTAGAAATTTACAAACACTCGACCGAATTATTAAAATTTTCCGCTGATATATAGCAACGAGATGTGCACGTGATAGTGAGAGAACAAGACTAAACATATCACAGTTAATCATTCAAGTGGAATGTAATATTTTAAATTTTTATTAGGCGTTTTTTGATGAAAGATATGTAACAGCCAAATATCAGCACTCGAGTCGGTGACCAAAACGGAATGGTGAACAAGAAATTGCGAGAGAACGAAAAGACAGCAAAAATCGATGTGCTCATTGATTGGTGATTACGTTCAAAAGCCATTCAGGAGCGCATGGTGGAAGGTGATAATAAAATATAATACGTATAGTTAAAATTCACTGAATTCAGGCAGTAAAGGCAGATGCCGAACTGGCGCCGGTTTATCAAGCGTTTTTTAATCACCTGTATTATTGTCATAATAAATATCCTAAGCCTGAGGACCGTGATCGCGCGCTGGAGCTGGTTAGATCGTTTGAGCATCACATACAGGGGAAGCACTCACGGTCTAAGGTAAATTGAGCAAAGCGAAAAGCGAAAATTGATTGACTAAAGGACTGTCGATTCAAATTGGTGAAAAAGTGCCAGCATGGGAAATCGAAGAAGTTGAAGAAAGGCGAGAAACGACTGAAGCTCGCGAAAGAGGTAGACCACGAGCCGGAAAAAATAGTGAAATAAATAATTATAGAAGGATGCCGGTTTAATTGCTATTGTGGTCGACCTCTTGTATAAGCCTTCGTTTGAAAAGGCTTTCCTAAATTCCGCGTCATTGATTGATACTGCAATCAATGAGTGTTTCCACTCCCTCTCGCTTATGTACGCGCCTAAAAGACTCGCGTGGTGAGCTATACGCAAGAGGCTGTAACGTAAGTTGCTGATTTCAGCTCCCCATTTTACTATCGGCTAAAGACCAAAGCGGCGCTGCTTCACTACAACGGTCTTGTTCTGGAGGACATGATGGGAACACGAAAAGAGACTGGAAACACGCTTCTTCCCAGGAGAGGAAAAGTGGTGGTGGCAGTGAAGAGGAACCGGGGAGTCGGCACGCACTATTGGAGGGAAGAGGTGAGAAAAATAAATAAATAAATCAAATTAAAATCGCATCGTTATTTTAGGTAATGGCCACGAGCTACAACGTCCTGGAAGAGAGGAACGACCAGCAGTACGCAAGGAGGATCGGGGTGCCTGAGGACGACGTCTACGACGACATCATCGAGTGGTGGGAGGAGAAGGAGAGGGAGATTCGGGCCATGGAAGAGTACGAGAGGGATGAAGGAGGAGAGGGAGAACAAGAGGACGATGGGGACGATTCGAGCTCCAGTTTGAGCTCTTTCGAGAGGGATTGGATTGATTACTAAGAGGGAATAGAAAGATATCGATAGCAAAAGATATAAATAGTAAAATCGTTCAAGTTGTGCAGTTTTCAGAAAATCGTAAATAAACAGTTGTTGGCAGTGAGTTTCACACGCACACAAGGTGAAACTAACACTGCTAGTGATGGCGGAGGAACTGTGACATGGAAATAATAAGAAAGACCAAGAAATTGCACGAAACAAAGCAGTAAAACATGGAGAGCGCGCCGGACGCGGCGAAAATTCACTATAAACGCAGTTTGCGATTCGTATTCTGCTTGCCGGATCTGGTCGCTCCCAGGTTCCGGTGCGTACGCCGGAATCGTCGCCGCGCCCACATTCTCGGAACGATTTAATCGCTACCGTATTTTAAATTTTATTGATAAATTTTAAAAAAATTTTTTAATTTTTTTAATTTTCATTTTTTGTTTTGAAATTCGATTTAGAATCGATTTTACTTCCATCTTCTACCACGACCAGGTCCCTTTAAACATAATGCAGTGGGATATCCAAAATATTACAAAGTCATGAATTTTGGTCCCAGGAAAATCGGCACTTTACTACATCCACGCCAAAGCCCCGCCCCTCCCCTCCCCCAGCCAATGAGCGCACGACTACGCCCCCTTGCCCCTCCTCTCCGCCCCCTCCTCCTCTCCCCTCCCCCTCCCTTCCCCTATTGGCTAGCGACTCTGACATCCGGCGCTCTTTTCATTCCGCACACTCTCTCACCCTGTCTCATACCCGTCTCGCGTAAATCGCTCGCGCCCTATTACAAGGTCGCGATCACTCAACCATCGCGGCTCGCCGTCGTAATGCCTGCATGAGGGGAACCTGTCGGCCATTTTTGGATGGGACTGTCCCTCCCCTCGGGGAGCGGACAACCCTTCCGTCCGCCCCCTTTGAGGGGATGTGGTGGAAGGAGTCCCCTGCCTCCGCCCCCTTAGGGGAAAGGGGCGGAACTAGGGGGGCGGGCCTTGGCGTGGATGTAGTAAAGTTCCGGAAAATCGTTAAAGAATGTTTATTTAGGAGCACACCGCCTCTCTATGCGGAACCCGCTGCGTCCAGTGTCTGATGACCTTCAAATCATGGCATGTCCTTAAACAGCACAAGAAGGTATTACAACCTTAAAATGATACGCACGTGGCGACTGGTGTGTGTGCTCTCGATTGACATGTTCTCTCGTGTTTAGCTTCGCATCTTTTGCTATTTCGTACGAGTGTTCGTGATTTTTTTTGTTGTCGCGAAATGGCAACCGCTCATGAATCGTGGTTGCGAAACACCATAATGTGGTTGATCATGGGCCGAAGAATGAATATTAGCTCAGGGTGAACCCTATGATACACACAGAGAAATCCTACTAAGAACTAGCCGGGATGTGTTGAGGTTAAATACACTACGCTCTATGCGTACACTACGCTCTATGCACAGTTCTGGGAGAAGGTTCGGTCCAGGGGACCTCGGTAGCCTTTTTCAGGTACGGTTCAGGGGGAGCTCGGTAGCCTTTTTCAGGTACGGTCCAGGGGGACCTCGGTTGCCTTCTTCAGGTACGGTTCAGAGGGGCCTCGGTAGCCTTCTTCAGGTACGGTCCAGGGGGACCTCGGTTGCCTTCTTCAGGTACGGTCCAGGGAGACCTCGGTAGCCTTCTTCAGGCTCGGTCCAGGGGGAGTTCGGTAGCTTGCTGTAGTCTCGGTCAAGGGAGTAGAACTCATTAGCCGGCTCCAAGATCGGCCCAGGGCGAGCTTACTATGTTGGGGGGGAATGTGTTTATCTCTAGAAAGAGTACTGGCTTATTCCGTTGCAAAAGGCTCGTGAGGCTGAGTGCGATCGAAAAAAAGTTGCCACTACGCCACTTCGTGGCTCCGTGGCGACTTTTTTTTCGATCGCTCTCAGCCTCACGAGCCTTTCTCAACGGAAACGCAGGATACCGTGTGTTGATTTTCCGGGCGTATTCGAAATCGTTTGTGGCATCGAAAAACACTTTTCCAATGATTCCCTACGCTCGCCGGATCATTTGGAAACTTTACGAAATTTTCAATTTTTCACGTTAAAACGTGTTAGACACGTTTCCGACATCGCAAAACACGTTTCCTGTGATCCCCCACGCTCTGTGATCCAATTGGGAACTTTTCGAAATTTTCGATTTTCCATGTTAAAACTCGGCAAAACAGGTGAAAACGTGTTTCACCTTACTGAAGAACGTGCTAGAAGGGCATTTGACACTTGCGAAAAATGCGGCAAACGTTTTGCCCGCGGCGGGGTTCGAACCTGGGGGTCTCGGATTGTAAGTCAAGCGCGTAACCCACTTGGCTATGGATTTGGTCAATTAAATATTGCAAAATTTTAAAGGGATTTTGGTCTGTTGTCGTATGCAAAAGGATCCGAGAAGATAGAGCGATTTTGAAGCGATTTATTAGGAAGCTTCCGGATGCATGATTCCGGCCTCCAGAAAGGGGTCAGGGGCGAGAGAGTGTGCCAAAATGAGAGAGTCACTCTCAATTTTCCTTACACTCTCGTTCTAACTCCTTTCCTGCGAGATTGCCGGCATGAGGAATGATTTGGAACGAAATGTGCGAAAATTTCATGAAATCGCGTGAAATCAAGTGAAATCAATCGATATTTCACTTCAAAAATCGGCAAAAGATGCTCAAATGTGAATCTCGTTACTCAAAAATGGGTTTGGGCCACATTTGACACTTGGAAAAAATGCGGCAAAAGACTATGCACCGGCGGGGATCGAACCTGCGACCCTCGGATTTGAATTCGAGCTCGCTACCGACTTGGCCATGGAATTATCGATTTTTCAAATATAAAAATCGATGTGTTTCGTGAAGGGCTATCATATGCAAAAGGATCTGAGAAGATTGCTCAACTTTGAAGAAAGTTATTCAGAAAAAAGGTCCGTCACGCGGAAGGAAAAAAAACATACAAACAGACAGACATTTCAATTTCCTAGTAGTGGAGGAACAGGCACTCAAGTTGACCCGCCTACTAATATGTTAGTATGCTCAGCTTATATATTAGTAGGCCCTACTTACATATTAGAAGCCGAGCCAACTTGAGTGCCTGTTCTTAGTAGGATTTCTCTGTGTGTAGAGCCAAAGATGCGTCCTAAAATGGAGATTAAAGATTGGGAATTAAAGGTGCAGCACGGTACGGCTGCACAGGCTGCATCGGTCGCACGTTGTCGCTTCGTTTGTAAGGAGTGCGGAGCGAGATTCGCCATACCGGACACTCTAAGCAGACACATGGCCGTGCACGAAAGTAAGTAGTATACTCAGTATACTTACTTCGACGCATGCTTGAAGCACTTGATTAGTTTGTGAAAATACAACGCATGCTGTGTTTGAAGTAATCGATCACTTCGACATGTTCAGCCATGAATTGACCTACGTTTTCTCTGATTTTAGAGTAGGAATGCACCCTTCATCAATTGTAGATGTTTGTCTGCAGTGAATGTTTCTTTTGACCGAACAATGTTTTGGGAGGAAAAAAACAAATTTCAGATGAGCGTATCGATTGTGCCCTGTGCGACAGGAGCTTCCCGACTATGGACGTGCTCAGGACACATCTGAGAACGAAACATAGAGAGAAGCTGTTTGAATGTGACGTCTGCAACGAGAACTTTGCACGATTTGATGAGATGAAAGCGCATAAACTGCAATTTCATTCAGAATAATGATTATTTTCAATTTTTTTGTTGTCCAACAATTAATATTTCCCATTGACTGTGCCCTCTAATTAGACGCTTATTCCACCCCAATTCATCCACGATTGTTTCCGTTAATCTTGATTAATAATAAAGTGCATCCTTTTCATGCCGCTGAATGAGCAGATTTCCGATAATTTCAGAAATAATTTGTAAATGTTCGATAATGTGAGTCATTCATTTTTTTCGCCTGGCTGACACGCACACCATTATTTATTGTTTCTTGTCAGTTGTTTCTGACAGCATGATGTACCTCGTTTCAATCATATTTGCCCCTCACCTATCAGGTCATTATGGTTCCCACGTAAATATTGCTAATCAATTCATTTGTAGCGCTCCACGCTCCAATGTTGGTCTATCTTTATTCTTTATCTTATCTTATCTTTCTTTGCGCCATCGAAATCCGGCTGGCGAGGCGCTGAGACTTAGAGAACTCACAAAAAACTATAGGAGTTTAAAACATAGTGCACGAAACCGAGAGACGCGCAATCTCATTTTCGCGCAGTCTCTAACATTAGAGTTTCAAAAGTTCCTCCACTACTAGGGAATCGAAATGTCTGTCTGTTTGTGTGCTGGTTTTTTTCCTTCCGCGTGACGGACGTTTTTCCGTTTTTCCGCTATAACTCTTTTCAAAGTTTAGCAATCTTCTCAGATCCTTTTGCATGTGATAGGCAACGACGAAACACACCGAAATTAATATTTGAAAAATCGATAATTTCATGGCCAAGTCGGTAGCGAGCTCGACTAGAAATCCGAGGGTCTCAGGTTCGATCCCCGCCGGTGCATAGTCTTTTGCCGCATTTTTTGCAAGTGTCAAATGTGGCTCAAACCCATTTTTTAGTAACGAGATTCACATTTGAGCATCTTTTGCAGAGTTTCGAAGTGAAATATCGATTGATTTCACTTGATGTCACATGATTTCACGAAAATTTCGTAAATTTCGCTCCATATCATTCTACATGCTGGCAAACTTCGCAGGAAGGGGTTTAAAACGAGAGAGCAAGGGAAATAAAGAGGGACTCTCTTACTTTGGCACACTATCTCGCCCCTGACCCCTTTCTGGAGGCTCGGAATCGTGTAGCGGGAAGCTTTCTAAATTGCTTCAAAATCGCTCTATCTTCTCGGATCCTTTTGCATATGATAACCCATTTGAAAACATTTTAAATTTTTTAAAATTTAATTGATCAAATCCATAGCCAAGTGGGTTACGCGCTTGACTTTCAATCCGAGACCCCCAGGTTCGAACCCCGCCGCGGGCAAAACGTTTGCCGCATTTTTCGCAAGTGTCAGAAGCCCTTTTAGCACGTTCTTGAGTAACGTGAAACACGATTTCACCTGTTTTGCCGAGTTTTAACATGAAAAATCGAAAATTTCGAAAAGCTGCCAATTGATTCGCAAAGCGTTGGGGACCATAGGAAAAGTGTTTTGCGATGTTGGAAACGTGTCTAAATGTGAAAAATCGAAAATTTCGAAAAGCTGCCAATTGATTCGCAGAGCGTTGGTGACCATAGGAAAAGTGTTTTGCGATGTAGGAAACGTGTCAGAACGTTTTCTATTTAAATGCACTGCATCTTGCGTTTCCGTTGAGAAAGGCTCGTGATGCTGAGAGCGATCGAAAAAAGTTGCCACGGAGCCACGAAGTGGCGTAGTGGCAACTTTTTTCGATCGCTCTCAGCCTCACGAGCCTTTTGAAACGGAATAAGCCAGTACTCTTTCTAGAGATTAACATTCCCCAACTTACAAAATTCCCCCTGGACCGTATTTGGAGCGGGCTACCGAGTCCTTCTCCCTGGACCGAACTTCAAGCAAGCTACCGAGCTCCCCCTGAACCGTACATGAAAAAGGCTACCGAGGTCCCCCTGGACCGTACCTGGAGCAGGTTGCTGAGGTCCCCCTGGACCGAACCTGGAGCCAGTGACCGACCTCCCCCTGGACCGAACCTGGACCCAGAACTATGCATAGAGCGTAGTGTACGCATAGAGCGTAGTGTATTTAACCTCAACACATCCCGGCTAGTTTTGTTGTGAGAACAAGAGTTTGACAAGTGAGGGTACCTATATTCAACATCGAGCAGCCTTGTCCACGCCATATGATCTATGATGTACGATCTGTCGCTTTACACGCTCACAAGGCATTTAGGCGCCACAACTGTTGAACGCGTCTCCCCCTTTTGTAAACTCTCTATCTCACATTCCATCTCTCCTTCTATCCATTAGGTCACACTAGAGCGATTCGGCCACTGGCCAACCTCTCTTCCTCACCCCCAGTAGAATTACTCTGGTATTTACCGTTTGATATTCGTTTGATGTTTTTCACCGTGAGTGGGGTGGGTCAGTAATTCCTCTGGAGGAAATGCCACATAGGGCTCAGATCTTGCTATTCCATTGTATCGCTGAGCGTCCCCGATTTCATTATTGACCTTTTGCACTTCTCACCTTTTCTTAGCGTCGCTTATTTTACTTCGGTTTATAGTATGCGTGCCATAAGGCGGGATAAATACCGAATTATGTATTAGGAAAGTGTTATTTCCTCATAAAACTTCCTATTCTTAAACACCTTTCGTTATAGCAAATTGTAGGGGAAACGAAAGGCACCCGCTACAATTTCCCCGTATTAAAACTTGCATTTGCGGCTCTTAAACGGCAGTTCTATAACGTCCCGCTTCCGGTAAATTCCGGCCCTCTATGTTGTCCATCATTCCATTTTTTTACTATTCTCTTCTAAGTGCTCATTACGATCCATCTCTTCTGTTTTCAAAGTTCAACTTTCATTAATTTCAGTTCAATTCAAGTATTTTTCCAGTAATGCACGCCCAATCACTGAAGGATGCTCGTTTTCAAAAGTGGAGAAATAAAGTGAGTTATGCTGTTCAAATCGGAGTAATGATCTAACCCTCTCAATTCTGCATGCTCTCTCGCGCTGCCTGATCGATGATGAACATGTAGAATGGATAGAGTCTGATTATTACTCTCAAATTGGGATTCGAACTCTCCAGAATGGTTGGGTCACCTCTATGACTAAATCAAGATTTCAAACCTCCTTAATCAGAGGGTGCGAGAGAGGATGTGTGTAAAACAGGAAAATTTAAACGCACTCTCAATTCTAATGATCCTTCTTATGATCTTTCTAATGAACTATTTTATGTGTGTCTTTCCAGGCATCCGATTTTTCATCCACCAACAAAATGGGAATCCTAATCAATCGCGCAATCGAAGTAATGCAAAGTGTGAAGAAGGGTGAAGAAGAAGGTTCAGAGGTTTTTTTTCCTTTCTTAAAATTAGATAAATTATATTTGGCAATTATAGAATCTCGAATTCAATATTAAAGCGATGGACATGGAGCTGAAACTTGCGATTGAGGAAGACGGAGAAAAGTTAGTTTTACTAGACACGGAAACTCGGTTAATATATTAAATTATTGATATTATTAAGTAAGAAAGAATATCAATAAAGTTTAGATTTTGATTTTAAAAAAATTATTGAGTTCAACGTGGAATAAATTTAGAAATTCTCCACTGCGCGAGCTCACCTTTTCATTCTGCGCGGGCTTGAAATCCTCTATCGAATCGATTTTCAAGGAAGTGAAGAAATTCAATGAGAGCAACGAGGTTTTCACCACAATTTCGATCCTGTTTGATTTCGTTTTTTTTACAATTTCAGGGGCAGGAGAGTGGATTTGTGTGCAATAGACAACATCAATTCAAAACTCCAAAGTTTGAAGAAATGGTAATGATGATTCGCGAATTTTCAATATTTTCATTTCACCATCTTTAGTATCATCCATATTACAATGTTAAATGGGATTTATTATTGTTGAATAATATTCCTGCCTGACAGAGCTGCATTAAGATAGGTTTTTGACATTACTTTCTGTTCAGGATCCAAACTTTGATAAATCGCCTGACGAGAATTGTGATGATGGGAATGTTAAAGAGGAAGGAGTGGAATCGACAGACGAAGAAGAAAATTCGAGAGAAGTAGGAAATTTATAAAATAAGTAACAAAAACACACCGTACAACGAAACTCGGAAAAAACCTTTCTATATCCATCTCTTTATTTTTTAATAACCTCTCCTACGTTTTCAGTCGAATTTCAAGCCTCGGAAGAAAAATCAAAATTTCATTAAACGACTTGGAAGGAGAAAGATGATCAAAGGCATAAATCCGAAGCAAAAGGGAATGCGCTGCCCAATGTGTACAGTCAGTTTTCTATTCACAATATCTGCTTCTTAACGTGATAATTGCGATATTCGAGAAGGGGCCATAAAACTGCATAGAAAGCTGACAACGAAATGAAAAAAGTGGATCAGGGGTGGTATTAATTTCAGGCAGTTCATTACAAACTCGAACTGATCTACAGTCATATTCAGTGGTCTCACCAGACTACGCCGATAAAGGTATTTTTGTATTGTTAAAAAATTCAAATTCAAGCGTTTTTTCTCCTAAAATAGTTTTCTTTAGGAGGGAATATATTTCCTTTGCGATTGTGGACGTGCTGTGCAGTCAAATAAACACCAGGTTATTTCTTTATATTTATTTATTATGTCTCTTGAAAAATGTAATTTTCACTTGGAAACGGTTCTGACTACTTCGCATTGGGCACTCCAAATTTCTCAAAATTAGAATGTTTACTTTTCAGTGTGATATTTTTTTGTGGTTTAATTACCCAAGTTTGAGGTAATTTGTCACTGATGATGGGCCTAGTGCCCGAAACGCGTCTGACCCGATAAACTCTGATCCAACCCTTCACGTATTCGTATGGCTATAATTCAGCACTCAAAATAGCTGATTCCTCATGAAGATAACTAAGTAGTCCCTCTTTTCAGTGTGATATCAATCTTTTCACTGTGGTCACAGGTGACAAGATGCCGATGCGACTAATGTCCAATCGATACAAGATTAGCGCAAAGCAGAAAATCCCGATGCAATGTCCGCATTGTAGCGTAAGTTTCTTAATGAGTAATTAGTATAAATAATTAGTAATTAGTAATTACTTTTGAATCGTCTTTTCAGTTCCTCAACCATATCCAAAGCTTCGACACTCGTATTTTGGTAGAATGGAATGAAAAAATGGAATGGCGGTGCTGCAGGAGAGGTTGGCGCTGCAGCATCTTCTCTTCCTGTACCTGCTGCTGCACCTGCTGCAAATATTAAGCTCGCTTTCGAAGATCGAGTAAATGGACGCAAGTGCGACAATTGCAACAAGTTCTTCATAAACGCGCAGGCTTTCAAGGTTCTTTCAGTAATCCATTAACATACATTTGTTATTGAACTTACAGTAGGAATGCTTTAAACTTTTTATTCCGATGTAACCGTGATATTCAAAACTTCGTTTGGGGGAAAAGTGCATTATTCAGAGACACACAGAGTCTGCCAGTCTTTGCGGCACACGCTGTCGTGAGTGTCTGAAGGTGTTCAAGTCGCGACAGGCTCTGACACAGCACAAGCAGCTGCAGCACAGCACGGCTGCAGATGCTGCAGATCGGAAAGCTGCAGCCAAGAAGCGTCACAAGTGCGAAGAGTGCGGCGCGACATTTGCATCGAGCAATACGCGCCTGGCGCACTACGCAAACGCACATAGACGTGAGTTGAGATGCACGTTTTAGCATTTGATAGGTCCATAATTGGGGAAATTTGAAGAAAAAAATCCAAAAGACTTTAATTCCATAAGACGATTAATTTGTTATATCATAGGAAACTGACAGAAGCAGATATGTTGTATTATTTGTGGAGTTTTATACTTTCAGCCAAACGATTCGCTTGCGAACTTTGCGACGCGAAATTCGGCCATGCGACTGACTGCAGAAGACACATGACACAGAAACACGGATGGAAGATGCAAGAGTGCAACATTTGTAATGAGAAATTCACGAAATTCGAAGAACTCAAAGAGCATAAATTAGCCAAGCATCCTGAACGAATAGGCAAGAAATGATCTCTCGACGATTTATGAAATTCAATTCACTTTCTTTCCATATACTGCTTCACTCCATATTCCAATTGAAATTAATTGTTGTCTTTTCTTCTTTCTCTATTACCGACTACTCTGAATAATTACGTAATTCATGATAAAGCGTTTTTCTCGGAATGGTCTCGTCATCACCGAGGCAAAATATCATGCAGATATGAATATTGTATTTTCTTCACAAACCGCTGACAGGCTAATATCGATTCATGCCTCCCTAGAAAAAATCACAATGACTTGTTCGGTCTAGCGCTTAGCGTTGTTCACCTTGAATTTGGCGTTACAAACGGAATACTCCTCGTGTTTTTGGTTGTGTTCAACAGTTTTTTTTGTGTGGAAGTATAGACAATGAATTCACAAACGCTAATCTGCAATAAATAAAAGCTGACGATTCAATTATTAATTATTATTTTAAGAACATTTGATTTATGATTCATTAAATTTGTTTATATTCACACAAAACTAGCCGGGATGTGTTGAGGTTAAATACACTACGCTCTATGCACAGTTCTGAGTGCAGGTTCGGTCAAGGGGGAGATCGGTAACTGGCTCCAGGTTCGGTCCAGGGGGAGCTCGGTAGCCTGCTCCAGGTACGGTCCAGGGGGAGCTAAGTAACCTACTTAAGATTCGGTCCAGGGGGCCTCGGTAACCTTCTTCAGGAACGGTTCAGGGGGAACTCGGTAGCTTGCTTGACGTTCGGTCCAGGGAGGAGGACTCGATAGCCGGCTCCAAGTACGGTCAAGGGGGAGTTTAGAATATTGGGAATGTTAATCTCTAGAAAGAGTACTGGCTTATTCCGTTGCAAAAAGGCTCGTGAGGCTGAGAGCGATCGAAAAAAGTTGCCACTACGCCACTTCGTGGCTCCGTGGCAACTTTTTTTGATCGCTCTCAGCCTCACGAGCCTTTCTCAACGGAAACGCAGGATACCGTGTGTTGATTTCCCGGGCGTGTTCGAACACGTTTCCGAAACAGCAAAACACTTTTCCTATGATCCCCCACGCTTTGTGAATCAATTGGCAACTTTTCGAAAATTTCGATTTTTCATGTTAAAACTCGGCAAAACAGGTGAAAACGTGTTTCACGGTACTCAAAAACGTGTTAGAACGGCTTCTGGCACTTGCGAAAAATGCGGCAAACGTTTTGCCCGCGGCGGGGTTCGAACCTGGGGGTCTCGGATTCAAAGTCTGGCGCGTAACCCACTTGGTTATGGATTTGATTAATTAAATTTTGTAAAATTCAAAATGCTGTCTGATGGGTTATCATATGCAAAAGGATCCGAGAAGATAGAGCGATTATGAAGCGACTTATAAGGCTTCCCGATACACGATTCTGAGCCTCCAGAAAGGGGTCAGGGTGAGAGAGAGAGAGAAGGTGAGAAAGACCCTTCTATTTCACTCGCTCTCGTATTCTAAATCCCTTCCTAATAAATTTTCCGGCGTGTTGAATGATTTGGAGCGAAATGTACGAAAATTTCGTGAAATCGGGTGAAATCAAGTGAAATCAATCGATATTTCACTTCGAAAACCGGCAAAAGATGCTCAAATGTGAATCTCGTTACTTAAAAACGTGTTTGAACCACTTTTCACACTTGCAAAAAATGCGGCAAAAGACTATGCGCCGGCGGGGATCGAACCTGAGACCCTCGGATTTGAATTCGAGCTCGCTACCGACTTGGCCATGGAATTATCGATTTTTTGTAAATAAATTTTGAAATGTTTTCTGATGGGTTATCGTATGCAAAAGGATCTGAGAAGATTGCTTGAGTTTAAAGCGATTTATAGCGAAAAAACGAAAAAAATGTCCGAAACATACCAACAGACAGACATTTCAATTTCCTAGTAGTGGAGGAACAAAGAAAGAGTGGCATCGTAAATCGACAACGCGTCTTTGCAAGCGTTGTCCATTCAAATTCTGATTCTCTCCAATTCGAGTGCTCCCTCACTTTGTCTGACTGAGTGTATAGATGGTAGACTTGAGAAAGATAGTGAGAGAGAGATGTGATCATAACTTTACGATCTACGCGCCCAATTCTTGTCTGATCGTATCTTACTCGTCGCGTCCTCACCATTATTCTATATAATTTCCTAAATTCATATTCCGATTATTTTTTGCGCTTTTTTCTCAGTTTTAACGTTGAAATCTATTGTCCACCTATTGTTCAGCTGGTAATTTTTTCCTCATAAATTATAGTTTCCTTAACTGTGTTGCAAAATGAACATTCAGAAATGAGTTCTCATCTTTCGGAGAAGGACAAAATGAGAAGCAAGGTTGGTGCAAAATATGGGTGAAGGAAAATGTTAATTAGCTGATTAATTACACGTTAAAAACTAAATCAGGCGATCGACTTTGCATCGACTGATCCAATCGGGCATCTCGTATCGGAAGCTTTCGGCCACATGATTCCAAATCTACACATCAGGGTCAGGGCGAGAGAGAGTGCAAAAGTGAGAGAGTCCCTCTCGATTTCACACGCTCTCTCACTCCAAAGGCCTTTCTGGATGGTTGACCGGCCTGTGGAATGATGTGCGGCGTGATGCAGAGCATAACAACTTCTGGATTTAATTCTTCCGTAAGAAATTTGCTTGCACATTTCAGTAATGCTGCGCGCATGATTCACAGTTCAAAATTCGAGTTTGAATAAATATCTATTTTACAAACTTGCTCCACATTATTTTCTTATCGAAAAAGTTCCATGATTACAGAATATCGATTGTCTGGAAAAATCATTGGAAATTGCGCGGAACACATTAGTGGATGATCTGAGGTAATTGTGCCTGAAATATTTATCAAAAACTGAAATCTTCCCTTACAGGAATGATCCTCTTCGAGATCTAATGTACGCATTCTGCGAGGGCTTGAAAAATTCGCTAACATTGATGATCGAAGATAACACAAATCAAGAAACAACCCAAATAAACTCTTTTCAATATTCGGAGACTGGCCGTTCCGATATCTCGGAAAATCCTCATTTAGGGCAGAAAGAAATGAAATGTCCCATCTGTGAGGTAGTTAAATTAACTAACGAACTTGATTCTCAGTTATATTGAGCTGCTACTATGACAGGAGAGATTGAATTCGTGACTTCCTTGAATAAGTTTCGCGGTTGGGTGTTTCGGTTGTGTTTCGTATTTGCTGTGCATTCCTTCTGTTGCGTACAATTACGTGGTAGTGGAGTGGAGTGGGATAACTAATAGAGTTTATTATAATTTTAAAATGATACGCTTTTAAAATGGAGTTCTGGTGCGTATGCACTCTCTTTCTATACCTCGCCGTGTCTCTTTTGTTTCGCCATACGCTCTCGCCTATCACTTCTGCGTTTAGTACGGATTAGCAAAGGAACGTTTTATTATTTTGGATGAGTATTTGTGAATTTGAAATATCCGTGAGGTGAAATGAGATGAGGGGAGGGGGCGATACGGGAGACTCTATTACTAGCAATTAATGGCGCTAACATTGGGTAGGCAGATCCACTTATTGTTACATAAACATGGACAGACAAGAACTGCGATGGCACGACGCATAGATTACGATAATTGACAACAGCGCGTCTGGCTACCATGCTAGTTTGATTACGATAACTAGCTTATTAGTATTCTATACAAAGAGACTCACAATAAAACTAATATTTCATTTCAGAAAGGATTTTACAATACCACATCAATAGTATTTCATTTGAAAACTCAGCACAAATCAACCGCGAAAGAGGTGAGCGTTTTTATAAAAATATTTCTTAACAACTTTGTTTTCACATTATTTGAAATCGATAGAACGGGATCAGGGTAGGACAGTGTTTCAAAAGTGAACGCACGGCCCCCGGAGCGCCGACATATGCCATTTATTAATGTCGCAAAGGTCGAAATACATTTTTTTATTGTTCCGTTTTTTTTGCCGCGACATTTCGGTTCGTCTAATGTCGGAGCTTCGGGGGCCGTGTGAACGAGACCCTCTCAATTTTACCCGCTCTTTCACTCTAAACCCCTTCACTCTAACCCGTTTAAACGCTTGTGAAATGGTTTATAAAAAAATAAATTCAGGCTGGAATCGCTTTCCTTTGTGAATGTGTGACTAAGGGTGACTGCCATGACAAGGTCAGTTAAAGTTTTTGTCCGTTACACTTCTATAATTATTACAACCTATATGCTTTTAGCAGTGCAATATCTGCATTTTCACCATTGTTCCTATCGAGCGAGCTATAATTGAGAGCAATCAATCGAAGAAGCACAGCACACTTCAGAAACCGATGTACTGCACAATGTGCACTGTAAGTTTTGCATAAAATTTGAGGAAGTGGTTGATGTTTAAATCGCTAATAGGTTGAGCATTTTATAGAGAAAATTAATGAAATATTTCTGTATCGTGATTACAATTTTATGTGATGAACCGACTAGTAGATTAAGCAGTGATTTGCTTGGGTGTGCTGAAAAAAAGCCTAATCATGAACCACGAGTGTAATTTCAGAGTGGATACATCAATGTAGGCTCATACGTACTTCATTTGAAGAAAAAGCATGGCATTTCTCCTGCTCAGGTATTTCGTCCCGAAAAAAAGGATTTTTTATTCAGCAGAATCCATTTTGGTTAATTGAATTTTAGAAAATCTTGATACTTCCAGGCTGGAGTCGTTTTTCGATGTGTTTGTGGAGTGGAAGTTCGTTCCACAAATAGACATGACTTCGTGCGTAGCCGTAACATACTTATATTTAATTAATTAATCTTATTAATAGAATACAATCTGCAGTGCAAGATTTACACCTTTACTGTGGTCCGCAAGGTCAAGTCTGAGTTGGAAGAGGAGATGGGAGAAGGTGCAGCAGCTGAAGTTGCTGCAGATGCTGCACCCGAGCCTTCAAAGGCAGCTAATGCCGCAAAGACTCTTGTTGCTCGTACTTACGGACGCAAGTGCGACAATTGCGAGAAGATTTTCATAAGCGCCGGAGGTCTCAGAGTACGAGTTATCCCAGCCTACGTTAATTTTCATCAATTTGGTCACAAGAATGAGAATAAATCAGAAATACATAAGCCCAATTTTAATACATAAAAATTGAAAATTCGTTAAAATTATTCCAGGAGCACACCGCGTCGCTTTGCGGTACTCGCTGTATGCAGTGTCTCATGGTGTTCAAGTCGAGTCACGCCCTTACACAGCACAGGAAGGTAACCATAAATTTGTACAAGCACATCGATTCAGGTTCACATCGAGACGGCCAAACACCCTTGGCAAAAAAATCTCACATTGTGGTATTTCGCCGCTCTCGAATTTCTGTGTGCGTGCTGCTTCGCGTATCCGCATATGATTATAACACGACAACACCACCAAAGCTCAAATTAAATAGCATATTAAAGGTGCAGCACGGTACGGCTGCACAGGCTGCAGCGGTCGCTCGTTGTCGATTTGCATGCGAAGAGTGCGACGCGCGATTCTCCACGCCCGACACTCTCAGCATGCACATGACTGTTCATGAAAGTGAGCAAAATCTGAATACATTACTTGACCACCCTTAGATAACGGGATCTCGACATAAAACTTTCTCATTATTAAGAGGCTTAGCAAAATAGCAATATTAAGAGGAAAAAAAAGCAATTTATCCTCGTATTTGATCATCCAGACTGAAAAAATTGCCATACTATGTCGCGCGGTTGCTCCAGAGGCCGGCATCTAATAGAGTTCGGGCTACTCTGTCGTAACAATTCAAGAATCGGGGTGACGGAGTCGTTTTTATAGAAAAAAAAAACATCGCTATTCACATGAAACCACCGACATTTCAGGTACTCGCATCGACTGCACACTTTGTGACAAGAATTTTCCAAATGAGAGTGCGTTAAAGGCGCATTTGAGAACGAAGCATGGAAAGAAACACGAATGTGATGTTTGCAATGTGAAATTCGCACGATTTGATGGGATGAAAGCGCACAAACGGAAAGAACATACAGATGGATAATCAAGTCTCCCCAATGTTTCGCCATTGAAAGATGTTTTCTCACTTTGCACTAATTGGAAGAACAGCTTACTTGTTGATCTCGAGCTCCTTTGGAATTGTTCCACGAATTTACCGTATATTTCGACTTCATACCGTTATTTTTTACTTTCCTCGATGAAATATTTTTCATTCCAATAATTCCCTTCTAAACTTTATCTTGTTTTCTCAAAGTTCTTCCTCACCGTTTATGTAGGTTCGTAACCAAGTAATTATTGTTCCCACATGAATGTCATTAATAAATTTTTCACAAGGCCCTCACGCTAAAGAAATGCACGCAATCGATTTCGGCATCGTTTTTAGACATCGAAATACGGCTGGCGGGGTGCTGAGAGTTTCAGAAGAAGAGTGTGCCAAAGGGTACGCTCAACATCGAGCCGGAATCCCTTGTCATCTCCATATGGTCTATGATATACGATCTCACGCGCACGCGGCGTTTTGGCGTCATATATTTTGAACGCATCTTCCCGTTTCGTGTTGGTACCCTGCTACGTGTGGCAGACGTCTCATTACGATTCATACATTGTGTGAATCATTGAAACCTTATCCGATCTTTAGAGTAACTCATGAAACTAAAATCTTTAGTTTCATGAGTTACTCTCGCTATATCTTGTTGGAACGGTTTGATTTAATCTTTTTTTACTATCAGGAATGAACAACACCCAATCAATGAAAGACGCCCGTTTTGAAAAGTGGAGAAATCAAGTGAGTTTTAATTTACAAATTGAATTTCTTCTAGGCTTCTATCTTTATTCGTATTGCTAACCGCTCAAGGAATTCGATGTCAAACATGAGTATTTGGAACTCACTGTCACCATAACTTCTATTGATATTGAGTGATTGTACATGTCTCCAGGCATCGGATTTCTCACCAACCAACAAAATGGGAACTCTCATCTGTCGGGCAATCGAAGTAATACAAAATATGCAGAATGATGGAAGAATGTCAGAGGTTAATTTTAAAATCTCTTTTAGAATTTCTAAATATAGTATCTGAGAATGTGAACAACCATGAACGAACAATGGTTGCTTCGACATCATTCACTCCCTATATCAGAAATGCCCGTTTTATAAGTTAATCCAAACACATACCGTTTTAATTAAACATCTTCCTTAAACAAAAAATACCCTACGGTTGCAGAATATCGAATTCAATATCAAGGCAATGGACATGGAGCTCAATCTTGTAATTGAGGAAGACCGAGAAAAGTACGGTTCACTAGGCACTCGATTATAGGAATTGTATTTATCAAATTAAAATTATAAAATCTTTTAAATGAATTCGATGTCAAGTATAGTGCGTTAAGTAAATTTCAGAAATTCTCCATTGCGAGAGCTCACGTATGCATTCTGCATAGGATTGCAATCCACGATCGAAGCGATATTCAAGAAACGAGAGGAGATCAAAGAGCACAACGAGGTTTCAAACAATCCATATCACTACAATCCCGAAAATCTAAGCACATTAATAGTTGCGCTTTAGGATCAGAGCAGTGGAACTAACAACAATGGACAAGGCCACTTCAAAACTCCAAAGATCGAGGAAATGGTAAATGATTTCTAAATTATTTTGCATAGATATAATTTCATCTTCTTAACTCATTGTTTTATGTGTGCTCGTATGAAGAAATCTGCTAAATAGCTGTTTGTAATTTTAATTTTTAAAGAAACATGCAATTTCCGCTTCATTTTTTTTCAGTATTCGGAGTCTGATAATTGTGGTAATGAGCACAAGGGATATGCCACGGACGGAGACGAATCGGAGGAAGAATCAGACTCAGAAGATGCAGTTGCTGCAGCAGATGCAGAAAAGTGTAGCAAATCAAATTCCGGGAGTTCCAACAAACCGACAGTTAAAGGCATCAACCCGCAACAGAAGCCAATGCGCTGTCCATTGTGTGGAGTGAGTATATTTGCTTTTCTTATTGATCAATGCTACCAGAAACCGTTTCGGACATTGTGAGCGTGATGCATCGTGAAAAATTAAAATACACCATTCTTCGGAGATCTGTATTTTCGAATTTTGAAAATCGAATTGATGATTTAAACTATTTCATTTCAGAAGGGTCACTACAAGCTCAATTTGATCTATGGTCATTTGAGATTGATGCACAAAACGACACCAAAGAAGGTATTTTTAATGTATTTACTATACTTTCAAATTAAGAAAATTAATATTTTTGAATTAAATATCAGGCTGGCATCTTTTTCCGCTGCGAATGCGGGCGAGCAGTGCAATCAGATCAACACTGGGTGGGTGCTATTTTCTTTCTATATTGTTTTCTCTCTCTCAGTCACTCTCTTATCTCCCTCTACACACTCAACTTCAAATTGCCAGCAATCTCACTAGACTTCGATAAATAACTAAACAACTAGTTGCGAAAAAGTTTTAAAAAATCTCATTCTGCGATAGAATAGTTTATTGGAGTTCCTTACCTTTATTGATTCTTTCCAGTGCGATGTAAGCCTCTTCACTGTGGTTGCTGGTGATGATATGCCGATGCGAATCATATCGAAACGAAGCGAGAAGAGTGAGACACAGAAGAACCCGATGCAGTGTCCGCAGTGCAATGTGAGTTTTGTAGGGGATGTTGAATTACATATTCATTTCAAGAAGAATAATGGAGCGAAAATACTTATATATTTTAAAAACAAGTATATAAGCCTGATACAAGATATGTTCAATTGAAGAATGGATACTACAAATTGCGAACGCTCGTCGGTCATTTGAAGACAGTGCATAATCTGACTATTTCGCAGGTATTTCACAGGCAAATCCATATTTATCGATTTTCCTAGGTGCGAATAGTAATTTTATTGATTTTTTTTTCAGGCAGGAATCGCTTTCCAATGCGAGTGCGGCGTCCTGGCTCGTTCTGAGCGCACGCACGAAATGGTTAGTTTTATTATTCTTCTTTTTATAGTATTTTAGCAATTTTTAGCAAAAAAAGAAGAATGCAAGCGATTTCAGTGCAAAGTTGCAAACTTCACTATCGTTCGCACGACGGATCTAGAGAATGCGGGAGCGAAAGGCGGCAATGCTAATGAGGCTGGAGGAAGGGGGGCTGCAGTAGCTGCAGCAGCTGCTGCAAATCCCATTCCCGCAGCAGCTGCGCCCGAAGAAATCGTTGCTCCAGCTGCAAAGAAAAAGATCGATTTTATGAAGATCGATTAAATGGACGCAAGTGCGGCAATTGCGACAAATTCTTCATTTGCGCACAAGCATTCAAGGTTTGCTTAGTTTATTTCTCGTTTAAAAAATATTTTCAAAAAATAAGAATAGTCGAAAAAACACGATCACAATGTGTTTCGTGATATTGCCTCAGATTTCGTCATATAAATTCAGTTATATAGTATATTTACTTTAGTATATTTATTATTTTAGTATATATAGCATCCGCAGTCTCCGCCCACTTTTCCTTGAAAGGAGAAAGCAAGAAATGCCATGGAGTAGCACAGGCACAGTTCAAAACCGTTTGAATTGAGTTAGGTCTTGTCTTGTAGCTATCGGTTTGCTCTATCGAATGCGCCCTGGGCAAAGTTAGTCCGTCCACGGCAATGTGGCTAAAATGCAGTTACAAAAAAATAAAAGTGCTTGTTTTTATGCTTCGAGTGATGCTACATGTTTTGCCCAAGAAGATCTTGGTTCTCATGATGCTATCAGTGACATTTCAACAAAAATTAAGATGTAATTATCTAATCGTGAATTGTGCTACTCTTTTGAAATATTTCAGTACGGAAATGACTGTGGAATGACGACTTGTGCTGGTTAGCGGCGCTGGAGAGAGAGCGCAGTCTCGGACGCGGGGGCGAGAGAGGCTAGAGAGAGGCGAGAGAGCGTGCACTTTTGAGAGTGCAGATAGGGATGTTTGAACTCATGCAAATCCCTCCCTATCGAGGTAGAGGAGAGGGGAGCGCCCTCTCCATTTCATATACTCTCTCGCTCACCGTCTGACCGATGAGAGAGCGTGGGGAATGGAGAGGGCCTGACCAGAGGGGCGAAAGAAGTCTCCGCCCCTTTCTCTCCTCTCCCCGGTTTGATGCTTCTCCCACTAGCGATTCGCGTGCAGATTTCGAGGTGTATCTCGGCTCAGAGGCAAGATATTGACAAACGGCAAAAAGTATTGTCTTAATGGGACCATGATGCATCTATTCTATATTATTTCCTCCCTCACGTCGAAAATCGGCTATCCACGTTGTGGCCCCTAAGTATATATTAGTAAATATACTTTTAGAGACACACAGAATCTTCGTCTCTCTGCGGCACTCGGTGCCGCGAGTGTCTGAAGGTGTGCAAGTCCCGCATGGCGCTGATACAACACAGGAAGATGCAGCACGGCTCGGCTGCAGCTGCTGCTGATGCTGCAGCTGCAGCCAAGAAGCGTCTCAAGTGTAAAGAGTGCAGCGCAACATTCGCCTCTGCAAACACTCACCAAGCGCACCAAGCAAATGCGCACCGAGGTCAGAATGCGATCTGAATCATGGTTTTCATTTTAAAATTCATAATAATAATGATAACACACGAAAATTTCCGTAACGTGATTCCGATAACTATATCCGCATTGAGAATCGTTTTTCTTTAGTTCCAGCTAAAATTTCTGAGAGGTTCTTGGAGAAACGAATATAGATCATTATAGTATATTAATGTTTCTTATTTCAGCAAAGCGTTTCGCGTGCGAGCTTTGCGACGCGAAATTCGGGCTCGCGACTGATTTCAGAAGGCACATGACGAAGAAACACGGGTGGAAAATGCAGGAGTGCAATATTTGTAATGAGAAATTCACAAAATTCGAGGAACTGAAAGAACACAAATTAGTCATCCATCGAATGATCAAGAAGTGATCGCTTCCTCTCTACTTGCTATTCTACCTAAAATAGACAGTCCTGTAGCTCTCATCATATTTCATCTTATTTTTACTTCTTCTGTCCATGTCGTTCACAATTGTTAAATCCTGAAAAATAAGTTCTTTCCATTATCGGAATGTTTTGATTATCACAGAAGCATAACATAGCGCAGACAAAAATATAAGGTTTAAATATGTTGGTTTCCTCGCAAACAGCGTACAAGTCAATATTGATTGATTTGTTACCTCGAATTACTCACTATGAGATGTTAGTTCACGGCATCCATTTGGCACCATGCCAAGAACATCTCTCGTTGACTGATCCTCTCGTTTGGCGCGCTCTCTCGCCATTTCTCTCTTTCTGTAACTCGTTCTCGCTGACCCTGTTTCGAATGCTGTGTAGTTGTCACGCTTTTCACACTGCGCACATCATTACAACGGCCGGTCGATCCTACAGGAAGGGCTATCGTGTGAAAGAGCTTGTAAAACAAACAAGGACTCTCTCGTTTTTCCACACTCACCGACCCAAATATGTAGCTTTGGAATTATGTATGTGAAGTGGTTATTACATACTCTAGCCAAGCGTCCATGATGTTGTTCTTTGTGCTCTCTTTCAATTCTCGCCTCACATCATTCCACCGCCCGGTCAACCTTACAGAAAGGCCTTTGGAGTGAGAGAGCGTGCGAAATCGAGAGAGACCCTCTCACTTTTGCACACTATCTCGCTCTGACCCTGGTCTGTATGTTTGGAATCATGTGGCCTGGAGGAATCGACCCTAATTTCCGCGTCGTTCCTGCTTATTTGCTCTTTCATCTCTTTGTCTGTGTTCTCTTTGTTGTTCTTTGAGGTACGTACAGTTTCAACGCCGTTTGGCTGGTATTCTGTTTTGTGGGTCGACAGAGTACGCGTTTCCCTTACGTAATCAAGTGTCTAGTCCGTATTTCGTCAGGAAGCCTCTCATTTCTCACTTATTTAAATTTTTTATGTCATTTTTTTTCTTCTAAATATTCCCTTTGTATCCATCAATTCACTCTCATTTTTACCAGGAGGCCCTTTCACAAGCCTCCTCTTTCACCGTTCTTTATGATATCACCCGGGAGCTTATCTGTGACTTATTCAAAATCACTCGCGCTGCGTTGCTCAATCGATTTGAATTAGTCTAGAAATTGCCAGGAATGAGCACCCAATCACAGAAGGATGCCCGATTTGAAAAGTGGAGAAATCAAGTGAGTTTTTTGTTGTGTTCCTACCCTTCAAATAGGATTCCGAGCCTCCAGAAAGGGGCAAAGACGATTGAAAATGTGTAAAACAGTAAGATTCCTGATTTTATAAGACATGACGTGATTCAATTCAGTCTTCTGATTTCTCATCCACCCACAAAATGGGAAATCTCATCTGTCGAGCTATCGAAGTAATGAAAAGTGCGCAGACAAATGAAGGAATGTCAGAGGTAACTTATGGGAACCATAACTTTCCTTTAAATATTTACGCTTATAGGACCTCAAATTCAATATCAAAGCAATGGAGGTGGAGCTGAATCTTGTAATTGACGAAGATGGTGAAAAGTGAGATTTATTAGGCATCTTATATTTAAAAAATGTGTTTATCAAACTATTGCTGAAATTAAAAGGGTATTTACATTAATGAAATTGCAGATATTCGCCACTTCGTGAGCTCTTGTTATCATTCTGCGTTGGTTTGAAATCAACGATCGTATCGAATTTCAAAAATCGAGACGTATTTAATGAGAACAATGAGGCTTCATCAAGTGCTGCATCTGGTACATCTGCTGCATGTGCTGCATGTGCTGCATGTGCTGCAACTTCCTCTGCAACAGCCAGGAAGACAAAATCACGGAGAATCAAAAACCCGAAGATAATCAAAGGCATCAATCCAAAGCAGAAGGAGATGCTCTGTCATACTTATCAATTATTATAAATAATATTTTGAAAATACGAGTTTAGGCTGGGATCTTTTTCCGATGCGATTGCGGACGTGCCGTTCAATCAGATGTACACAGAGTTGGTAGTTTCTACTTTTAAAAATTAAATAGCTTAAAGAATCGTCAGTTTCCTTAGAAACTGCCCGTGACGAGTAATTTATTGAAACTTCCAAATTCTTGTAAATTATTTTCTCTTTGTTGTGCGACGTCAATCTCTTCACTGTGGTGGCAGATGAAGAAATGGAGATGCGAATCAAAACAAAAGGAAGCCAGATTAGTGGGAATCAGAAAAGCCCGATGCAGTGCCCGCGATGCATTGTGAGTTTTTTGGCGAATGTGGCCTTAGAGTTTCAAAACAGTATTCAAATTGCGCATGGGTAATATAATATAAGTGTTTTAGTTTAATCGTCTAAAAGGCCTAAAAGGGAGAGGGGAGTCGGTAGTCGCATATGGCCTACGTCGAGGGGGAGCACAACAGTTTTCGCGTTATCGTTTAACAGGAATTCGAAACATTCAAGCACGATTCCAAATTAGCAAATCACTTTTCCCGTGATCTGTATTTCGAGATAGTAATAACATTTCGTCAAAAAACACTAATCATATAAAAACATATAAGAGGTTTCATTGTAAAAAGTGCACACATATTCGCACTTTTTTTATTATTATTCAAACAGATTTTCATATGTAATTTCTCAATTTTGAATGCTACGCGTTTTATGTAACCACTTGTTCATGAAAATAATCAAAGTGATAGAAAGCAGACACGGCATTCCGTCGATAGATTGAAGTAAATAGTCATGCTTAGTGTTTGAAGTTACATAGAACAATAATAATAGCAATTTCAGAATGGATACTACAATATCCGAACGTTCATTGCTCATTTGAGGACGCAACACAATGTGACTCCTGTACAGGTAAAAAAAATCGATAAACCTCCTGTAAAATCGATTTTTATCGATTTTCCAGGCAGGAATCGCTTTCCTTTGCGAGTGCGGGGTTATTATTCGAACTGAGCGTACGCACGAAATGGTTAGTTTTTCTTTCTCTATAGGTTTTCCATTTTCGATCACTTTATTTTCTTATTAATGAATAATGAGAATTTATTTTCAAAACTTTTTTTAATTAATTTTTTTTCAGTGTAAATTGTCGAACTTTACCATCGTTCGCACGACTGATGTAGGCAATGCCGGCGACATGCCCGACGAAGAGTTTTCTGGAGGGGATAGGGCTGCAGCAACTGATACAGTTGCCGCCACAAATGTTCCGTTTAGAATCACCAAGTACACACACGCACGCGTGAACGGGCGTAGGTGTGACAGCTGCAACAGGCTCTTCATAAGCGCCCAGGCTTTCAAGGTCATTTTATGTCTTATCAACTTCCCAATGCAAGACTCCTTTCCACTGAAATGATATTACTATTACTATATATTAGAAAATGTTAACGTCTGTCTGTCTGTCTGTCTGTCTGTTTTTTTTTGTCCAGGTGTCCGTCCAGATTTTTCTCATTTTCCTTATATTTCGCTTCAAATTCGCTCTATCTTCTCAGAACCTTTTGCATATGATAATAGACCAGAATTGCTTTAAAATTTTACAAAATTTAAATCACCAAATCCATGGCCAAGTGGGTTACGCGCTGGACTAGCAATCCGACCGACGCAGGTTCGACCCCCGCCGCGGGCAAACCTTTTGCCGCATTTTTCGCGAGTGTCAGAAACCGTTCTAGCACGTTTTCGAGCACCGTGAAACACGTTTTCACCTGTTTTGCCGAGTTTTAACCGCGTGACGGAAGTTTTCGTTTTTTCGCGATAAATCGCTTCAAACTCAATCAATCTTCTTAGATCCTTTTGCATATGATAACCGGCCAGAATACCTTTCAAATTTTACAAAATACAATTAACCAAATCCATAGCCAAGTGGGTTACAAGCCAAACTTTGAATCCGAGACCCCCAGGTTCGACCCCCGCCGCGGGAAAACCTTTTGCCGCATTTTTCGCAAGTGTCAGAAACTGTTCTAACACGTTTTTGAGTACCGTGAAACACGTTTTCACCTGTTTTGCCGAGTTTTAACATGAAAAATCGAAATTTTCGAACTTTCTCCAAACGCATCGGTGAGTGTCGGGGATCACTTTAAAAGTGTTTTGCGATGTCAGAAACGTGTCTGAACGTGTTCTAACACGTTTTAACGTGAAAAATCGAAAATTTCGAAAAGTTCCAAAATGATTCAGAGAGCGTAGGGGTTCGCAGGAAAAGCGTTTTGCGATGTCGGAAACGTGTCCGAACGTGTTCAAACGCGTTTTAACGTGCAAAATCGAAAATTTCAAAAAGTTCCGAAATGATTCAGAGAGCGTAGGGGTTCGCAGGAAAAGCGTTTTGCGATGTCGGAAACGTGTTCTAACGCGTTTTGCATAGGGAATCACAGGAACCATCTCTGAAAATGTTCTAAAAGTTCTGAACGCATTTTATACTGCGTTTCCGTTGTGAAAGGCTCGTGAGGCAGAGAGCGATCGAAAAAAGTTGCCATGGAGCCACGAAGTGGCGTAGTGTGTAGCCGGCTACCGAGCTGTAGCCGGCTACCGAGCTCCCCCTGGACCTAACCTGGAGCCGGCTACAGGGCGCCCCCTGGACCGTACCTGGAGCCGGCTACAGGGCGCCCCCTGGACCGTATCTGGAGCCGGCTACACGGCGCCCCCTGGACCGTACCTGGTGCCGGCTACAGGGCGCCCCCTGGACCGTACCTGGAGCCGGCTACAGGGCGCCCCCTGGACCGTACCTGGAGCCGGCTACAGGGCGCCCCCTGGACCGTACCTGGAGCCTCCTATCGAGCTCCCCCTGGACTGAACACGCACCCAGAACTATGCATAGAGCGTAGTGTACGCATAGAGCGTAGTACATTTAACCTCAATACAACCCCGCTAGTTTGTATTTCACTTTCAATTTCAATCTTAATTTCTTCCTAATATCATCAAGCCTATTTTTCATCGGCTTTTCAGAGGCACGCCGAATCGGCGTCAAAGTGCTGCACCCGGTGTCGTGAATGCTTGAAAGTGTTCAAGTCCCGATTGGCGCTGATGCAGCACGTGCAGCTGAAGCCAGGAACGGCTGCAGTAGCTGCAGATGCTGCAGCTGCAGCCAAGAAGCGGTTCAAGTGCGAAGAGTGCGGTGCGACATTCTCCTCAAGAAACACTCACTATGCGCACCAGGCAAATGTCCATCGAGGTCAGTAAGCGATGCGAATGATAGTTTACATTCACTATATTTAGCGTAGGACCAATTCGATGACAACAGCTGGATTGGGTGTTTCTTCACAAATCTTTTATTGTCTTGTTGAAAAGTAGCGTGTGCGTGAAGTAACGAAAATCAATATTAATCATTACTAATTACAGCCAAACGATTCATTTGCGAATTTTGCGACGCTAAATTCGGGGCTGGGGGAGCACTCAAAAGGCACTTGACGAAGAAGCACGGACAGAAAATACAGGAGTGCAATATTTGTAATAAGAAATTTACTAAATTCGAAGAACTCAAAGAGCACAAATTAGTCAGTCATCCTGAGAAATAAGCAATCTTCTTATCCGTAACTAATTTGTTTATTTACATTGTCTCCCTTATCGATTTGAACGCATAATCCTGCAAACAGCGTTGACGACTATCTAGACGGGTTTCGAGGTAGCACTAGACTATTTTTTCCGGGAGAGAATTCGTCCAGATCGGTCGATCTAGTCGAGAATAGGTGATTTCTCTCCCAGATAAGTGCCTAGTTCGCCCAAAAAAACAACGTCTAGTCGTCCACACTGTTCTCAAAATTGCTTGTCAGCGATTGTTTTTGCGTACTTATGATAAAGCTTGATACTTTTTTTCTAATTGTGACGAGACACAGGAATAATAAATGCAGATATTGAAGAATTTGAAATGATGTTGATTGAAAAAGGAAAAAATAGAATTATTTTAGATTGATTATTCGTTTTTCTCTCAAAGTTTTGTTGCAGCCGGAATCATGAGGACTTTACATCGACAAGCGACCACTCTGCCGGGGCCCACCGACAATGCCGGTTGCTGTACAGAATTACGTATCGCCTGCTGTCCACTGGATTCCAGGATTCTGGGGCTCGTTACATTGTGCAATAAAATTTGCTCCCATCTAGCAGGGAGCGTGAAGGTTAAGCGCGCTACGCTTGCAAAGTATTGTCCAGGGGGACTTCGTGTGCCAGGCGTAGTTTGGTCCAAGAGAGATTCGGTAGCCGGGAGCACATTAAGTCGAGGCACACGTTGGGAAACGTAAATCACTACAAAAAGTACTGACTATTTCCGTTACAGAAATTGATATACTCCTCACAACTCTCCCCCAAAAAGGCGCGGAGACTCGAAACGGCGGCAGCTCTCTGTGCCACAGTGGAAATGGGGGGCTTGACGAGATGTCACATCTCTCCCCCACCGTCAAACCCGGCTCGAGTCGGGACCGCGTTCGCCACACCTTATATAAGCGGTACTCGCTCGACTAATGCTGCGAGCTACCGTACGCAATCATACATTATTAAAATTCAAAATTATGCTGGAATTGTGCCGAGGCCGGAAGTGACGTGTGGCTAAATATCTGTGTGTGGGGGGAGCAAAAACGAATGAGCAATCAATGAATAGTTCGAAATATCAATATATAATATAGCAATAAAAGTTTTCCCTTCAAATCCATGTGACAAATTCTTCAATGTCTGTATTTGTTATATGTGTTGATTTTCCGCAATTATAAAAAAACAACAAACTTTATCGTGAGGACGAAAAAAAAATTCGTCGACAATAAATTGTTCGAACATTGTCGACGACTAGGCTTTTTTGAGGGTGAACGTCTGAGAGAAATGGCATAGAGCGGTCGATATAGTCGAGAATATGTGAGTGTCTTGAACATTACAATGAGCTTTACTAGACAATTTCATATAGCGAGAGTTCACACCCTATTCTCTACTCCATCGACCGCTTTGGACGAATTTATAGAGAGAGAGAGGTACGGTACAAAATAGGGGAAATAACATTGAGTAATACTGGTTGTGTGTATGAAGATTATTTATTTCTCAGAATGACTGACTAATTTGTGTTCTTTGAGTTCTTCGTATCTTGTGAATTTTTCATTGCAAATGTTGCACTCCTGCATTTTCTGTCCGTGTTTCTTCGTCAAGTGCCTTTTGAGTGCTCCCCCAACCCCGAATTTAGCGTCGCAAAATTCGCAAATGAATCGTTTGGCTGTAATTAATAATAATTAATATCAATTTTCGTTACTCCCCTCAGACGCTACTTTTAATAAACCATTTTGGATTCATCTTGCTCTAAGTTTAGTGAATGGTCGATGTCAGTGTTTCTTAAAGAGTTTAGCGCATCATTTACTTTTAAAAAACCCACCTCTATGTGTATTTGCTTGGTGATCGTGGTGGGAGTTTCTAGATGCGAATGTCGCGCCGCACTCTGCGCACTTGAAACGCATTTTTTCTGCTGCAGCAGCATCTTCAGCAGCTTCAGCCGAGCCGTGTTGCAACTTCGTGTGCTGTCTCAGGGCCTGTCGGGACTTGAAGACCATTAAACACTCGCGACAGCGGGTACCGCACAGTGTCTTAGCGTGCATCTGAAAAAAAGAAAAAAATTCAAATCTGCTTAAATTTTTAAATATGACACATGTTATTTCTGTTATGGGCTAAATGCCAAAATGAATTCGTGGTGAGACCATCACCCATGTAAATGCCAATTTCCCAAAAAGCCGTGCTGTGCACTGGAATAAAATTCTTTGTTCTAGAAAGTGGTAAAATATAATATTTACCTTGAACGACTTGGCGCATACAAATAGCCTGTTGCAATTCTCACATCTGCGCCCATTCACATGAGCGTGTGTGTACTTATGAATTGATGCAGGAGCGTCGGTGATAACAACTGTATCAGTTGCTGCAGCTGCTGCATGAACAGACTCTGCTGCAGCCGTATTCCCTCCAGACAGCTCCATAGTTTCTTTGTTTTTATTTCCTTTACTGCATACATCAGCGGTACGGACGATGGTGAAGTTCGATATTTTACACTGAATATATTCATATTTATGCTATAATTAAAAATTGCCTAGCTAATTGGCATTATTTACTAGCAAAGTGAGAAAAAATTAATGAATATTTGCAATATTTGTAAGTATCTTCATATCACGCCTCTCACGAGAGGATCGAACTGATTTTGGCACTGAGTAAAATATTGTATGTGTATTTTATTGATGTTTTGGATGCTGATTGGCCCAACTAAGATCCCTGAGAGTTATTATGCCCAAAATGTCCGATTTTATATTGCTACTGAAAGATGCTAGCCGCGGACGGTGAGGCTCTTTTTCTGTGGTTCAACGCAATTTCTGTGAAAACTTTCTTCTTAGAGGTACGGTCTATTTTCGATGAACTATCGATCTGTGTCGTTTATTTTCTTACTTTTTCGCTTGATTTGCATGATACTAAACTTTTCTAATTTTAAGAAAACCCGCTCGAAAAGCAGTTATTTTCTTTTCATGAAAGTCTGGGCAAGCTGATAAGAATTCGAATGATATGTCTACGCTCTCATATCTCGGTGGCGCGACTGAGATACTGTAGAAAACGTGCATAATAACGAGTCCACTATCACTTCTATGCTGTTTTCCTTTGTTCTTCACCGGTTCATTCGCCTCATTCGAGACGAATGACCCGGCAGTTACCCATGGAATGAGCTTTTTACACCCTTTTCCCACGTTTTCTACAGTATCTCAGTCGCGCCTACAAGGAGTATGATTTGGACGCTGAACAGTAGTTCCTATGGTTGCTAGCGAGCATCTATTTGACAGAAAAATAGGAAAATTTAAAACTATTTTACGATTACGATTGCGGGTTTCAGATTTTTTAAAGTAAAACGCTTTGTTCCGAAATTAATCTGGCCCGGTCCCATACCCACACTCTTACCTGGCAGCGAAGGTGACGATCTTCGTTGTGCACAAAGTAAAGCATGTGAGGGAAGCCGGTGCCGAAGCGTGCACTGAGATACTACCATTATCGATTAAGGCCGGGAGGATGGTAACTTATAGAAAACGTGCAAGATACGACCACTAGATTCACACAGTGAGATGATGAATGTGGACATCTCGGGTTGTTTGGTCCGGTAATGTGAAGTGGTTCCACAACATCCGTCGACAGACGGTCACTTACACTACCGTAATCCCCCCGCTATCCACTCGGAACCACTTACCATTAGACTGCTTGCCGTGGAAGGGACAGTAGACGCCGTTGATGATGGCCAGCACCATCAGCTGCTTGCGTTTCAGCTCATCCGTGCACTCGCGCTGCAAAGTAAGAATGTTGTAACCGTACCAAGCCATATAGCTTTTCCAAAATCACCCACTAACCGCAGGAATGGGCAGTTTCTTGACGTACTCGACAGCCACTTGCATCTTCACCGCAGCTCAGTTCTCCTTGTCCTCGCACTGTGAATAGCAAAATTAAACTTCAGTAAATGATAGATAACGAAGCAATTCATTCCGTGACCCTTAATAAGTCTCACAATGTTGTTGCTCTCCCCATAAAACAACGCATTTTCGTCTAAAGCAAACATTGATGAGCCAATTATAAACACAATCATACAAGGTTCCTTAAAAATAATGCAATCACATCCATAATTCAGGCTTCAGTAGGTATACAAGTTACAGAACTTGCAAACTAAGTATACCTGAATGAACACGTGTAGTTCGTCCTCCAGATGCTCCCAGTTCGGCTTGTCCCGAATCGCCTCCACCTGCAAGCGTCCAGATATTAATAGTTGACAATGCACAGAAAAGCCAGCGAAAATTCGCAGCAAGACCATGAACTTCGTGCAAGCTACGGGAACCAGCGCGGTTATGTTTTTATATCCGTCAATTTGTATGAAGCGACCAAAATAACTTGAGCGCGTACTGCGCGCTACTCGGATTCGGCAAGGAACAAGTAAATATATTAAAAAAGGTGCTTTCGAACCCCCCCCCTCCACAAATATCGATCGACTTTCAATTTAAAAAAAAGTTCCAATCATTGTCATCACTGAGAGAAGGGGAGAAGCGCGCACACAAGCACCAACTACTCCGACTTTTCAGCGCACGATGTGCGACGGATGGGTGTAGGGTTCGACGCGCGATGCGTCGAACCCTATCCGTCGCACATCGCGCGTTCTGTCGATAGGTCTGGAACGGAAAGGCCAGGTCCGGCAAATAGTCCAGCGCGCAGCTTGTGAAATCCGGCGCACATCTTGCGCAGCTAAAATCCCGCGCACATCGTGCGTTGAAAAGTCCGAGTAGCAACAAGGAGGATAAGAACGAAAAACAAGAAGAAATAAGATCCACCGACCTTGCGTTTGTCTTGCCGGCACCATAATCGTGCAGTTCGCCTGCTCCAGCTCTTTGGCAGTTATGCCGCGCGGGCCCAGAACGCGGCCGACAAAGTTGTACTGCAAGGCATCATCAATTTACCGGAGAATTCTATTTGGGGTTATGGCTCCGGCCCCGGTACCACACCCTCTCCGTATACTCACCTCGGGGTACTCGCGACGCGGCATGTACAGCTTCTCCGTCGTCGTCACCATCTCGCCCTGAAATGCAACACGTTGTTAAATTTTGTCCAACGATATTGTAGCACTAAACTGACAAGACAATAATACTACATCGCCAAACGCCCATGCGTACCAAGGCGTCCATCCCCTCAGGCGGTGGTAAAATTAGTATCAATTTTGACCGCGCAAGGTAACGTGCCCCATAAGCGTTGATAGCAGGAGATGCGTATCAGAAAGCCGACATTACCGGAGGACCCGGCAGGGAGTAAACGCGAAAACAAAAATAGAAACGCTCAACTTACTTGGGCCTCAACCGCGGCGCTAGTTCGGAGTGTCGACCTTAACCACCTTCGATAGAACAGCCCGGGTCCTGGTGAACGACATAGCATTACATAAAAACGAAATAACACAATAAACATGAAGAAAATCGATAAATCGTCAAATGATCCACGGTGTGACAAAACCCCAAAAATGGCCGGGCAGTATTTGGTGTAATAAAAATTAAACATACCGTAAACTCACAAACCCTAAAAAAAATCCTGAGAAAACATTGAAATTCCGTTTGAACTCATCGAAAAATTTGAATTTTTCAAAAATATACTGTATTCTCGAGAAACACCACGACCAGGACCGGAGAAGAGTCCGAAAAGCAGCGATCAATATTGAAAAGGTCTCATATGGAAAGCCCTGAATACCGTACTTGGGCACATTTTAGGCACACGCAACTTTTTCATATACTGTGGGCGCTACTTTGAATCTTCCGCATTTTTTTCGGCTTTCTGTCCTTTCCCTTACGCATAAAACGTGCGGCGGCGCGCAGGTCACACCGTGTGATCGCTCAGAACGACGAAAACTATTACAGTATGCGTATAGCACTTCAGGAATATCGCTTTGGGAGTTCATGATTTTTGGCAGTTACAGTAATCCAGTACTCTCGCATGAGTTCTGCTTGCTTGTTTCTTGTTATCTTTTCTTTCTTTAAAAAATTAAATTTTAATTATTGTTCCGAAATTGTTCAGAAAGAATATGTGAGTGCGAGAAATTGGAAATATAATAGAATGGTTGGTTCAGATGTCGAAAATAAAAGAATTCCCAAAAAAGAGAAAATTAGACATCGCCAGTTAACTAAAATTGTGGACTGAAAGCAGCCAAATATAGAGCATCTATTTATGAAATGATATCGTCCGCAGAACACCTCTTCAAATTATTTCAAACCACCAGAAAGGGATTATATAGCGAGGGTGTATGTGCAAGTGAGAGCGTCCCTCTCTAAGAGTATATTAGCACCCCTGCTAATTTAGTCTTTCTGGAGGTTCGACCTATCGTGGAATGGTGTGTGTTGTTCGACGTCATGAAAATAGACGGCGAGTTGCCTCCAGCTCCAAGTGTACGATACACTTACTCCCGTCGAGCTGAATACACTCAATACTGAGTGTATTGCCCGGATCAAATGTATCTGATACTTGAGTGTATCTCCTAGTGTAGCATACACTTAAGTATCTTCACGCTCAGTGCATATCGTGCGTACGCTCTGCCCGAACCAAAACGCCGCACTCACAACGGAATGCTATTCCAGCCTGAAAAAAAATTCAATATAAATGGCGGCTCACGCCTCGATGGGGAAAGACACTATTGTTTTACTTATGTCATAGAAATATGCAGTTAGGTCTAGTCTCATTAGAAAAGCGTAGAGAGGAAATTGACCTGAAGACAGCCAGTAATCTCCTGAGAGGCAAATACAAAATATCTAAAAAGGCACCACATCACTTTAGCTATTACTTCACTCGACATGGGATAAATTTCACTAACGCTAGTTCCACTTCAAACTACCGACATCATAGTTTCTTCCCCAGAGCGGCAAGGCTATTAGTGAAGTCCAGAGAATTGATCAGTTTCTCTGAGTGACTCGTTATTAGATTGTCATTGTCTTCCAACTGAATTCGTTTTTAATCTAACTTAATTTTGTACCGCGTTTCTTGTGATCGCATAAATATATATATATACCTGTGGAGCAGTCAGATTATGCGCAGTTTTCAAATGAGCAACGAGTGTTCTCCGACTGTAGTATGCATTCTGTAATTCCGTATCATTAATATGATTATTTGAACTTTCTTATTATGATCATTATTATTATTATTTTTAATTGATATTATTATTATTATCTTTATTATTATTGTTACTATTATTATTATTATTATTATTATTATTATTTTCTGTTATACATGCGAGCGACATCCAAAATTGACTTATATTCGACCCTCCCGCGCCAATCCTATGCCGGATTTTCTTAGCACTGGAGAAAAGCCGTTTGCCGGGCAATGCGTTTGCTCCCGTTTTAACTATACTACCGTTCTTCCCCTGGATATAGCCTTTACCGGGCCGCCGAATTCCCTCTGATGTGAAGCAAGCAACAACCCGTTCACCGAATTCCCCAGGTACGTCGCACAATCAAAAGGGCCAAAAAATGCCCTTTGCTTGGTAACGTAGTGTGCATAATAAAAACTGAACCCCTTTAGCTATTTCAAAGAATATTAAATCACCAATCCAACTTTGCGATTATATTCGAATTTTGGATATTTTTGTGAAATTCAAAGGCAAAATTTGCAACAAAACTAACTTTGCATTGTGGGCATTGCATCGGGGTTTTCTGGTTTCCGCCAATAGTGGTTTGTTGATAACTTTTAATTCGAATAGCCATTTCATTGTTAGAAACAACAGTGAAGAGATTGATATCACACACAAGGGTTCAAACTTCCCCTCTATCAGCGCCTTTGTCCCGCCCTATGGTCTGCCAAACCCATTTTGATCTACCATCTATCTTTCCTGAACAGATCCTTCTCGCAATCTCACAGTTAGTACCTAAGTGTAATGGTTCCCCTGACAAAATTCCAAATATTCTCTATTGCAAATGCAAATTTTCCGTAGTTATCCCACTCACAGTGTTGTTTAATATGTCGCTCACCTCAGCCACAGCACCATCTCAATGGAAAACAGCCCATGTTAAGCCCATACCTAAAAAATCGGGAAATACTTCAATCTCAAATCATCGTCCTATATCGCTTACAGTAACCGCATCTAAAATCTTTGAGAAAATACTCATAAACTCAATAGTTGATTACCTAGACACTAACTCCCTTCTAGATGTACGCCAAGCTGGCTTCCGCAAATTGCGTAGTACCACGACCTCGCTTAGCGAAACTTTTTCATTTTATGCCAAACAGCTGGGCCCTGGCAAATCTGTAGATTCGATTTTCTTTGATTACCAGAAAGCGTTCGATTCCATAGATATCAGACTTCTATTGCACAAACTAGCCAATCTTGGTTTCTCTGCGCATATCATCAAATGGTTAGAATCTTCTCTGATTGGTAGATCACAACGTGTATCTATTGGAAACACTCTCACGCCCCCTTCACCAATAAAATCTGGGGTCCCTCAGGGTTCCGCAATTGGCCCACTGCTCTTCATTCTGTACATCAACGACCTTGGCAAATGCATCCCAAAAGCTGATGATCTAAAAATATACGCAACTGTCCCTGATCATTTCAATGACCTACAAAATGCCATAAATAGCATTGCAAGCTGGACCTCCCAGTGGAATATGACTTTGAGTGCACCTAAGTGCTGTGTACTTCATTTAGGGCGCCTAAAAACAAGATCAAAATATACCTTGAATGGTCTTACCATCTCCCCCTCTGATACTGTCAGAGATCTAGGTGTTCATTTCTCCAAGAAATTGAACTTTGGGTATCATATTACCCAAATTACACGTAAGGCTCGCTCTATGTGTAATCTAATGTTGCGATCTTTTCACACAAATTCCCCAGATATTCTCATAAAAGCCTATAAAATTTACATACGCCCGCTCCTTGAGTCGAGTACAGTAATTTGGAACCCTACCGCTATCGGTCTAGTTAATCGTTTAGAGAATGTTCAGCGAGAATTCACTAGAAGAGTTCTCAAGCGAAGTCACCAACCTCCTCTGCCATACCTTGACCGCCTAAAATTATGTAATATAGAGACCCTAGAATATCGCAGGGCTTTACGTGATATGCAGTTTGTTTATGATTCTATTCATGGGCACGCACTGCTGGACACCACTAACCTATACTCACTAGCTCCCTTAGCACGTTCTCTCCGGTTCGCTCATGGCTTGCGCATTTCGATTCCTTGCAGGCTACCAGTCTCAATTTCCACTTGTGCAAGTCGATCCATAACGCTCTGGAATAACCTCCCCTCCCACCTAGTAACCGCCCCCAAAAACCCCTTCTCAGTAGGGCTCCGAAAAAACCCCAAATTAGTTACGACCACTTCCCGAATCCGTAAGTTGCGATTGTGACACGAAAACTGCCTGATTCTCCACACAAAACAGCTCAATCCTGAGCCGAAGAATCCATCATCACGTCAAGATAACCGTCCTCACTCTCATTCCCGATGGAGAATAAAGTATTAAGTATTAAGTATTAAGTACACTGCAAAACAAAAGTAATCAATCAAAATACATAGTTGAAGGAATAGAAGTCAATTTCTAAAATAAATAAGAAATAATGAGGAGAACACTCACTGTGTGTGCATGTGATTGGACGGCACGTCCGCAATCACAGCGGAGAAAGATTCCAGCCTGCAAAGTTGTTTCCAGAATGAATATACTGAGATGCGACACCTACGACCCTTATAATCCGTCAGAAGTTCGCGAACTTTTCACGCATCTTTTCTTGCTCGTTTTAGGCTATTTTCCATATAATTTATGTTAGGTCATTAGAAACGCATAAGAAACTACTAATGCCGAAGAAATTAACCAAAAAGTATAAACTAGGGTATTAGCCGCACCTCTTAGAAGGTCGCGGAATTCTGCGAGTTGTTTTCCGCGAGCTAGACAGTGACGAGAGAGCACGCGGAACGAGGAGAGGGAAAAGTAAGCAATGTTGTTGTTGTATTTCTGCGCTCTCTCTGTTTACGTGCTCTCTCGTCACTGTCTAGCTGCGTGAAAACAACTCGCAGAATTCCGCGACCTTCTAAGAGGTGCGGCTAATTCCCTAGTTTATATTTTTGGTTAATTTCTTCGGCATTAGTAGTTTCTTATGCGTCTCTAATGACCTAACGCAAATTATAAAGAAAATAGCCTAAAACGAGCAAGAAAAGATGCGTGAAAAGTTCGCGAACTTCTGACGGATTATATGGGTCGCTAGTGTATGATATACTCAATTTCTAGTGTATTCGCGCGTCGAGAGAGCTTGCGAAAACGAGAGATGTGTAAGTATATCTATCATATACTATCGTACACAAAGTCCACTTTCCATGAAAGAGTCCCACTGTGTTCCACAGTGGAACACATTTTTCCACTATTTTCCACTTCCTCCAGTTTATTTTGACAATAGCTATAACCACAGCCGTTTTTCGTAGTTATCGGTTCTTTATTAAGAATTATCAAAATTAAGCCATTTTGAAGAATATTAGTCGGTTGCAATTACCTTGCACTTTCCACTTAGGGACCACCGAACAGGAAATTCAAAAATTAGAGCCGGGGGAAAGTACGAAAAGACAGAAACGACTATCTGCACAGAAAAGGCTTGTTTCGCTGTCAAAATGGGTTTCTAGGGGGTGCGGCTCTCAGTGTTATTGCCCAATATGAAGTTTACATGACAGAAAAGTGACAGAGAGAAAATAAGAAAAATCGGTACTAGCGAATGTGTTTTAATTCTCGCACGAACTTCAGTGATTTTATAATATATTTAATAATTATTGTTTCAGGAGGCGCGGCTCTGAGATTTAATTACTTTTTCATTCTATTATATCCAGGGCAGATTTGAGCGAAAAATAAGGAAAATCCGTACTAGCGAACCTTATTTATTTCAGCTTCAAGTTTTACGAGTTGAACACTGTAGCTATTGATTATGAACTAGTTATTTTTTGCAAAACTGAAAATTAAGAGACGGGATCGGTAAGATTCGACCATATTCGACCCTTTCCGGACGTGGCCCCCCAACATGAGAGCTGGGGGCCCATACTCGGTTGGTTGGAAGGTGTCCACACCGGATTGCACAAAGCACCATTTATTTCTATTTGCCGGCTCTGGACTTGGAGAAATATGGATTTGAGTGAAAAATGGTCGAAAAATCAAAATTTCTCAAACTGAAAATATAAACATTATTTAATATTTGCGTTGTGTTTGGGGTACCAAAACATTGTAAAACTGATGTTCAGATCGAATTTCGATTGATTCCGATGCCACTTTTTAGACTCGAAATTTTGGATTTTCGAGATAAGTTGGCCATTTTTCGAGCCGCTGCCCATAGTTTTTATGCATACGATGTAGCCTGGCACCACATGCAACTATATTGACCATAGCCAGGCCCGCCCTAATTGACGAAGTTTCCGAAATTTTCACTCGAATATCTGTTATCGACGAAGTCGGTATCGACCTTTCTCATTTCCTTCCAATAAATCTTTTGGTACATACAACATTTACTTGTAATATTACTACAATATCATCAACATGATTAAATGACTATTTTAAACAGCCAATATAGTATTTTGCGACCGTAATTTTTGATAGTCTTCCATAAAACATTGTTTCCGAAAATACGTCCAATTTTCTCAAACATATCTCAGAAATCTGGATTTCTACCGAATCCTGGCGCAGGCCAAAATATTTGGAGAGTTTCGTTGAATTATTACTATATATTAGAAAAAGCTAACGTCTGTCTGTCTGTCTGTCTGTCTGTCTGTTTGTTTGTTTTTCCGTTTTTTTTCCTTCCGTCCGGTCACACTTTTTTCTCATTTTCCTTATATTTCGCTTCAAATTCGCTCTATCTTCTCAGAACCTTTTGCATATGATAACTGACCAGAATTGCTCTAAAATTATACAAAATTTAAATCACCAAATCCATGGCCAAGTGGTTAAAGGGCGCGACATTCAAATCCGACCGACGCAGGTTCGACCCCCGCCGCGGGCAAACCTTTTGCCGCATTTTTCGCAAGTGCCGCAAGTGCTCCTGGCACGTTTCTAAGTACCGTGAAACACGTTTTCACCTGTTTTGCCGAGTTTTAACCGCGTGACGGAAATTTTCGTGTTTTCGCTATAAATCGCTTCAAACTCAATCAATCTTCTCAGATCCTTTTGCATATGTTAACCGACCAGAATACCTTTCAAATTTTACAAAATATAATTAACCAAATCCATAGCCAAGTGGGTTACGAGCCAAACTTTGAATCCGAGGCCCCCAGGTTCGACCCCCGCCGCGGGCAAACATTTTGCCGCATTTTTCGCAAGTGTCAGAAACCGTCCTAACCCGTTTTTGAGTACCGTGAAACACTTTTTCACCTGTTTTAAGACAGGTATCACCAGAGATGAGGCCGGGAACAACTTTCAAAAACATATTTTATATTTCGATGAAACTATTATGTGGAAGTACATTGGAGATGAGAATTCCATAAATCCGGGTCTCAGGTCACAGAACCGGCTTTTAGGTATTTTCCGGCTCTAAAACCAGAATTGACGTAACTCTCTTTAAAATGTACATAGAAAGTCGTTCTGTAGCTCAAAATTACCAGAAAAATATTCTCTACAAATTTTCTGTTGGGGATATTCATCTATCTTATACTGTTGAAAAGTTCTGATTGAAAAACTGAAAACAATCAAGTAAAAAAATTAATAATATTTTTAGATTCGAAATGCCACAAAATTGTGAAGTGGAATGTAAAAGTGCGATTCAATATTAATAATATAAAAATATAAATATGACCAAAAAGTGGGGTACTCGGACCTGAAAAATCGCTTTGAATCTCAGGAAACAGTTTTTTTTCAAACAAAAATGTATCGCTTGGTGCTAATATCAACGGAAATCTAATTAATTTGACATATTCGTTTGTTTAGACAATAAATCTTTGTAGTCTGAAGAGTTTTATCAAGATATTTCGATATCTACGAAAAATTAAAAAAAAAAATTTTTTTTTGGTTTTTTTGTGTGTAGATATTGGATTATATTCAATGATTTTTTATAGCCGGAAAATACCTAAAAGCCGGTTCTGTGACCTGAGACCCGGATTTATGGAATTCTCATCTCCAATGTACTTCCACATAATAGTTTCATCGAAATCTAAAATATGTTTTTGAAAGTTGTTCCCCAATGGGTATGTTTTCATGCAATCTCTCGTGATACCTGTCTTAAGATGAAAAATCGAAATTTTCGAACCTTCTCCAAACGCACCGGTGAGTGTCGGGGATCACAGGAAAAGTGTTTTGCGATGTCAGAAACGTGTCAGAACGTGTTCTAACACGTTTTAACGTGAAAAATCGAAAATTTCGAAAAGTTCCAAAATGATTCAGAAAGCGTAGGGGATCACTACAAAAGTGTTTTGCGATGTCGGAAACGTGTCTGAACGTGTTCTAACGCGTTTTAACGTGAAAAATCGAAAATTTCAAAAAGTTCCCAAATGATTCAGAGAGCGTAGGGGCTCGCAGGAAAAGTGTTTTGCGATGTTCGAAACGTGTCTGAACGTGTTCTAACGCGTTTTAACGTGAAAAATCGAAAATTTCAAAGTTCCAAAAAGATTCAGAGGGCGTAGGGAATCACGGGAAACATCTCTGAAAGTGTTCTAAAAGTTCTGAACGCACTGTATCCTGCGTTTCCGTTGTGAAAGGCTCGTGAGGCTGAGAGCGATCGAAAAAAGTTGCCACGGAGCCACGAAGTGGCGTAGTGGCAACTTTTTTCGATCGCTCTCAGCCTCACGAGCCTTTTGCAACGGAATAAGCCAGTACTCTTTGTAGCGATTAACATTCCCTAGCATACTGCGAGCTTTAATGTAGCCCGGAGCCGGCTTCCGAGCTCCCCCTGGATCGAACCTGGAGCTGGCTACAGGGCACCCCCTGGACCGTACCTGGTGCCACCTATCGAGCTCCCCCTGGACCGAACCCGCACCCAGAACTATGCATAGAGCGTAGTGTACGCATAGAGCGTAGTGCATTTAACCTCAATACAACCCCGCTAGTTTTGTTGTTGATAGTCTTCAAATCTATGAGCAAAATGACCTCGAAAAAAATCAAATTGTCAAAAGTGCTCAAATTTCTCAACAAAAACATTAATTCTGAGGATATTTGAAACGGTTCTAGCGAAAAATTGCCCACATTCATTTTCATATACCTAAAGAACAACTATGGAACTAATAACTTGAACTTATTAGTAAATTTTTTTTGTTTGAAAAATACCATGAACCCGGGGTCATGGTCCAAAAATGATTTTTCACCATGAACCCCGGGTCATGGTATTTTTCAAAAACAATTTTTTTCATAACTCCATTTATAAATTTTCAAAGGTCTTCTGCAGGTATATATAAACAAATGAAAGCAATATTTCACTAGAAACGTTTCAAATATCCTTAGAATTAATATTTTTGTTGAAAAATTTGAGCACTTTTACATCTTTGATTTTTTCCAGGCCAAATCACTCATAGATTTGAATAATAATCGATAAATGCGAAAAACAGATGTGATTATAGTCATTGTCGAAAAAACTTGTGTTCCACTGTGGAACACAGTGGAACACTTTCATGGAAAGTGGACTTTGTGTACGATAGGTGTCATATCTCAGTATGGGATACACTCAATAGTAAGTATATTCATTCTGGGTGCATGAAGATATTTTATAATTATTGGTAAATTTCATGTTAACTATAATCTTCTAATTTACCTTCTTCGGAGTTGTTTGGTGTGCGTAGGTCATATGCCCGTACAACAATTTTAGTTTGTAGTGGCCCTTCTGAAATCGAGTATTGTGTTCTCATGCATCCTCAATGTACCAAACCTTGAAGAACTGCAGTACTCATGCTAAAAGTGAGATGAAAATGGAGAAGAACAAGAGATGTTTCTCTGAATTCGTTTTGAGAATTTGTTTCTTTTGATCAAAAAATCGATAGGAAGCAAATCAAACTGACTCCACACAGGGGACATCGCATCTCTTTCTGTTTCGGATCGATGCCTTTTACTATCTTCGGGTTTTTTATTCTCCCTGATTCGTCTCGTTTCTTCGTGTCGAATGTTGATTCGATCATGGATTTCAAACCCACACAGAAGGAAAACAAGAGCTCACGCAGTGGAGAATTTCTGAAATTTCAGTAAAATAATTGTATATCGAAAATTTGTATTTTTTGATTTTTTGAAAATAAACTCAAGTAACGTAAGGGAAAACTAACTTTTCTCCATCTTCCTCAATTACAAGCTTGAGCTCCAGGTCCATTGCCTTGATATTGAATTCCAGATCCTACAACAGTCGATATTTCAATTTTTGAAAATTTTTCGACAATATTTCGAAATTCACAGAGGAATTTAATTCTTTCACACAAAATTCCTAAAGACTATTATTTCAGAACGTCTGTCTGTCTGTGTGTGTGTATGTCTGTCTGTCTGTCTGTCCGTGTGTTCAACCTTTATTGCTGAATAACTCGGGAACGAAGAAAGATTTCGACACACTCTCTTCACTATCATATGCGTATCCACAAAAGTAAACTTTTAAATAAAAAATATTTAAACAAAATTCATAGCTAAGTGGGTTACGCGCTTGACTATAAATCCGAGCGACGCAAGTTCGACCCCCGCCGCGGGCAAACCTTTTGCCGCATTTTTCGCAAGCGCGAGAAATCGTTTCAACACGTTTTTTAGTACCGTGAAACACGTTTTCACCTGTTTTGCCGAGTTTTAACGTGAAAAATCGAAAATTTCGAAAAGTTCATAATTGGTTTGCAGAGCGTGGGGGATCACAGAAAAGTATTTTTCGATGCCGGAAACGTGTCTGAACGTGTTCTAACGCGTTTTAATGTGAAAAATCGAAAATTTCGAAAAGTTCCAGAATGATTCAGAGAGCGTAGCGGATCACAGGAAAAGTATTTTGCGATGTCAGAAACGTGTTTGAACGTGTTCTAACACGTTTTAAAGTGAAAAAAAACTAAAATTTCGAAAAGTTCCAGAATGATTCAGAGAGCGTAGGGGATTACAGGAAAATAGTTTTGTGAACGTTTTCGAAAACGATCTGAACGCACTGTATCTTGCGTTTCCGTTGTGAAAGGCTCGCTCTCAGCCTCACGAGTCTTTTACAACGGAATAAGCCAATACTCTTTGTAGAGATTTACACTCCCCAACATAAGTCGAGCTTCAACGTAACCTGGAGCCGGCTATCGAGCTCTCCCTGGACCGAACTTGGAGCCGGCTATCGAGCTTCCCCTGGACCGATCTTGGAGCCTGCTAAAAAGCCCCTGGACCGAACTTGTAGCCTGCTACCGAGCTTCCCCTGGATCGAGCCTGGAGTCGGCTGCAAAGCTCCCCCTGGACCGAACTGTGCCCTGTAACTGAACGCCCCCCTGAACCACGGCTCCAAGATCGGTCCAGCTTCCCCTGGACCGATCTTGGAGCCTGCTAAAAAGCCCCTGGACCGAACTTGTAGCCTGCTACCGAGCTTCCCCTGGATCGAGCCTGGAGTCGGCTGCAAAGCTCCCCCTGGACCGAACTGTGCCCTGTAACTGAACGTCCCCCTGAACCATACTTTGAAAACGTAGTGCGCACCCTACCATAACGTAGTTTAACCTCAACACACCCTGCTAGTTTTTTTCAAAAATTCACACAAAAATTAAAAATTACCTTTGTCATCCCTCTTTTTTTCCGCGCACTTTGCATTACTCCAATCGCTCGACAGATGAGATTTCCCATTTTGTTGGTTGATGAGAAATCAGAAGCCTGAAAAGAAACACATTGTAACTGGTACAATAAGGATGATCAAATATGCGCTCTGGTCTCTTTCGTATTGAATCACACTTGAGGGGGAGACAACAAATCTCACTTGATTTCTCCACCTTTGAAAACGGGAATCTTCCAGTGAGTGCGTATTCATTCTTGAAATATTTCAAATTATATAAAAAAATTAATTAAACTTAACAAAAGTTAGTATTTAATATTTAGAAACAGGCGAGACAGAAGAGCGACAATAAAAATAATTCGCGAGATTAATATGCGTGCATTCATCTCTAATAATAATCCCTAATACTTATCCCTAATAAGCAATCTATGTGTAATGAGATGGGTGGAGAACCGTTCTCCCAGCAAATTCGCGCTCTGTGAGGTATGTGAGAGAGACTCAAATAGAGAGTGGGCAGAGAGAAAGAATACTCCAACGGTCTACAAGGTCAGCTATGCAAGAGATCGTTTAAGATAGCGTGGACGCGTGCGACAGGGCCGAAAGAGTTAGATAACATCGTGTAAGATCATAATGGACACACAGAGGCCAAGTGCCAGACCTCCTATGCCTTAATTTGGCTGTCAACGCATAGGGGGTCTTACATATCATGGTGTCCCCATGTCTTACGGACCGTATGAAATACACTTTGTTTTTTGAAGGATTTTTTGACGGCGCGTCAAAAAAATCCTTCAAAAAACTCCTGGTTCTCATTGCTATCTCACCAGGACCGGAAAGAGGCGAATATGCTCGAGTCTTAACGACCACGTCTCGTAATTCAAAGACACCCCCCAATCGGCGACTCTGTGTGGCATGCGCTGCAGCAAATGGTTTTCAAGTCGCAGACGCCGTACTCACAAAGAAAAAACTCTAATCTTGATATGCCCAGAGCGAGGGTTTGAAACTCTAATGTTAGAGAGCGCGCGGAAATGAGAGAGCGCGTCTCTCGATTTCGTGCACTCTCTCGAAAATTAGAGTTTCAAACCCTCGCTCTGGGCATATGGAGTTTCAGACTCCTAGAGTTTTTTCTTTGTGAGTAGCGACAACACAAGCAGCTGCAGCACTGCGTTGCTGTAGGAAATGTAGTAGCTGCAGCTGCAGCAAAGGGCCCATTCACGTGCGACAAGTGCGGAGCGCATTTTCCCGTCTCCGACAAATCTCATCTCCCAATAAATCCACCCATCGAGGTTGCTTTTTAAATGGTTTCTAATACTTTTAAAAAAATTAAGATCCCAATCAAAAGTGCAAAACCAAATAACTTCACTTCATTTACAATTGAATTTCTGCTCTTGAAAAAAATAAGTCTATTCCTCGTTCATTCTATTTTATTGTTAAATCTTCTGCCAAATTTGTTCATTATGTTTTCCTTAAGTTTTGATAAACCTTGAAAGAACATGACACTTTTTTATTAACGGAATGGATTCACCATCACAGAAGCTCTCCTAACTGTCTCCTCTCCACGGGTCAAAATATCATGATGATAACCAAATCTAAGAAATAAATATGGCGGTTTCCTCACAAACCCCGAAAAGATCAATATCGATCCATTGCCTGGAAACGCTAACTAATAGATGCAAGTTCTCACGATTGCCACGCTGTGCACATTATTCAACGTGTGAACTTTTTTTTCCTTTCTGTAACCACGCGTCCACAATCTTCTTTGTCATCTCTTTCACTTCTTCGCTCACATGAACCTCTCTTTTCCCATCTCACCTTTTTAGCGTTGCTCACCTTGAATTTGGAGTTGCAAATAGTTTACTCCGCGTGTTTTGGGCGAGCGGAATGCGCGTTAATACAATATCTCGGTATTCTTTCTATTGAATCTATGAGTGTTTATGTAACCACAAATCTCGGTTCTCAACCAGTCATAATTTTTGTATTGTCTTCCGTATTCTTAAAAATATTCGCTGTGTACTAGGAAATGTAAGGAAATTAGCTCTTTCGCAATCCCCTTCAACCTTAAAAAATATCTTTATAAAATTCATATATATTCTCACTATATTCCGCTATATCGATTTTATTTAACCCAATAGCACATGTTGTCAGGAATGAGTACCCAATCACTGAAGGACGCCCGTTTTCAACAGTTGAGAACTCAGGTTAGCTTTTTCTATTTTTCTGATGTGCAAGAAGGGGTCGGATTGAGAAGGTGCACAATAGTAAACATATTGATATTATAAGTTTGGTGTGTTTTTTTCAGGCTTCTGATTTCTCCTCTACCAACACAATGGGAATTCTCATCTGTCGAACTATCGAGGCAATGGAAAGTACGCGGAAAAATGGAGGAATAACAGAGGTGATTTTAGTATGCACCATATCTCTAGATTCTTTACGACATCTTGTGTAACATAATCCCACGTTGCAGCTGGCTGCGCGGATTGCCCAATCTTGCGTGGTAGCTTGCTACTGTAAAATCACTTGACATGAACCTCTTTTTCCTACTTCACTCTTTTTGAAACATACTGATTTTGTTGTAGGATCTCGAATTCAATATCAAGGCAATCGAGATGGAGCTCAAGTTGGCAATTGATGAAGATGGAGAAAAGTGAGTTTTGAGTAGGACGTTACTTTATTTATTTAAAAAAAAAATCAATCATTCATTTTTTTTATAAAAATTGATACTGAAGTTGCAGAAATTCTCAACTGCGCGAGCTCTTGTTTTCCTTCTGTTTGGGTTTGAAATCCATGATGGAATCGATATTAGACATGAAGAAACAAGACGAATTCAATGAGGCCTATGCGATTTCACCAAGCGCAGAAATTGCTGCAGTTTCCTCAGAAAAGACGAAGAAACGGATCATCAATAAACCGAAGAGGGTCAAAGGCATCAATCCAAAACAGAAGGAGATGCGCTGTCCACTGTGTGGAGTAAGTTTGTTTCGCTTCCGATCGATTTCTTGTAATAAACATTACCTGCGATGAGTCTCTATTGAACTTTCTACTCAATTTCGATTTCATTGTTTAAAGCCCTAGAGCTGTCTTAGTTAATTGTGGATTCATAAGGATTAAACTATTCAATTTCAGAAGGGCCATTACAAAATTAATTTGCTGTATGGACATTTGAAACACGCACACCAGACGAATCCAAAGAAGGTAATTTGGATGTTTTTTTAAAAGTTATCCTAATAAATTATTTTAAATAACATTTTGAAAAAAAACATTTCAGGCTGGGCTCTTTTTCCGCTGCGATTGCGGGCGTTCCGTTCAATCAGATGCACACAGAGTGGGTGTCTTTTTCTCTATTTTTTTTCATAATTCGTTTAAACTTAAGTGATTGAATCAAAGAAAAGTTCAAGAATGGAAAATGTTTTTTGAACTGGCTTGAGCTTCCTCTATGAAATTTGGTTAATTTCTTTTAAATTGAAGACTTTTGCAGTGCGATATCAATCTCTTCACAGTGGTTTCTGACGAAGAAATGGGTGTGCGTATCAAAACAAACCGAACCGAGAATAGAGGAACACAGGAGAAACTGATGCAGTGCCCGCAATGCAAAGTGAGTTGTAAGGCAACTTTGCCTCTAATATCGATATTCAAATGTAGCATAAAATTACAGGGAAGGAAAGGAAATTAAAGAAAAATATTCCTAAAGTAGAAAGTTTTGTCCAGGTAAATCGCACGGGCAGAAAGACAAAGAGAAAAAAATTAAAGAAGGTGTCCCACGAATATTTGGTCAACTGAGTTCTCACTAGGGGGCAATCGGGATCGATTATCCGATGAGAGCTTCGAAAACCGCATGTTTCAGTTTTCTGTTTGAAGAAAGTTATGTTTAATAAACTGTCCAAAACGACAGAATTCTTACAGTATCTCACATTGAGCCTGCAATCTCTTCGCGGTGGGAGTTGGCGTTTTGTGGAGAAGAATTCAGAGAAAGACAGAGAGATAAGGGGAAACGAGGAGGGTGCGCGAGCGAAACGCGCGCTGAATTTGTGTTTCACCAACTGCTGATAACAGAAATGAAACCTCGAACATCGGGGGAAAATGTTTCAGTCATTCGTGTTACGCCTTCTTTAACTACAAAAATATGGCATAGCCAATAATAATAATAATGCGGAATTCCAGAATGCATACTACAATATTAGAACTCTCGTTGCTCATTTGAAGATGGCTCATAATCTGACTCCTGTGCAGGTATTCCATAGGAAAATCAGTATTTATTATCGATTTGTCAATGCGTGAATCACAATTTTATCGATTTTTTAGGCGGGAATCGCATTTCACTGCGAATGCGGAGTTTTGTTTCGGACCGAACGCGCGCACGAGATGGTACGTTTTGTATTTAGTACTTCTATCGAGAGCACATAAATTCAAAAATTTTGTGTGTCTGATGTTATGTCCGGGACGAGCGTCCAGACGTCCCCGGACACAACAGGCACAACCTAAAACACAAGACCAGACACAACAGACACAACTCCAGACACACTAACTTCTTGAGAATGTACAGGGTGGTCAAAAAGTATTGATGCGATATTGAGGCATGAAATTCTCAGCTCAAAACGTGTTCTGGAAAAAACGTTTATAACACATTACTGGGCCACTGTTGTTGTTCACGTGATACTAGTTGGCTAGTTTCCTATAGTCATGGTACGCCCACGGAAAATGCGGTAATCGAAAATTGATGTTTGGACTCTCTCAGAGGTCATAACTTCCATAAGAAAGATATTTAGTATCTCCCATCGGAGAGTTCGCCGTACTGTCTAACGAAACAAAAAGATAGGTAATACCAATGACTGTCCCAGATTTGGTAGACTCCAAATTTCCGTCATCAGCAATAACAGAAATGTAGTGAGAGTGATGAAAAACGCAGCCCATAGCGATTTATCAGACAAATGAATTGCCAGCTCGGAACCTTGAGAGGATTGATGGCTATCATGGTGCATTCTTGACTCGAGTGAGTCCTCTACAAGATGCGAAAAGGCGATGTTCTTACGGCAGCGCATATGCAAAAACAGCTCGAAAGACGCAAGATGGGTATTATGCGCGCCGTTTGTGACTGAAAGACGGCTACCGCACATTTCGATGAAACGTAGTTCTTTGTGCAGGAGGAATCCCATGCCCACAATTCGAGAATCATCACCCACTAACGTCAGTAGACTATTACCATGGAAGCAGCCCCATCACTCTTTTCCCATTTGCTGTGTCTCTTTATTTGTGCCGGGGCCCGCGACCACCAATACCCCTATCTTATTTGCAAAGCATGTAGGGAGGAACAGTAAGGGGTATTTTATCAAAGTGATTATAGAGAACGCCTATCTTTTCTTAATCTACTTTGATTCCAAAAGAGAAAAAAGGACGCTCCTGCAAGATTCAGCATTCAAAATTCGCCCAAAACTGGTTTTCGCTGATATATGCGAGCTCAATTCAACTTCCTAAATTTCCCTCCAATCGCCGGACCTCAATTGGAACGATTTCTCCGTGTGGGCAGTTTTGTAGAAGGAGGTATGCTCTACCACCCCTTCGAATCAGAACTCGCTCAAGAAGGCATTCACAAAAATATGGGATAATATTGGCACCAAATACAAACGGCGCGTCACCCACTGAGTCCCTGGTCTACTTCTTTATGCCGCCAATGTTGATGACGGCCAGATATAACAAACTGTATTCTGTTATGACCGTATGACAATGGGTGAACATCACACTTAGTTTCATGTGCCTTCGTTGAATTTGAATAAAATTATATTGACGAATCTATGCATCAATACTTTTTGGCCACCCTGTAATCACAAAAAAAAGAATATGTCTTCAGTGTAAAATATCCAACTTCACCATCGTTCCCGCTGCTGATGTAGGTACTGAAGGAGAGAGGAACAAAGAAAATAAGGAGCTGTCTGGAGGGGATACGGCTGCAGCAACTTCGGATCCTGCAGCAACTGCAGCAACTGCAGCAACTGCTGTTCCTACAGCCATTCATAAGTACACAAACGCTCCCTTGAACGGGCGCAGGTGCACAAACTGCAACAGGTTCTTCATAAACGCACAGGCATTCAAGGTGAATATATTTTTCATCAACTTCCAGAAGCACGAATTTGACTCCATTCCGCCGAAATACTTCATTATATTCAAGTAGAATTTCGTCCTAAAATAATAGCCAGATTTTTTTCATTTATTACAATAATTGCTTGTTAGAGGCACACGCAGTCTGATAATCTTTGCGGCACTCGGTGCCGCGAGTGTCTGAAAGTGTTCAAGCCCCGTCTCGCGCTGACGCAGCACACGCGGCTGCAGCACGGCTCTGCTGCAGTAGCTGCAGATGCTGCAGCTGCAGCCAAGAAACGATTCAAATGTGCAGAATGCGGCGCGACATTCTCCTCCAGAAACACCCATCAGGCGCATCAAGCAAACGCGCATCGAGGTTTGTATGCGATGGTAGTTTTCATTGGCTATAACTACCGTTTGTCGAATCTGAAAACATTATCCGTATTAATTGCTTGTATAGAATTGTAGTATTGTTTTGTTTGTATATTATTTGTATATTATGATATTTCAGCCAAACGATTCGCTTGCGATCTTTGCGACGCGAAATTCGGCCATGCGACTGACTACAGAAGACACATGACACATAAACACGGGTGGAAAATGCAGGAGTGCAATATTTGCAATGAGAAATTCACAAAATTCGAAGAACTGAAAGAACATAAATTAGTCAGTCATTAAGATGATTTAGCAAGTTTCGACGCAACAAATGATGATATCATTTTATTTTATTGTGTATCTCGATTCTTCTTCAAACCACTACGCCACTTCGTGGCTCCGTGGCAACTTTTTTTCGATCGCTCTCAGCCTCACGAGCCTTTCACAACGGAAACGCAAGATACAGTGCGTTCAGAACGTTTCTGACATCGCAAAACACTTTTCCTGTGATCCCCTACGCTCTCTGAATCATTTTGGAACTTTTCGAAAATTCGATTTTCCACGTTAAAACGTGTTCGAATACGTTCTGACACGTTTCTGACATCGCAAAACACTTTTCCTGTGATCCCCGACACTCTTCCCCCGACACAGTTCGAAAATTTCGATTTTTCATGTTAAAACTCGGCAAAACAGGTGAAAACGTGTTTCACGGCACTCAAAACCGTGTTAGAACAGTTTCTGGCACTTGCGAAAAATGCGGCAAAAGGTTTGCCCGCGGCGGGGGTCGAACATGCGTCGCTCAGATCGCTAGTCAAGCGCGTAACCCACTTGGCCATGGATTTTGTTTAAATTTTTTTTATCGAGCAAGTTACTCTCGTGGAGGTGCATGTGATGGCGAAGGAACTGAGTCGATAGCTCTATCCGTTGGCGAGATATTTAGCATGACGGACGGACACACACACAGACAGACACACAGACACACAGACAGACAGACAGACGTTCTGAAATAATAGTCTTTAGGAATTGCAGTGGCTGAAGTGAATTTGCAAGTGTATCATTGTTTCTGTCCTGCAAACTGCAATTTCACACCGAAGAAAGAACAATTTTCAACTTTTTATTCAATAATCAATGTTTCCCAGTGTTTGTTCTCTCTATGTCGATGCTTATTCTACCTCAATTCATTCCAGATTGTGTTCGTTTCGATCTCGACATATACTGAAGTAAATGCTTTTCATACCAAAGGGTATGCTCAACAAGCCGACGTCCCTTACTCATTAAACCTTTAGGCGCGACATTTTCGCGCCATAAATTTTGAACGCCTCTTCCCCATTCGCGTAGAGCCCCTGTTACGTGTGGCATAGTGTCGGCACGCAAACGGCCTAGTTCCAATCCGTTTCATGAAAACCGAACGTGCAACCCTAGTGGTCGGAAACATATCGTAATCCTTTATCTATTAGGGTTATCTTATTGGAAGCTATTGGAAATGTAGAGAACAAAGGAACGCAGATCGCATTGCTTGCGAGAGAGAGATGATGGTGAATTTCATTCCAATACTTCCAACAGGAACCCTAGCATCTATAGGCAGAACAATTTCTAACGAGAGTGGGAAGACTATCTTACAGGGCATTCTGTGAAAAATGCCAAAATTGAATACGTGGGGAGTACATCGCCGATTTACATTATTTCCGCACTCGCCAGAACACGGCAGCCGCTGAGCCGACTTTTAGCTGATCGGCGAGGCTCAAAGGCGGTAGAACGTGCGCTGCAAAATGTTCTGGTAAACAAAGGAAGACGTGCGCCCGTTCTGTTGTAGTTTGTAGCGGACTGCGATAATTCAGCCTAGTTTCGAAATGCATTTGGCTGCTCGTTTTCGACTTGTTTTTACATTTACTTCTTTTATTATCGTTCTATTTCCGTTCTCATTCGATCTCGCGCTCTCCCCTCTCTCTTTCTCTCTACTCTATCGTGTTGTTGCGACTTCATAACCGTTGAGTATCGCGTTGAGTCCGTGGAGTTGTGTTCGGGCTAGGATAGTGTGTAATCAAGTGACACGTGTGAATCAGTTGGAATACACGTTTATCCATTAGATCTTGCTGCGTCTTATTCTTCTATTGCTGTTTATTGGGCGGTAACAAACAGTACGGAACGAGGGGAGGTGGCCGCTATGTACAACGAGGTAGAAATGCGCAATAAACGGGTAACAATGGAGTGGTTTCAGGGTGTCTAAGAGCTAGGGGCATCCTTGTTGTCATAAGCGTGGCAGAGCAAAGTCGTTGATTCGATCGTGAGAAGGAGTCGATGTTCTTTGTTGGTTACATTTCTGAATTTCTCGTAAGTGGACTCCCATGGCGGATGATACGCCTCCATGGGATCTTCACTACCAAGGATACCGAAGTTCTTGATATAGTCGCTAACATGTGACATCATGTGCGTTTTCGGATTTACGTTCCTCGTAGGAGACAAGTATGCCATAGCAGTGACATATCGTGAGTACTGGAAGTCGATCGCCTCTCCAACGCGGTTTCTCTGCCAGTCTGAATGGTAGACACGCTTCGTGCAGAGCTTGAGGAACCTGCCCATTGCCTGAAATAATGCGATTATTTCTTGTATTCCGATTTAGATATCTTTTGTATTGTAAACCATGAAGAGTGCGCTTTCTACTCACGTCGAATAGCGTGTACACTCCCGCTCTCTTTTTATTCCACTGTCGTCCTTCCAAAGTGCTCGCGTCTCCCGCCGGAATCAATGCGATCAATCTCTTCGGTACATGCTTGTCGATATCAGTTAATCGATCGACATCATTTCCCACTGGATCGCCGTACCATCTAAACGATATATGTATTGATGTTACATTATGTGTGTATCAGTATCTCTTGTCAATATCGACACACCTTCGCACACTCACTCCCAACTCTTTCTCCACAAAATCCTCGAGTGCCTGGAGGGTCACTCCCTTCTGGTGAACGAGTGAATCGAGTCGCGTTGCCTCTCGCTGTATATCTTTGATCTCCATTTCGAGTGTCTCCCTCCTCTGCGTCGCATCGATTGATTTTTCGGAAGCAGTGGCGTATCTCTCATGACCTTTCCCCCTGTAATATGCGAATGATTGCTTTCTAAAGGTGCATCACGACGAGTGTTGCCTCATATTATCCCTTATCTTAGAGATTTCATTTCTGTTATCAAAAATTGACGAAACCCAAACGTATCATGTGCTTTTTTGTGTCGAACTCTCATGTTTTGCCATGCATCATTCCCCTCCCATCGCTTGACCCTATGATCGAAATATAAGAAATTTTCGTCGATTTGTGATTAATTACTTCCTTCAAAAAATACATTCTCATCGTTTTATCCATTCCCATTTCATCAAATTGAGAACTAAGTTTGAATACCACGATCGCTATTTACCTGCACGCCATGCACGTTTCGAGCTGTTCGTGGGTGAACACTTCAGTGGCTCTCCAGAATGACTCGCACATAGTGTGCGCTCTCTTTGTGCAGAGTCGACACCTTAAAACTGGGTGTTTCCAAAAAAAGATGTTGAGTGTGCCAAGCACCTGAACATGTTTCTGTCCATCAAAGCATCGCTTCTCACGTCTGTGAAAATGCACCACGCCGACTCGCACTTGTGCTCTTTCCAATCCGCGCTGAATTAAATTATTTCCCTATTTCTTTTATCACTTTGCATATTTTGTCGTGTGCTTCAAATACTACATAATATGCAGCAAAGTTTTTTTTAAATCAAGTCTGGGATTTTTTTGAATTTTTAAATTTTTTTGACCGATTCAAAAAATTCAAAACCAAAATTTTTTTGAAATTTTTCAACAAAAAAAATTTGAAAATATTTTACAAAAATAGTGTTGCATTTTGCCGAAATTAGTTCGAAACACGTCAAATTTAGCGCCTAATTCGAAATAATTATTCGAATTTATCAATTCAGATCTTAGATTTGTGATATGCCTATGACGATCCTATCCGAGAGTATCGCACATAGTTTTTTATTTCATTTTTTGATATTCAAAAAAAATTTTTTGAAATTCAAAAAAGTGTAAAAACTTTTTTGATCAAAAAAATTTTTTTTTGAATTCTTTGATCAAAAATTGTTTGAATTTTTTTTCAAAAAATCCCAGCCTTTTTCAGATATTAGTTCTAACCCCTCCGACCATGGCCCATTAAACACGGTGTGCTCAAATTAGGTTTTAGGATTTTCGACATTTTTTTCACAAATTGTGAGGGAAAAAAGGGGAAAGCCGTGAGCAAAACCTGTCGGTCTTCAATTTTTTTGGATTCTTCTGATACGTTTCTTTTTAGTATCACTCGCCGGGAGGACATGTTTTTTTTCTTAAAAAAAGCCTTTTGCCGAAACCACTTGAATTCGATCCACTTTTCTACTTATGAACGAAGACTGACATTTTTATCACTATGTTGGAATGTATATTAATTGCTATTGTATTTGTTTGAATATAATGATAGTACCGCAGTCTGCGTGTTCCATTTTCAATGGACGCAAGAATGGATGCTTGAGTCTCTGCTTTCATTGCCAGCTCTTTGCGGAATTCGATTTCCTTCCTTTTCTTGCTGATTTCATCCGCAAGTTCGTCCAGTTGCTGCATCTGAATGACATTTTTCTCAGTCTATCATGCATTACTCTCTTAGTCTATTTGCTCCATATTCTGGATTTTCTCAGATGTTTACCTTCTGTTCCTCATGATCATCCTCTACTTTTGTATCCCATTCAATCGCCAATCCTCTTAGAGCCGGCATGCAGTGGTCTTTCATTGCGCCCATCTTCCAGTGCAATCTTGCGGGCACAATGAATTTCGGCTCGACGTAGAGCAGAGAAGGATATTTGTGGCCTGTGTTCAAATTTTATATTAAAAATGTTTTTAAAACACTTTTATTTGCACTGCATTTGATTTTTCCGCTTTTAACGCCTGCTATTATTTATTATTTAAGATATCATTCACGAAAGGTCGGGGCGCTGGGTAATATCCACGAATGGGGTTTTTTCCAACCCATACCAATATCTTGCTGGTGAAGTTTGGTTTGACCTAGAATGTAAGGTTCTGGAGCTCGTATGGGAAAGTCACAATAACACATTCAGATGTCGATTTTTTTGAATTTTTGACTGATTTGAAAAAAGGAAAAGTTTCAAACCCACCAATAAACCCGGGAATATGGTAAAAGATTTTTAATGACCTATTTACACAGATATTATTTAGGGAAGCTTCGAAAATACTATTTTTGGAAGCCTTTATCTTTGTCAGTTCATTTCGAAAGTTGTTTTTATTATTACTTGTTTCGAAAAATAATCTATAAAAAATCATTGTTGGTAGTAATTTTTTTTAGTCACTATTTACCAACAATTATTTCTTTTTGGGTAAAAATGGATATCCGAAGATGTTACTGTCGGTTTCCTGTGCAAGACCCTGAGCCTTAGTTACTCGGTTAAATACCAGTACTCGTGATACTGACTATTGGCATTGGTTGCAAAAAAAAAACCACCCGTGTTCATACCCAGTTCCTCGTGGATGGTCTTATAAATCACTACCGTAACCCATATTTTACCTCGCCGCGCAATCATATCTCCTTCTTGTAACAGATAGAACTGTTCGTTTCCTTCGGTCCGCGTCTCTATGCTCTTATACGGATATGAGTACTCATCTGAATATGTAGAAATAGTTAACCGTGTACCAGTTTCCATTTCACGAACCCCAGCTACATTTCGGAAAGTAGCAGATTAGGCACGCATAGTCCATCGTGGGAGGGCCCATTCCTTTGAGCGCGAGCATTGTCTTCATGTCGGCAGCCACATGAAGCTCAATCTTCATCCTCAGCATGAATTGGTCGGATTCCAGATTGAGTTTGACATCCCGTCCATTGAGATACTGCAGCTGACTGAGTACCTGGAGATTTATGCCTAAATTATTGCCCGTGTGCGCCCAAACTTGTTCCATCGGAGCAACCTTCGAATTGGTTTAGCAATGGATATCACTTTTTAAAAAGTTTCTGATCACTTCCTAGTCATAGATTTTTATTTTTTTATTACTGACTAATTTTTTTTTCTTTTTAAAAAGTGACTCCTTGTGGTAGTATTTTTTCCATGATGATTTTTTTATCAGTATATGGCGGAGTTCACAAGTCAGCACACTAGCTTTGTTGAACGATCTCACGGAGAGGGGCGAGTGTGTATAAATAGTGTCAAAGTTAAGGGTGCCATTTAGAAAGCTCTAAATGAGTGCTAAACAGTATTTGATTTTAAAGATATTTCGCCATGATTTTATCCACATTCGGAATCATCTGTCCTTGTACTTTTTCGCTGAATGCGTTTACTTTTTTTCGCGAAGATTTTGTCCAAAAAATCATATCTCTCTTCATGTTTCTCCATCCCTCATTTTAGAAAATGTGTATTCCAGAAAAAAAACGTCCTCGAAAACCCACTACCACATGACGTCATCACTATGCAATACCGAGAAATTCGTGCATATTCGACTACTTTTTTCCTTACCGGCATTGTTAGTAACTTGAACTGCTCGTGTCTGTCGTCGCTGTTGTACACGCAAATTAGCGAGCAGTTCTGGTACGATAGCTGGCGTCCTTTGGCGTTCATGATAAGAACAAGGATCTTCGTCCAGAGGCCTGAGAACAGTATTTTAGGTGTAATGTTTTTTTACTGCATTTTCTTTAAGACTTTATCAATCTGGTGAATTTCTCTCTCTTTCTCTCTGTCTCTCCCCCCTCCCTCACTGCTCACCTCCCTTGTCCGCCATGACCAGTACCCTCAGGGATCCACAATATGGACTACCTAGCTCCAGTCGTCCGCTTTTGAGTAAAGCCTCCGCCCTCATTTGCAGCAGTTTGGCAATGTTCATGTGACATGCCACAGTAATTCCAGCAAATGGCGACGGCACAGTCTGAATGTGTTTTTGAATGCAATCTTCTGTTTCTTTTTTTTTTTTTGTTTCATGATTTCCAGCCATAGGTCAAATGGGTTTCTCGCAGGTCTCTCGTGCAGAAATGCCTAGCGCAGAAGTGCATTCTGCCCAATTTTCGATAAATTTGTCAAAAAAGTGGTCAGAAATGCACGAAAAATTCAAAATTTTCGTTCGCCGACATGGTCTGGACGCTATGCAGAAGTGCCTATCCTCGCTAGCGAGAACCTATTTGGCCTATGTTTCTAGCTCTTTGTTCTTCATTTATTTCATATCTCAGTCTTTCTCCTCTGATCTTTGATCTTTTTTCAAAGTGTCAATGTATCACCTTCGTTTCAATCTCGAAATCATCCTTCACTGATAGATCGTCTCTCAGATCTATGTAGTCGCCTTCGGCAGAGAAGGGAGACTGCAGTCCGAACTGCTTGAATTTGTGTTTGATGCCCCTCCGAGTGGCGCCGAATAGTTGGAAAGTTGCGCACAACTCATTGTCTTCTTCTGCCGTCATTACCGTCTTCACTCCCATTACATTTCCGAGTGCGTGAAAGAATGCAGCTTTCTCCTCCGCATAATGATCTCCGAGAGTGCATTTGATGGCTTCAATGACCGATCCCGTCTTCTTCTCCCTCGTCTCCTTCCTTCCGTGGACGAACGATCCCGGTTCTACGCGATTCCGTACCACTACAGTACTCTTCCTTGACTGGGGTACTGTAGTGTCCGCCCTTTTGCTCTTCTCTAGCAAGTATTTGGCTCGATCAAGCTCTTTGTTCTTGCGGTAGAGCTCCGCCTCCATTTCATTCTTACTACGGATATCGCAGCCCGCATAATCTTCCCATAATCTATCTCGTAATGAGCTCAATTTGGCGTAATTTGCTTCTCTTCGCAGTGCCGATCTCTCCAGTATCTCGACTAGGTCATTACTCATCGCTAATTGGTGTCTCAGTGTGAGGCATTCGAATTGCTCTTTCCATCTCAGAGTGCCCTCCTCCAGCAGCAGTTTCCACAGTGTCTCGATTGAACGCATCCCAACATCGATCGCCTTCTCTTTCTGTCCCATGACGAATTCTTGGTCTCTCACTGACTCCCTCATCCTCTCATTCTCCTTCTCCGATGCGTTCAATTGCTTTCTCAACATTTGCCCATTCCTTTTCTCTCTTTCCAATTCGATCCATAACTCTTCCACACTTTGCGCTTGCTCAATCGATCGTTTCTTCGTGTTCACCTGTAAAACATGTGTCTAATATTTTTCCTTGCAGCATAACTACAGTATCGCTCATTAGTATTCGTCCATTGGGGATTGGCTGATACTCGTAGTATAAGCTATAAATTCCGATTATTTTATCATGGACCGATTTTTGTTTATTACGTAGTGATCATGCAATAGTACAATGGTATTTCGGACTATAGCTCAAATTGAGGCCCGAAAATATGGATTTCCGTTTCTAGACGTGCTAGAAACACGTTCTAAAAATTATCGTAATAATCATCTAAGGAGATCCCTCGAGTATTTTGGTGATCGGCCATTATTTGCCCTCAGGGCAAGAAAATATCATTGTTCTGAAACTCTCATTCTGGGCAGCTAGGGTAGCCCAGAGAGATGTCGCAAAAATCTAGTTATCAGTTTAAAATTTTGCAAATCTATCATAGAATCGGCTCTGCAGGATTTGTAGGTGCAGTATTTTTCTTCTCTGCACGGCGCGTGTTCTCCCTAGCAGGGCTGGGATCAAAAAAAATATTTTCAAAAAAGTTTTTTGATCAAAAAAATCAAAAAATGGGCTCAAAAAATTCTCTAGTCCTTTAAAAATTTCCTGCTGCTGCTTAAATCCTTTTAAAATGCCATTTGCGCAACGATATGGATCATATGAAATTATTTGCTCAATTATAATCTATAATTTACAAGTTTCGGAAATTTCTGTAAAAAAACTTTTATTATTTAAATATTATGGAACAAATTTTTTTCTAAAATATGCTAAAATCATGATAATAATTGCAATTTTTTTGTTGATATTTTTAAAAAATTCTTTAGAAATCAATTTTTTTCAGAAAATTTTCTCCAAAATTGCCCATAATATATAGTTTTTTTGAATTTTTGAAAATATTTTCAAAAATTTTTGACTTTTTGATTTTTTTGAAATGGTCAAAAAATTCAACAAAAAAAAACAAATTTTTTTGAGTCATCACACTTTATGCCACGGCCACTTTTCTGCACGATCCGGACTTCGTGGACTATTTTTTTAGCCCCAAAGGGAGATTATACACTTTTTTTATTTTGCAAGTGATCCTTGGTTGCAATTGTGATTATTTTGGTGTCTCGTGCGCTTCAAGAAAGCAAGATTACTTCGGGCTCTAGAGAAAAGTGGGCGTGGCCTAAAGTCACCTCGGGGAAGACGAGCCGTGCAGAGTAGAAAATTTCTGCACTCCTGTAGAACAGATTCTATGATACATTTGCAAATTTTTAGTCTCGTAACTGAATTTCTGCGCCATCTCTCTGGGCTGCTCCAAATAATGGTCAATCGAGACAATACTCGAGGGATCTTCTTAGATAATTATTACGGTCATTTCGGCGTTTAGCACGTGTCTCTAGCACTTCTAGAAACGGAAAACCATTTTTCGCGCCCTCAATTTGAGCTATTGTCCTGTTCCGATACGGCACCGTACAATGTGGTACTATTTTTCTTGAGTATCACTCCACTTCAACTTCCACCATAGAAAGCGTCATGACTGAAAAAAAATTGTCCTCGAGCTAATTAACGTCCCAGAAATACCATTGTAGAATTGCGTCATCACTACGTAATAAATATCGACTCATGATGAAATAATCGGAAATTATACCTTATGCTCTGAGTATCACCCAATCCAAAATTCAGACTGATAGCTATTCTGGTTCAGAAAATATATTACTCCTAATTTTTTGTTCGAATACATATGCTCGATACTGTACTTCTCGACACTCACTTTCTTCTGCTCGTGTTTAATATCTCGTGTTTGTAAAAAAATCAATAAATATAATTTTATTAATCGGAATTTTTCACGCTCTACTCTACAATATGCAAGATATTTATTACTCCTGATAATGATCGTTGAATAAAAACTGTCATTCTACTCGAGACAATAATGTATTCACTACAGAGCTATACTACACAATCAGTTGAATTGGCGAAAATATATACATAAATACTGGCGAAAATGTTGAAATAGTGTAAATTTACGATGCAATTTATTAACATTTGATTAGTGGGAGTGGGGTGTAGGGCGCGTGTTGTAAGGTCGCTTGCAAGACGGGTGATCTACCACGCGCACGCGATTGGTCCGGCGGCTACCTGTGTCGGTCCAGCGTGTGTGGGAGTGGGAGACGCGGCGGGCGCTTTCCCTCTCTTCTCGTGGATGGATTGGTGACTCTGTATGGATGAACTCAATAACCGATCATACGGCGAATTAAAGTTAGTGGTGAACCAAAGATTGATCCTTTTTTATATACATTTTTAATGTAAGGAGAAAGAATTCTAAGAATACGGTATTTAAAAAAATAATTTAAAATCGATATTTAGCTCGTAGTAAATTCGAAACCTCTTGTTCCGATACGAAAGTCTGAAATTTCTCCTTCCAATAAAAATATAAAAAAGGGGTCAGTTTCCGATTCAACACTAACTCAATTATCATTTCGAATTTACATAATTTCGAGAGCTAAGAACTGCTTCGAAAACGGTATCTTTTCACTTCCCATCTTTGAATAAATCACAATACATTTCTTCACAGATAATGGTAATCTGTGAAACGTGTGCTAAGAGCTACAGTACCTTCAGCTCCATGTAGTCCATGCATGTGAAGCTGCAGTGAGTGCACTGATGCACCACCTTTACTTCGCACAAATTCGATTTGTGGAAGGTGGTCATGTGCTTGATGAGATTGTAGGGGAAAACCTGCAAGCGAAAGAAGCATACATTGTACTTTTCTTTCTTCTGTCTTTTTTTTCAAAAATCGATATATCATAATCGAGGGCTTGTGGGTGTTCATTCGACATTTTTGCTCTTACAATTTGAGCACTCATTTGAAAATAATACAGGCAGGAGTGAGGAAATAAATATCACTAGAAAAACTGTGTACTGCACTGACCCTCGAGCACAGCCAGCAACGCCCCCCGTCCTCCTCCCTCTGTGCCTTGGACGCCAAATGACTCGTGAGGAGACAGTGTGCCATAAGCAAATGCATCTCGAGACCCTCGTATGTAAGTAATCTGACAATGAGCCATATAGTCGGATGAATTGAATAAATTTCCGTTTCTTTTCTTTCTTCATTTCAACATATTTTCTCAATTGTTTCTTCATTTATATTTCATATCAACCTTTCTATCATCCCAACATCCACAGACAGCTAAAAATTTCATTTATTGACCACCCAATCACTATCATAATCTATACTCACTTTTTTGGGCATCTACTGCATTTTAGCAGTGGTGGCTGCAGTGCCTCCGCCCCTGTTAGAAGACGATGATGGGACTGTAAGACAACCATACTTACTTCGTATGTCAATGTACTAAGCTGAGTGGTAATAATTGACTCCATTAATTTTATATAAGGGAAAATAGAAATGAATTTTTTAAAAATCCGATCTAATCGGATCAGTTTTATGAATTCGCATTTATTTAGGAATACGGTAATTGGTAATACGGTAGATGTATAGATAAGAAATGTCCCTCAGGCAATGCCTACTTGTAAAAAGGAAAAGTGGGTTTTATAGTAGGATATGGTTGGGGGGAGAGCAACCGAAAACACAGCGTAGTCATACCCATAAATCAACCAGTCTTAACTCCATGATAGATATACTGCATGGAGTGAAAGATGGTAAATTAAAGGGTGTCATTGACATTAGCTAGTATATCAGTCACTAATAAGGGATGGATGGAATGGGGAGTGACAAAGAGAGGTAGAAAAATCATCTAGGTTGGGCTAGAAAAATAAACCGTGAAAGTTTTTGTTTATTTCCATTTCCATTTAAACTTTAAAAAACAAAATAGAAATATCAGAAAAAATTAAAAGGGCTTCGCCGCCTTTTTGGTTCATCTGGTTTACCAGAAGACCTGGTTTACCAGAAAACCAAATATTGCTACTTCCATTTTTTTAATGAACAATTTTTTTTTAAAAAACCAAAGCTTCGCCGCCTTTTTGGTCCATCTGGTTTACCAGAAGACCTGGTTTACCAGAAAACCAAATATTGCTACTTCAATTTTTTTAATGAACAAATTTTTTTTAAAAAAACCAAAGGGCTTCGCCGCCTTTTTGGTCCATCTGGTTTACCAGAAGACCTGGTTTACCAGAAAACCAAATATTGCTACTTCAATTTTTTTAATGAACAAAAAGGTAAAACAATATTTTTTTACCTTTTTGCTTGACCAGTTTTTTAAAACCTTTTTGCTTTACCACTCAATGAAACGCCTAGCCAACCTTTAGATGCATCAGATATGCATTCTTGTCATGCTGGGTGACGTTGCAGATCTCACAAACGACAACTTCAGTCGGGCAACTTGTTGAAGAGCCCTGTACAATCGGATTAAACTTTTTTTTAAACAATTTTAAAAATTAATTTTTTTTTAATTTGAAAAAAATCAAAACAAAATTGCCGATAAGAGATAACATCGAACGTCATAGGCATATCACAAATCTATCATCTGAATTGATCAATGCGCATAGAATTATTCCCGGGTTTGTGATAAAATTGAAGTATTCCGTATTCGTGTTGGCGCACTATCCCACATTCAGTGATTTGCACGGTTCCCGAAATTTTCCGACACCGAAATATTGACCCCCTCGCATCGACTGTGGAAGGATTGTTAATACAGGGAACGGGAACATCAGTCATCACTTTATTTACGCCCGAATCTATCGAATATAGTGTAACTCTCACTTCCAACCCTACGCGCGCGAGGGGGTTCCCGTTTTTCGGAAATGTGAAAAACACTGCCCACATTTTATTTTTTTATTTAAAAAAATGATTTTTAATTTTTTGAATTGGTCGAAAAAAATTAAAAATTAAAATCAAAAATTCTCTGTCCTGACTGGGATACCGTACTACTGGTATTATATCTACATTACAGTATGCGAACAACAATCTTCGAAAATCCGACTCATACAACCAACACATTTTCGTCCGATTAGAAATAAGGTTAATTCTGATCAGTTTCGGAGCCAAACAGGTCGGAAAAATCAACAAAACTGGTTAGATCGATCACAAGTGATCAATGCGCATAGAATTGGTTCCTGTTTGGTGATAAAAAGGAAGTATTCCGTATTAATTTTAGAACAATATACCCCTTTTATTTAAAATATTTTTAACAAATTGATTTTAAATTTTTACACTCGTCAGATGGGGGATAATTCTTATTAATCTGAGCATCCTGCACATTTCGAGATCGGTTTCGATCCGTGAATTTTATTGGTTAAAAAATAGTCGCCCCAGAATTTCCGACGAAAATGTATGCACAAATTGAAAGTTCGAAATGAATTTATGGTAAGAGGGAGAGAATATATCTCTGGAGTGACTACCTGAGATATACCTTTTGTAAAAGAAATCGGAATGTATTTTCGTAATATCGTAAATCCGAGATACTGTAGGAAGTGTCACAGTACGTTGCAAGGTCACCAAAGGTGACTCACCATATTCTTCACTGCGGGATTAGTAACCAAAAAAATTCCTATCTGACCAGTTCCTATCAACTTATGATACTGATCTGACCAGTTTTGTTGATTTTCTGACAATTTGAAATTTTCAACAATTTCCGGGTGGATGAAAATGAATGGTAGCAATACCTCTGCAGCGGGGGAAAGCGACTCCTCCGATTCGTAGTCCATCGCATCCGGGTGCGGGAGACTTGTGAGTGAGCGGATCGAAGAGGAATGCTGGAACAAAAGAGAGTTCACGGCACTTTCAACCGTCCCCGATTTGATAGCATTCATAACTAATTTTACTATTACTACTTTTTATACGATACTATTTTTTCCACGAGAAAAAACTATTTGTATTTTTATAAAGCATTTTAAATCAAACTAATAATAATCGTTTCAGCAAATATATAATTTCCACACTTGCTACGTGTTCGCAGGTATTTTCCAGAAATAAATAGGCACTAGAAATTGCATTTTGGGCAAACGGGAACGCTGTCACAACTTGCATCAGGCTTTTAATTTACTGCGGCAGTAGTGGCCACCAAAGAATATCGGTATTCATTTGGTATTCAGAGCCTAGGATAGCGCCCTGTGCCCGCACCTGTGAGATGGTATTAGACCAACTTTTTGATCTATGACGTAATTTTAAAAATATGTGTAGTACATTTTTGCAATCTTTACAGCTCTTTTTCCAGAAGCCTATCCTTCGCTTCTGTAAAGAAATTTAATTTTGTAGGTCTTCAAAAAATATGCATCCGTAAGTAGCAATTAAATATCGCATAACACGCACTATCGATGGAGTTAAACTATACAAAACATTTGATCATAACATTTTATATCTAATAAGAATGCAATATAAATACTTTTATATTTTTTTAATACCGCAATGAATTACTTTCGATCGCAGTAAAATCACAATTATTTATTTACGATACAGCTGAACAAATCGTACCTGAGCAGAAAGAGAGGAGATGTTCTCCGCATCCTCAGCCATCGATTGGCCTGGCTTTGAGTGAGAAATCGACGATAGCTGAAAGATAATTCACAATTATTATTTATATTGTATTTAAAATCTACACATTTGCACAAATATCAGAAATGAATATTTAGCAATTCAGATTATACCGTATATTAAAATTACTTATTTATGATTATTATTTATTTAGACTATGACAAACGGCAACAAATCGTATACACCTCATTCGATTGAGGACACGTGATATGAAAATAAATGTAAAGACTTCTGAACACAATCATACCTTGACTGCCTCAGAAGCGAGACCTCCGGTGAAGTATCGATCAGCATTGAAGGAACTCTGCAATGCCAAAGATGCTATGTTGGAAAAATAACGACAATAAATTTACGTTTCCAGTTAACAAATTGCATTCTGAACTGTAATCATTCACATATGCATGAAGAGGTGCACTCACCGAAGGCACGAACCGAGTTTGAGCTTCTCTGCACTTCAAATCGATATTTCCGAGGGCTCGCGCGAGCAACTCGGGATCGTTTGAAAACGATCGGCGAACCTGAACATGCGTAAATTCGTCATATAATTAACACGAGAAAGGTAACTACGCACGCGTGATCCGCGCTCCGATGACGCGCTGGTGCTGCGGCCACGCGCTGATGACTCCTACAAGCATGAGCAAATTAATAACTTATCGATGTAACACGATCATATAAACACCTCCAAACAGGGTTCAGGAGTGACAAAACATAATTATCTTTTTTTTCAATTTTCCACGCATTCTTGTGTCTGACACAATTCTGGAGCTTAGAATGGGAGGTGAAACGTTGTGATAGGAGAGAATATCGTACCTGAACGAGAGCTGGTGTATCATCAATCACTATCGATCAATTCCTCGCGCTAGGAGACGGTCGATGTGAGGGCGTCATCTAAGCAATCATTGTTAGTTTCACGGCTAAGCAATAAGGAATCATCTTGCCCCAGACACATTTCACTCGATCTTGCGCGGAGCGCTCTATACGATCGCTAATTCATCACAGAACGTAAGGATTAAAGCCGCCAAACTGTTAACTGTCCTAAAGGAAATACCTCAGCCCCTCTACTCCTCACTCAATACAAGGGGCGGCGTCTAGGCATTCATAAGCTCATCGCTAATCAATACGAAAACAACCCGAACCTCCTCCATCTCCTCATCCGCCGATTCCGCGCCTTCTCCGCCAGATATCGACTCTTTCTCAGCACGAGCAGTTGCTACTCTATCGAGTGGTTTGTCCATGCACTGCAAACAAATGTAAAAGGAAGTGAATGAAAAAAAATAAACTAAAAAAAGCAACACAAAAACAAACAAGAACGATGAAACCCTAATTTGAACCAACTCCTCCTCGAAACGCTCAAACCACTCAAACAATTTGAACTCCTACCACGATAAACCCTCTCAAATCAGTAAACGACCGTAATCATAGTGAACAATATGCACATCGCTACAAGAGTTCATCATGCTTGAAAGTGGATCCGACTGTAAGCCGTCCCTGATTGTCAATAAAGAACCGATACTCAGCCTGCGTAGCTCAAATGCTTTTCGATGTGTTGTCGTTGTTTATGTTGCCGTGCCAGAACGCCGTCTTACTTTGTTTTACTTTTCATTGAGCAGAAGAGGCTTCTCGGAATAAGCCACTACTCTTAGTAGCGATTAACACTCCCCATCATAAGACGAGCAGTCTAAGAATGCTCCTCCTGGACGGAACTTGAGGCGGGCTACCTTGCTTCCCCTGGACCGAATCTGGAGTTGGCTGCAAAGCTCCCTTGGAACGAACTTGGGGCCGGCTACCTAGCTTCTCCTGGACCGAACTTGGAACCGGCTTAAAAGCTCCCCCTGAACAGAACTTGGAGTCGGCTACCGAGCTCCCCCTGGAACGAACCTGGAGCCGGCTACCGAGCTCTCCCTAGACCGAACTGTGCCCGGCATCTGAACACCCCCTGGAGCATGCTTTGAAAACGTAGTGCGCACCCTACCATAACGTAGTTTAACCTCAACACATCCTGCTAGTTTTTGCATGTTCGAAACTGTAAGATTTCGTCTAACTGATGGAGTTTTGTGCCTTTGAACTCCGGATCTGGGGGGGGCGAAAGAGTGATAAGAGAGCGCACCCTCTGGGTGTTTTGCTAGACACTTGAAAGGATCAATGGAGAGAGAAAGCGAGAGACAACGTGGGTTCACGAAATGCAAGGGCTTAATACTGTGCCATGCGAACTCAATAAGATACCAGTTGTGGAGACCGGCACCTTTTTCTCCCAATGGGAGGGGAACTGGGATACGGGGGGGGGGGGGTGAGCAACGGACATTTGAGTAACCGACATTTGAGCAACGGGCCATAACTCAGCTTGGAGTAATTAATTAACTAATTAACATAATTAATGATATAGATGTTAATTAATTAATTATGAAATCTCAATTGCCTGCTGATCAAAATAGTACCACTCCCATAGCGCAAGGCTCACTCCTTCCTTAGTTATACCGTTGGTCAAATGTAACCCGCCGGGATATCAGTGGGAGAAAAATTGCAGAGCAGAGGCATTCTCCCACTTTTCCACGCATGTCCAGAACTATTTTCGCCTCTGAAAATGGAGAGAAAAAATTGCTGTCACGAACAGAGGCAACTTTTCCAGATCAGTAAAATCATGAGCTAATACGCAGAGCGCGAACTCTCTAACATGTAACAACATCTCTCTAGCCTCTCTAGTGAACTCAACTCTCTTAGATAGTTGGCGAGATAGTGCGCGTAATAAGGAGAGTAGATAGCGGACTCTCTTGAATATAAGAGAGTCCAATTCACTACATGTTAGAGAATTCGCGCTGTGTGTATTTGTTTCAGACAATTCAGCTGGTTTCGCTGACTATCTCATTCTCTAGAATCGCCGATGGTCGGACTAGTAGCAAGTGGTGGTTGGCTAGTGACCGCCGACTAGCCGACCCCCATTCCGACAAACGCAATAGTCCGGCAATCGGCGATTCTAAAGTTGTTCCTTCCTTCGAACGCGTCGCTCACATCACTCCATTCCTTCCCCATTTCCATCATACGATCGTCTCTCCTCTTGGTTCGGTTGCTGCTACGCCCTTTCTGCACACATGATTCCAAACCTACAGATCAGGGTTAGAGCGAGAGAGTATGCTAAAGTGAGAGAGTCCCTCTCGATTTCACACGCTCTCTCACTCCAAAGGCCTTTCTGTAAGGTTGACCGGCCTGTGGAATGATGTGTGCAGCAACTAGGTTCTCATTCCCGTGTGGTTAACAATATCACACCCTTCCAGCCCCCTTTGAATTCCCCTTCTTACAAGGGGAGACCGTATAGTATGTCGATATAGAGTTTCCGAATGAGACCTAGTGGGATCGATTACTCTCATAAAAGTAAGAAATAATCGGTGGTTTAAAACTGCTAAATAAGCCCCACCTCTTCTCCACCCTTAGTCAGATTGGCTAATTTTCCGGACAATTTTAGCCACTTCCCCACAGAGAGTGCAGATATCACAAGAGCTCTTTAGCAGTTTTAAACCACCGATTATTTCTTACTTTTATGATAGTAATCGATCCCATTAGGTCTCATTCGGAAACTCCATATCGAGTATGCGGTCTCCCCTTGTTAATCCCCCTTTTTTTCGCACATTTGTGAAAACGTTGTCGCTCCCTTGTGATGTACGGTAAATATATAAGCTGCAGCGATGCAGACGGCTGCATTCCATGACAACACTCACAGCCGGGCACCCATTCCCAGCGCCGACCGCGCGACCCCCATCCGCATATTACAATCTTAAAATGATACATTCATGAAATGGACTACTGGTGGTGTACTCTCTTTCTATACCTCGACCTGTCTCTCACTTTGCCATGCTCTCTCGCAGCCGCATCTGTTGTTTAGCACGGATTATCAACGGAACGTTTTATTATTTCGGACGAATGCTCGTAAATTTGTAATAGAGTGAGGAGGGAAGATGAGTGAGAGAGGGACACAGAGAGAGAGAAACATCGATATGTTTCGGTTATGTATCAAGAATAAGAGCATTACCTTGGTTGGGCGGGGGGAAAAAATCAATAAACACATTCGGCATTGGAAAGACGCGCGGACTGCGATTTTAGCCTTTGAGTATTGTTCATTTATGATAAACCCAAAGTAAAAAAAATTCTTTCATAGTCATAGCACTATCTCTAGACTCGTTATTCGTAGTAGTACCTAGATGTGAACGATCGTTTGAGCTTCCTTTTCCAGTTGTGCGAAAAATGTGCGGTGTTTCCGGAAATAAAATAAAATTCTGCATGGGTAATATCTTTATCATCTTTTTTCTCACGAAATGGACATAAATGGACCATACTCTTAATTAACTGATCAGAGTTGAATGCAGCGGTGCTTGTCATTTCTTGGGAGCACTCTCGAAAGGGGCATACTGTGTGTCGGCCAACCGCGCAAATAATGGGGGATTTGTTCGGAGGATATTTTCACTTTTCTCTCAAGATGATCACCGCTCACACACAAAAAACCTATGCCGGTATCGAGGACGTAATGGGGATCAGTTATGCATATGCTGAACCAGACAGTTGGCGAACTCTGGTCTGACACGTCAATAAGTTGACTTCCCTCTTCCTTCAAAGCGATAGAACGAAGGAATCGATGGTAATAATCTGCTGCCACAGTGATTTCGACACGCCTCATTCTACTCGAATGAACGATCTGCAATATTCGCAAATTCGAACACATTAGAACTTTATGTGTACTTATTGAATATTATTACAATATCGATTGCTAATTCAAGTGTACTACAAGTTGAATAAATTAAAACTATAGTAGGTATGACTTTTTCGCTCCCTTAGCGTCAGACAGTCATAGGGGGGGGGTATGACTTATATTTGATTTATCTATTTCGTTTAATTTTTTTTAAATGGACTAGACATGAAATGCGCTAATTTTGTGTGTGCCGGCGTTGTGTTGTTTGTACTTTCCAACTTACAGATATTTTGTTTGCACACTCTTCATTTGGCCACATGATTCCAAACATACAGACCAGGGTTGGAGCGAGAGAGTATGCTAAAATGAGAGAGTCTCTCTCGATTTCACACGCTCTCTCACTCGGGGCCTTTCTGTAAGGTTGAGCGGCCTGTGGAATGATGTGTGGCCCCGAAATGGATTCATTCAAATATGTTATTTTATAGTAAGCTAGATACAAAATAATTCAAAATTATTTTTAAAAAATTAAAAATCAAAATTATATCCATTACCTCGATAAGACGTGGTAGGGTGGCAGACTTGGAAAGGGGGGTGGCAGAGTCGGAAATGTCCAAATACTTGCGGCCATGTTTGGCAAGTTCCAATACCTGCTGATCCGAGAAGCCCGGTGTCATCTTTTAAATTCAATACTTTGAACTGTTTTCAAAAACAACGATATTTTTACATGCATTACGGTGAGAGATGGCGCAAAGGGCAGCTCCAAAATATCCAGGCGATTCGGTGAAAATTCAAATGTTCCAATAGATCCAATTGGTACCTTCGATCGGTGAGCGAAATCGATAACACTGAAGAAGAAAAATATGCTCAACATTTAGACGAGCATCCACACTCTCACATGATTCCAAACCTACAGACCAGGGTTAGCGCTAGAGAGTGTACAAACGTGAGATAGTCCCTCTCGATTTCACACGCTCTCTCACTCCAAAGGCCTTTCTGGATGGTTGACCGGCTTGTGGAATGATGTGCTCTGGGACGAACCTCGGTTGAAGCCGTGAAATGAAGAGGAGATGGAGCTTCGCCATATGGAATTGTTCAACGACGTATTCAATCACCGACGTGTCCACAACCGTCGAAACTCCTCGCTAAGAATTTGTTAGGTTGTTGAAAATGGTGTTTTCGTCATATCCCACCGTTTCAATCCAAAGTTCACCACATTTGAGATGGCGGAAAAACCAGTTCAGCTTCATATCGCTAAGCCAATCTTGGAACGATTCGATATGGTCTTCTTGAGAATGCATACTTTGGACGTACTCATTCTCATTATACGCGCCCACGTCAACGGAGAGATAGTTTTCCTTAATCATTTTGAAATACTATCAGCATAATATACATATATTAGCCCGAAACCATTTACCTCATCAAAATTCATTTTGAGGGCCTCAATATATCGCTCTGTTGAATGGCCTCTCTCATAGTTTTACTGCATTCTCGAACTCTCTTTCGATCATGCAGTCCGAGATTCGACAGAATTCGATAAATGTTCTCCTTGGGAAGAGATTCTAATTTCAAGAGATGACTCTGGAAGATTTTTATTATTGCTACAACAAAAAGGCATTAATTAGTAGTATTTACTACTCAAAATATCTTTTTTTTAAACAACGGAACATGTTCAACGAAAAATATAACTGTTTCGCAACGTTGTCGAAACGCTTTGTTCGTTTCATTTACAATATTTCGAAATTGGTCATTTCCACTAAACAGCTCTAGTAAATATTAAATAAATATTTAAAATATGGAAAACGGCATAACAAACCATTGAAGTTTGGGACGATTGTTGAAGAGAAGTGTGAGATTATTCATCAATACTTGTTAGCCGCCCATTTATTGATAATAAAAGACCCCTGGAAGGAGAAGGATTAGAGAGAGAGAGAGAGCAAGAGAGAGAGAGAGAAAAAGAGATTAAAGAGAGATAAATAGATTTGAGAGAAAGAGAGATTCAGCGTCATCTGCGCGTTTAATGACAATAAAAGAGGAGTATCACCCGACGGAAAACAAAACTGCTAGAAACAAAGACCGGAAAATATCCACGGCTCTCTCAAATTAAATCGAAGCAACGCCACACATCACATCTCGCATCGGTATATTTTTGTTTTCATCAGTACAGACGAGCCAACAAAGAGGTACATGATCACGATATTAAGAAAACAGTTGAAAGACGAGAGGAGTAGACATAACTAGTAGTATCCTACCCAGGTTAGCGGCCGGTCCCATGGTCCTAAGCGGGTGGATCGCCGGTCCCATGGTCCTAAGCGGGTGGATCGCCGGTCCCATGGTCCTAACCGGGTGGATCGCCGGTCCCATGGTCGTAACCGGGTGGATCGCCGGTCCCATGGTCGTAACCGGGTGGATCGCCGGTCTTTCCCCAATCCCGTGCGGCATCAACTCGTGGAATGTTATGGCCCATTTTATCGACACGTATGCTAAACGGAGGGGAGCACAAGGGGCGGAGGGGAATTGGCCGACGCCCTGAAGAGAGGGGAAGGGAAGAGTGAGAGAGAGAGAGAGAGAGAGAGAGGGTGCGTGGAGGGTATTGGATTGTTGCAGTGTGCGGGGCAGTGTGTGAAAAGGGGGGAAAAGAGAGCGAGTGGGAGAAGAGAAAGGAATCGCATGCGGACTCCAAGGCTCCAAGTTGATTCCAAGGAGTCGGTGACAGTAGGGTGGCCTAAACCGGGAACATCCCGGGAACAGGTACACAAAGGGAGCAGTACTCGTTGTGTACTAGGGATGTCAAAAGGAATCTTTCCCCTCATTCTGAATCTTTGGGAGGGGAATCGCGCGGTCTAAAGAGTCAAAAGGAATCTTTGTGTTATAATCGTCTCATACAAACATTTTGATGCGATTTTTTGCATGGTTCTTGTAGAGGCATATAGGAAAACATTGTCAAGCACAATTAGTTAAATATCTTCAAAAAAATTTCATGATCTGGTTGCTTGGGACTTACCAACTCAACTTCTGGTTCCATTCTTATTCAAAAACGATATGTTATCTAAATATATATTTTGGAATACATTCATACCACACAAAGTGTTTTGACAGGGCATTTTAACAGCTATTATCAAGCTCACTAGAGTTTCCAATTCGGATACGCAAATAGAAATAAAGGACCACGAAATGGCGATATCATGATTCCTATGAGGATCCTGTTTAATATGAGCCAAATACTATTGAAATGTCTACGTTTAAATATGTATTTATACACAAAGATTCCTTTGGAATCTTCCAATGGAATCCAAAGATTCCTAGGGAATCTTTGAATTTTGGTCATTTCTCATTTCTAGATTCATTCCACTCTTGATTGGCCGCATCCGAGCGGTCGATAACGATTCCTTTTGCCATCCCTATTGTGTACCCCATACCCGGGACCTTCCCAGAATTGGATCGTGAGTACCCGTTTGTTCCCGGTACGTTTGGTACTTGACGTAGAATTTGGAAGAAAATCGAATTGAATGTGGGAAATATAACCTTCTGATTGCTGAGCAACAAAAGTCTGAAATATTGCATGTCTACAATCAGTATTATCTAGCAATTGTATACATCCAGCGCGATTATTTTGAATTGTCAGAAAAATTACAGCAGGGATAAAATATGTAAGCAACTTCCACTGTCCGCGGGTAGAAAGAAACAACGTGCACCGCTTGCTATATCGTTACCACTGTGTTTCATTGTAAAGGTAAAGTCACTATCGGAATCAAGAAAAATTTACGCCGACTACCGACTACACTGCCGGGGCTCACCGGCAAGGACGGTTTGCTAAAAAGGTCTATGCTCACCAGGTTTCTGGGGCACGTTACCGTCCGCAGTTGCTACCATGTTTACCGCCACCGAGGGGGATGGAAGGCTTGGTGAACCTGGGCGGGGGTCGAACTCGTCTGACAAGCAATGCCTTACACCACTGATGTGGTGTCATGTGTTTCAGGCAAATCCCATTTTCGCGAGTTCCTCCTACTTCTTTTCGGCTCACTCTTCTATGGTTGGCAATTATGTTGGTTCTCTCTATGGTTGGCAATTATTGTAGTATCTCGGGATATTGATTCTAAGAGATATTGTTCAATTTGAACCGAGGATTAGATATAATCACAAAAACAGGATGATAGAGGTTTTGACCGCTCCCGGACTCAATGAACACAACCACATTCCTTCAAAATTGATGGTTTTGGTGATATCAATTGTGGTGTAGTCGCTACCGTAACCCGCTGTGGTGAAAAAGCGAAACTTCCCTTTAAATATAATATACAATCGTCCCTTTAAATATAATATACAATCGTGAGAAGGTTTTCTCATCTTCCATTTCAGTGATTCCCTTCCTCTTCTCTATTCTCGTTAAAAAAATTGTTCAATCAACAATCCACTAATCCGTGCTGCCTATATTGAATGTGGCCATTTTTCGTGTCTCTTATGTGCTCACGAAATATGCGACACTCAAGATCAATCTACTCGAATGTCCATTTTGCAAGAAGATTACCTCATTTGTGATACTCTTTGATGAAATGAGTGACGAAAATACAGACGAAGATAGCTAGATTTGTAAATGAAGAAATTCGAATTATGATCTACCGAATGCAATTTAATTGTTGTAATGATAAAACATATTGAGTTGTATCAAAAGTCACGAGATTTAGGTTCAATCACTCAACATTCCTCAATCTAAAAATGAGCAGACGATGATATTTCAATTAATAGTTTACGGCGATTTTTAATCTTTCTGCACACTCAGAGGATCGCGAACATAATGCACTTCAGCTCAACAAATACAATGTGTCTTGAAAATTGTTCATTCGAAAGAGCATATTCGTAAATAGATTGACTTTATTGCTCGCCTAAACTGTTAAAGCAGATGAAAATACGGAAAATTCAGCCGAAAGAGGATATTCTCAAGAATTTTGTGTGTCTGGTGTTGTGTCTGGTGTGTCCGGGACGTGCGTCCAGACGTCCCCGGACACAACATACACACACTTATTGAGTTCGTAAATATATTGTATATCTCGTCAATACTATTAAGGTAGATAGGTCTAGTTCAGTTTTTTTGCGCCTTGTCACTCATTGGAATGACGCCTCTGCCCTCTAATACAGTTTTCTCACCTCATTCGCGAACAACGCCCTCATCATAACGGAAATATTGAGCGTCTCTTTCGGATGGAAACTAACGCGAAAGAGTTCCCTCCCAGAGCTTTTCTCATATAAATCGGCCTCAATCGTGGCGAATCAATTATACGGTGTTTTCTCACATCATTCTACTACCAGGAAGGAATCAGGAGAAAACTCTTTTTTCCCCTCTGGGACCATTTCATGATGCCACATGCTTTACCCCCCCCCCCGACCCTTTCTGTTTTCTGAAGGTTTGGAACGTTATTAGTTCTGACACAGTAATCGTATCTAACGAGTTCGCGTACATTATTTACTTGAGCATTATCGTTAAGTACGCGCACAAAATGAACACATCTATATTTCCGTATTACGTTCTTTCGCACCGTCATTGTGAATTTATCGGAATTATTTTCAACTTTTAATAATTTTATTTCAGAAATGAGCAGCGAAAATCGGGTGGGTGATCGTTCCGAGGACTGGAGAAAGCAAGTGAGTTTCTAGGATCAATTGGCTGCTTTTGTATGTCTCAATTTCGATTAAACCAAATGAGTGTGTTACATTTAGAAAATAAAATAATCAAAAATGCCAAAATGTCAGAGATTACCAAGCAAAAAAACAACACATTAGCGTCCCTCGCCTTTGGTAAACGAAGGAATGAAAATTTTCACATTTCTAATCGTATCATTTGATAAATTTAAAAACTAGGACATCATTTCAGGCCTCTCAATTCTCATCTACGGACACCATGGGAAATCTCATTTCTCGAGCGTTCGAAGTTATGAAGAGTGTAATGGAAAATGGAGAGGAAATGGGGGTGATGATACAATAATAATAATAATAATATTATGGTTGTTATGTTATTCACTTTTTATCAGTAAAACATACAAAATTCTGTTCACTAATATCATTCTTATTTTTCTTGAAAAAAAATTAAATCTTGCAAATGTTTCGCAATATAATTTCGATCCGTTAACTACTCCATTCATAATAACTGGCTATGGACCCTAGAATATTTGTACTGATTAATGCACGCTACAGAACGTCGCATACCTCGTCAAGTCAATGGAAATGGAACGAAAACTCGCGATTATGCATGATAAGGAGAAGTTAGTTAATGAAACGAAATGACTTTTCTGATAAATTGAGAAGAAGTACGCGGGAAATGATATGTCCTCTTGAAGTAAATCTAGTCTGCAACAGATGGGACGTCTTTTATAAAATATCCATATGATTATCTATTAGGGTTATAATATTGGTAATTATTGGAAATAGGAAAAATAGAGAACAAAGAAGCTCGGGCCGCCCCTCGGGAGACAGAGTGAGTGAAACGGAAAGAGAAGATGACCGACCCTTATAATCCGTCAAAAGTTCGCGAAAAACGGTCGAGAAAAAATTCACGAGCTGCGGGAAAAGTTCGCGAACTTTTTCACGAACTTTTCCGCGAGGTTCAAAAAATCTAAATTTTCAATTTTTCGTAACTGTGTGATGTTTGATTGTTTTTATCGTTATTAAACATATTTATACCAGTTCCAAATTAAATCAGAATGAATTCGACTGGAATGCGATCATGCGTCTAGATAATGACTAATTACACGAGATTCGTGGATCCATATTCAATACTATACAGAAAATACAAGGAAATTATGTGGCACCGTTATACAATCTCATTATGATTTAATTGATGAGTACGACATACACATACACAAGCGCACATACAAATACAGTAGATGGAGATCAACGGCGTACAGAGAAATCAAACAAATTATGAGCGGGATAAATTATATGCATCAAACTGACAAGCAAATGGAAGTCGAGTGGGTTTCATCTAGTAAATTCGAGACAGAATAAAATGATCAAGAAAGTGGGAGAACAGGGGAGATCCGAGGAAACCGAAAAAAATTGGGGGTGCTTGTATACTGTATGTGGAGAGAAAGATAGTGTGGGGTATACGGTAGCGATGCAGGTTCGGTTTTGTGCGTTCCCTCTGGCACTGTCTTTTTCTCTCATTCTCTCTCGCTTATCAGCCGTATTTCCGATCTCTCCCTAAACGTGCCGAAAACGATTGCCGAACCGGCATCCACATCATTCCACAGGCCGGTCAACCATCCATAAAGGCCTTTGGAGTGAGAGAGCGTGTGAAGAGAGGGATTCTCTCACTTTTGTACACTCTCTCGCTCCAACCCTGATCTGTATGTTTGGAATCATGTGGCATCCCTAGTACTAGAGAGTACTAGTACGCTGTGGATAAGCAACACGGTAACGTCTTCAGATGACCAGTGGAGAGACACTAACTACAAAACGGTACTAGGTATGGAGTGGATAAGAGTGGGTAGTTGTGTGTATGTGGATGATTGCAACAGGTTGTCGTGAAATCACACTAAAGTTGGCGTAAAATTGGGATGGACGTAGGAAAGAACACAGGAAATGGAAGAGTGGAGTACGACAATGCTACAAATCAATGTGTCAAAACGAAACATGTAAGAAAGGAGTGGAGCATGTGTGGGCCCGAGACGCTTCTGGAGGGTAATCGATAATTCAAGAAAGAGAGAGAAAAAAGTTCGAGGTATTGATGTGCTTTCATATTGACAAACACAAGAGTGCTGACCATAATGTGGTCGGATGGTCTAGAGATTTTTCTATATTGCATACTATACGCTTTTTATGAGATAGAGAAGAAAATACGATACATATGAAATTCGCGTATAAATAGACCATAATCAATTATAAACATTAAACTTAGATAGCAGATGATAATTGAGAAACGGGATGGCGCCGGGTGTACGCTGAGAGTTATGTAGAAACAGGCAGAGATGGTACAGGAGGGAGGGAGGGAGAGGGAGGATTACGGTAGTCGTCGTGCCTCCGGTACGGTAGTCCACTTACTGTCCCCACACGCCAGAGTGCTGCTGCGCAGGCTGAAAATACAAATCAGTGAAAATCGATACATTGTTTCAGCAATCTCGCCTGAGTATCTTGATTAACTGTTCAAACTCCGAATTCTCTTTACAAGGCTGATTCTACTTTAACATCGTCCTAATGCACGAATCACGATAGGAACTCATTTGCATAATACATGAATAAGTAGAACACTCGCCTTCTTCCTCCTCCATTCTCCTCTTCTCCCATCTTCTCTCCTCCTCATCTCCCTCCTTTCCATCGCCAGCTCCTCCTTCGTATCCGCCCGAATCTCTGCAAATATTACGGTAATCGGAGAATACATCGACCGAAGCCCATGCATAATTAAATTTATAATGTAATAAAATGTGTCAGTGCATTTATAATATAATAAAATAGTATTCTATTCTGCCTTTTTTCATTCTAATCAACAACACGCCTAGCGTGCAGTAAATGACAAAAAGGTAAATATCAATATGCATTGCGTATAATTATGATGTGCCCTCTTCTGCAGTGTCCGATATCACCGGTGAATCTCTCTTTAAAGTGTGTTATTGTATTATTTTATTCGTCATTGAATAATTAGGTAGATCACTAACCTCCATTCCTCGCTCTCTTCGTCTCTTCTCTCTTCATTCCATTTCCTACTTCAATCATCCACTTCATCATTCAACGGTCGATTGAATCTGAATAAATATTACTGTAATTTGATTTGTGCCAATCGATAATCGCTTTGGACTGAGCAGGATTACGGTGGATGTCATATGCTGAGTGTACTTTATCGATTCTCTGATAAACACAATCATTCATGAAGAGCTCGGAAACATTCGTCATTGAATAATTAGGTAGATCACTAACCTCCCTCCCTCGCTCTCTTCGTCTCTTCTCTCTTCATTCCATTCCCTACTTCAATCATCCACTTCATCATTCAACAGTCGAGTGCATCTGAATAAATATTATTGTAATTTGGTTTGTGCCAATCGATAATCGCTTTGGACTGAGCAGGATTACGGTAGCGTGTACCGTAATCTGAAAGTATACAATCAATAATTTACGTACGAAATTCCACCGACCCGTACTACTATTGCATTTATTAATTTGAGCATTCTTTGGATCTATGTATATCAATGCTGGATGGGGATACATAAATAATTCATAAATAAGTAGAACACTCGCCTTCTTCCTCCTCCGTTCTCCTCTTCTCCCATCTTCTCTCCTCCTCATCTCCTTCCTTTCCATCACTCTCTGCTCCTTCGTATCCACCCGAATCTCTGGAAAGATTACTGTAATCGGAGAATATGCCGATCGAAGCCGATACATAATTAAATTTCTAATATAATAAAATGTGTCAGTGCATTTAGGGGGATGGATGCGGGTCCTCCGGGGGCTACAATCGAACCATTATTGACAAAAAAGGTAAATATCAATGTACATTGCGTATATGAAAATGTGTCCTCTCCTAAAACGTCCGATATTACCGGCGAAGGCTCCTCCGACGGCGTCAATCTCATCGAAGCAGATGAGGCACGTTTTTTTTCGAGCGGGACATCTCGAACAGCTCGCGCACCTGATAACTCCAGTTATATATAATTAGCACAATGAAAATAAAAGAACAAAAGGATTACGGTAGACTATATCATGAAAATGACTTCATATGATTTTCTTAAAAAGTAACTATAATACAAAAAAATTGAATTATTTTTTTATAGTAAAAAAATTAATTACCATTCTCGCTCCCTCTCCGACGTTCTTCTGCACGAGCTCGGAAACGATGACTCGAATGAAGCAGGCTCTACAAACAAAACAAGAATTAGAAACGCTATGATTTCGAATATTGCATGCCCACTATTCGAAGAGGGATCAGCAGTGATCAACCAACTCACACTCATAAATTAAATTTGAAACCACGAAACAACAAGATCCATCAAATTTTAGAATGAAATAGCCTACGATCAGCAATATTCATAATTTTACATAATTTTAAGGGAATATAAAGAGACCATGTACAACATAATTATAATAACCACTGAACCTGTTTGCGACTGTTCGAGTGCACAGCGTCTTTCCTGTATGGTGTGCCCTACAGTATCTTGGGTGACTCGATTCCAAGGTAGATGCAGCGCTCACGGCTGTAGAGCGATCGATATTTACTACTGTTATCAATCAAATACGCAGTGCGTTTGAAGAAGTCGGTGTTCTACCCACAGTAATCACGAGTTCCAAAAAATGAAGCTTATCATAAATTTAGGCAAAATCGCACCTCTCCGTGGGCGCGACGGTCTCAGCCAGGTCGACGACGAACATGCAAACTGCTTTACGTTGATGTATCTGCAATTGACCGGGGGTTTACTTTTATTTAAATTGTAGAGTGAGATTCGCATGGAATTTGTAGAAATTTTCGGTTAGCTGAGGACTGAAAACGCACCTGAAGAGGCTGCTCCTGCTGTATTGCCTGTTTGTCGGCGGCAATGTCCCAAAGTGCGGGTGGAACAAGTCCAGTGTCCGATTCCTTCACTCCAGACAGCTCATTGACCTGGAAATGACGTGATTCTGGGTATATTCCGAAGTAAAACAGAACAATCAGCACAACACAGCATCAAGAACTTGGGCTGACCTCCTTGACGGCGTGCTCAATGTCGGTCTCATTCTGCTTGAGCTGCTCCGCATACGGTCCCTGGCCATAACGCTTGAACACGGCGATATCATGCTCGTCGAGGGCTGAAGTTTGCAGTTACTTTGAGCCGATTGGCAGGGTGATAATCGAGCACAAAATCAGTGGAACAGCTAAAAATAAAGTGGAAAGCGAATGGGGAAACGCGAGAGCTGCTCGTACCTTGGAACGGTTTCTCCTCCCCCTTGTCGGCAGCCTTCTTCGTCCTCTCCAAGATAGTGCTGACAAAGAAATAAAGATAAAATAAACAAGGCAACAGCAAAAAATCGATTACAAACCTCATTTCGGCGGTGATGATCCTCCACTTGCGCGAGTCCTCACATTGGCACGCTCGCTGGCCTATGAATGGGACAATTTAGAATGCATTTCGACGTCAAATAACCGGCAATACGTCGTCATTTAAGGAGAAAGGAATAGCCTTCTTGACGGCGTCCTCGGCACCACGCGCACGCGCGGATACTCCACGCGCGCGGACCCGCGGACGCCGCCAGTCCAGCCAACTGTGACGGGGCAACGTTTTCACGTCAAATGATTGACATTAAGCACAAATAACAGCAAATAAACAGCAAGAAAGCACGAGACACCAACCTTCGCGACGGAGTCCTCGATTTGCTCGTCCTGCTGGCCAAACCAGCTCTCCACTCTGGCTTCGCGACACGCGCAGCCATCGCCTGAACCGATTGGAATAAATTAAGCGTAAAATAACGCCAACAAATATCAGAAAATTGGCGAAAACAGACGACGAACAGAGACGAACAGCTCCGAGAAAACCAAAACGCGCGCGCACGCTGCCAAGCGCTTGCAAACACGTGCGCGCGCGCTCGCGGAAAAGAGTAAAAGACCTTTCACTCTTTCTGCGTCTCGCCATTCTCCATGCTCTCTCGCCTTACTCTCGCTTTTACGCCAACTTTTCTCGAGGATTTTTCGCGAACTGTTTGTCGCGAATTTTTCTGCCAACTCGGTTAGAGACAAGAAATAGCATGTGAAATTGAGAGAATTAGAGAAACTGCGACTAGTTTTCTCGCAGATTTTTCTGCGAACTTTTTCTCGCATCAAACTGACAGACAGGTCGGACGTGTTCATTTGCAATACTTCCAATATGGGAACCCTAGTATCTATAGGAATAACAATTCCCAACTAGAGTGCGAGGGGTATCCTGCATTGAAGAGCAGAGGCTTCTCGGACACACCTAAATCCATAACATTACAATCGAAGAGTTTACAGGGATCTCTTGCTGCGGGATCGCATATTCATTTTGCATGGGGTTGGAAAGCGCAATTAATTCGATAATCAATCAGAAGAAAATGGATGAATATCTTCAGAACAAAAAGGTTTGTGCGTTCAACTCATATCGCATGGACTTTTATTGAACAAAAAGATCAGGATTATTATTTTACCAGACATTTTTTTCAAGGATTCCTGTTTCGATTCGAGCTCTACCGATTCTTCGGGTGAATTGGGGAGTGGGAATTCATCATCAGTGGGGAACGAAGAAGAAGAAAAAGGAGAAAAACCGAGTCTGGTAAGCAGAATATTTCATACGGGGGAAGCGATTTATGGCGCTGTGAGGATTTTCAATTACTTTTTTGAAGTAACGACACTTTTAGGTTACTTCTGCCGACAAATTGTCACCAATTCCTACGCCAAGCCAATCGAGCGTTGGACATGCAGTAGATGCTGCAGCTGCTGCAAAGTCCGTATCGAAATTCAAGAGCCGCAGATTCAAACCACAGATAAATCCGAGGCAGAGGAAAATGCAATGTCCGTTCTGTGAAGTGAGTTTATTATAATAAGCACACGATTGCTTAATGTTAGCTCGTGAGGTTGCTCATTCAAAGAATCAGAATTGTGGTAAATTGAAAGCGCAGGCTGAACGGCATTCATAATACCCTCTGGTGGTCCCGTTTCTCTGACAACCGCATGCACGTTAAATATTTTAAAAAAATGATGAGAACAAAGCCTTTCGACACTTTTTCGAAAAAAGTTATCTGTTTTCTTCTTTTGCTTCGAATAACGTCTATTTTGAGCGGTCAACATTTAAATATCGGGAATATTAAGTCTACTAGAGTCTCTACATAGTCGTGTTCCGCAATTGCATTCGATAAGTTCGAACAAAGTTTTTCGCGTTAGGCTCACACTCAGTGAAAAACTGTCCTTAATCTGGGGTTTGCGTGGCAAGAAAAAAGACCGCTATTTTCCCGAAATGAGGAGAATGATCTTGGCAAGAAGTGAAATGAGAAAATTTCTTGTCTATTTCTTAAAATGAACAAGAGATATACAAGAACCAAGAATATTTCAATAAATTTGTTTCGACATTTTATAACAATTTAGTAGTTTACGCAACATCGCCAGCTATTAACAAACTCATAACACCCGATCTTACAACTTTCTTCGAAATTCCGACTTACCTATACCGAAAGCGATGGAAATATTCCTGTGCTTGTACTTTTTATACTTTTTTTCCTACCCACGGAAAAGAAAATTAGTCAATTCATGAGTGCCTTGTAATATTGCACACACCTAGTGCACGCACGACCGATCATAAAGCGAATCAGCAATGGCCAATATTCATATCCAGCGATCGCAACACAAATTATTAATGAACAATTATTTTGATTAAGGCGATATTCTGAAACTAAGAATTGACTAAGGTTTCTTTCCAAGAAATTGTCAAGAATCAAGATCTTGAAATGGGTTTCATTGTTCTTGCAAGAAGTGAGATAATTGAATTATCTCATTTCGGGATCCCAAGATCTTGCTTGGCTGGCGAACCCTAATCTAATCCCAAATATTTTTTTTGTGTTTTCCAGAACGGCTACTACACCTTATCAGCGATTGCGGGGCACTTAAAATCCAGACACAATAAATCCCTAAGAGAGGTATGGACATCAATTTTTCATTTATCGATACTTTTGTGTGATTGTAAATGTTGTGATTACTTTTCAGGCGGGAGTCGTTTTCCGTTGCGACTGTGGCGCTATTGCTCAGAGTTATTATCACAAGGCTGGTTTTCTTATTATTGATTCTTTCAATTTTTCAATTTATAGATATATATATATATATATATATATGTATCTAAATAAGCAATATTAGTACGCAACTTGAGGTGGCAAAGTTTGTTTCCAAGCCGAAGTCTGCTCCTGTGAAACAGGGCACATTGAATTGCCCACTGTGCAAGGTTATTTTTTGTCTTAACTTTGTAATATCCGTAAAGAAATCTCCTCCTATTTCTGATCCCTTAAACTACAGACCGATTTCGATTGCATCGCTTTTCTGTAGAGTATTTGAGCGCCTTTTATGCAAGTCTGGCATAGACCACTGCGAAAAGCAGATCATATTCCCCGTTGAACAATACGGTTTCCGAAAGAGGAGGTCACGCGAGTTATACATGCTCGATGCGCTTGATTGGACAAAAGCAATTAGTAACGGAGAACAAGTGGACGTTATATATTTTGACTTTGCGAAAGCGTTCGATAGAATCTCCCATCCCAAACTAAAACTAAAACTGGGAAATATTGGACTCTCCTCGAAAACAGTTAATTGCATATCAGCCTACTTAAATGATAGATCTTTCCAAGTTCGAGTACGGGACAAATTATCAAACCCCCATCCCGTCTCTAGTGGAGTCCCACAAGGTTCTGTGCTTGGACCATTGCTTTTCCTAATATACACTTCCTAGTACAAAACAATGGTGTCATTGCCCGAATGTATGCAGACGACATAAAAATATATCGATCATTCAAAAAGGGTGATTCCTCTGTCCCACTACAAAATGCTATTTATAGTATAGCGAATTGGTCTGCAGAATGGCAACTCCCCCTTGCATCGCATAAGTCACTTAGGACGTGTCAATACCAAAAAGGTATACAGTATCGGCACTTCCAAATTAGCCCAGATCGTAGAAGTAAACGATCTAGGGTTCATAATTGAGAAAACACTTACTTTCACAAAGCACTGTAGAACAACTGCAATGAAAGGAAAAACAGCCTGTCACATTATACTCAGAGCACTAAGAACGAAAAATGTTGAAATCCTCGTGAAAGCCTACTCGATATACATAAGACCCATCCTAGAAAGTGCGTCCACTGTATTTAAGCCCTACATGACCCAAAACAAAAAGGTACTCGAAAAAGTCCAGAATTATTTTACTCGTCGACTTTTCATGCGTTGCTACAATATGACGCGAGAAACTATTATATCCCGAAAGTAGCGGAAAGAAATAAGAAATTAGGATTAGACAAATTAGAAAAGCGTAGAGAAGCGATAGACTTGAAGACAGCCATGCATCTTCTGAGAGGCAAATGCAAAATCTCTAAACTCAAACCACATCATTTCAGTTATTATTACACACGAAATGGTATACGTTTCGCAAATGCTGGCTCTCATGCCAACTATAGACACCATAGTTTCTTTCCCAGAGCGGCTCGGCTTGACTCAAACCCGGTAATCAAATCAGTTTCTCTGCATGAGCGAACTGCATATATGACCCCCACCTCTCATGATCTCATTTCGTTATCGCACATTCTTTTCTCATTTTATCGTTTTCTCCTATTTCTATTTGTAACCGCGTTTTCTTTGAACACGCATAAAAATATATACCCATTTTTTGTGAAATAGTGAAAAAGAAGGCGGTACCTCATTGCCCGAAAAAAGCATTTTTGCCCGGCTAATGAGAAGAAAGGGAAATCACATCATTATTAATTGTGAAATATGATCGTGAATTTAAGAGATAAATTCTGTAAAAACGAAATAGGTATATTGCATGCTATTATAGTATATAGTATTATAGTATTATTATAGTATTATGGTATATTAGGTATGCAGCATATCCCACTATCATTAATTTTATTTCAGAATACATTTTACACGCTGCCTACAATTATCCATCATTTGAGAAGGGCACACAAAACGAAACCCAACCAGGTACCTTATATATTAGGGTGTTCCGAAAGTTCTGTCCAAATTTTTCTATATTTTTTTCTCTAGTTTATGCGGAGACGGAAGTCGAGATGGTTTTCAGTTGCCTATCGCGAACTATGAACTCGATTGGCACTATATTCAGATTTTTCCCAGTGCTCAAATTCTTGAAAAAAATATTTTAGTGAAAACTCGGAACGGAGTGATTGAACAGTCATATCGCCCGAACGCTATATTTCACCGGAAGTGCGATGATGCAATCGGTTCAAATCAAATATTCAAAGTGTAAAGGTGTCTCTGTATTGTATTTACTTTATAGAGCGGCTCGATCTCTGTGGGCTGAAATATTTAATTTACAACGCAAAATGGGCAAAACTTTCGGAACACCCTATTATTACGCATTTCTTCTTGTTATCGCAAATTTCTCAGGCTGGTATAGTTTTCCGTTGCGACTGTGGTGCTATTCGTACGAGTGCTTATACTGAACGCAGCTACCACAAGGCAAGTTTTTCATCATTTAATTTGAAATAACACTGTCAAACTTCGATATTCCTGTTACATAGTTAAAGGAGGAGGAACACGAAAAATAGAATATCGATTTGTTGGCTTTAATCGCTTTCTCATGTTTACGATAATAGAAATCTAAAATTTGAGATGTCTATCTTTCCTCTGAATCAAGATACGCGCACGCAAAGAAACTACAATAGCTAAGGGACAATCAGGGTCAAGTGCTGGTTACGGTAGAGGGGGCGGTCTCTCACGTGCGCGAGTAAGCAAATCTCTCGATCAACTTTTACTCTCCTCTCGAGTTTGCATGCACTCTCTTCCCTCCCCTCCCTCGTCCCCCACAGGGAAGAGGGAGGGGAGGGAAGAGAGTACATGCAAACGAGGGATTAGGGAAGGAGAGGAACAGGTGAAATCGCCAGAAGTCTCACTGTGTTTAGCAGCGCACTCAGTTTGCGATTATTATCCTCAACCTTTCCTTACAGTATACTTTTCTTTTTTTTTCCTTACTTACTGTTGCTAAGAAAACTCCATACGGGAACCGGTGGTGTTCATCCTCCTTTAAAAATTTTCGCCATACATACATATGTTGACAACTAACATGAGGGCTCAAAACATTCGTAGTTATAGCTTTTGTGCCGAACAAACTTTGTTATTATAAGAAATAGATTTTTTAAAAACAACTTTAATCGACTCAAAATATACAGTGCGAGTCGACCAATTTTACTGTCGTTACGGCTGCCGAGGTAGTTTTGCAACCGCATATAAGAAGGAAGTCCGTGAGAGCTATAGAACCTACACAGAGGGAAGTGATGAATTGCCCACTTTGTAATGTAAGTAATTTTAAGATTAAATTACATAGCTTTTTTATTCAAAATAAGACAGTGGAATATAAAGTATATTCTATTTTTCCAGAATGGATATTACAAACTCGGTTCTATCATCTCACACTTGAAGGACCAGCACAAAGTAAAGCCCGCGGAGGTATGCAATTATTAATATTAATAATGTTATTATTATTTACGAGAATCGCGAGAAAACGCGATACAATAACATAAATTAAAAGAAAGGCACGAAATGTCAATCGAAAACACAAACATTAAGGTCACTCAGGGAGACTGATCATTTTCCGTATATTGAGAACAGTCTTACCGCTCTGGGAAGAAACTATTGTAGTTAGAAGTTGAAGAGGTTTCTGTGAAATTTATTCGCTGTTCACTGTTATACACGGACCGCATCAGTGACAGTGGCTGGAAACAGACATATGCAGAATAGTGCGCTTAGGATAAGGGCCGATGGATATTTAATTGCTGTGATGTGGCCAATCACTAACTATTTTCTCATTTTATACAACCGTTTCATTTCCCTTTCGTTTCTCTCGCAGAGACCTGTTTGTTCGTGGCGCTGTAAAAGGGCTCATTTAGTGCAAAAGAGGTCAGACCGTGAGTGAATAAACATCTAAACACCACTCTAGATGATAAATTAACATATTAAAGTAGGAATACCACTAAACCAACGTCGAGTTTCAATAAGCCAGTACACTATAGCGGAGTACGAAAATGGAGCGCGCACACTCGGAATAGGAGCAATTTCTAATCATTCCGTTACGAAATAAATTATATTTTTGATGAAAAACGATATTATCCGCAGGGGGGACATTATTAAATTGATGGAAACTTCACTTTACGTCGATTGTATGTTATTCCCCGTGTCCTAACACACATTGCCTGTCGATTCTCCCACTGTCAGTGCATGTGACCAAATACTCGTGGGAGGCCTTCTTTATATTATTATTATACACCTAAACTCCTCACTGATGAAATATGTTTAGCAGAAACGGTAGAAGAAAATAATCACTTTTATCTTTCTCAGCAAATAGCATTTGCAGGCTGGAATATGTTTCCGTTGCGACTGTGGCGGAATTGTGCAGAGCACCACACATGATAAGGTGAATTATCTTCATCATATGGCTATCTCTAAATAATTATTAATGAAAATGGCCATTGAACATCGATTAAGGTTTTTGGGAGAACATTTCATGGTGGTTTCACAAGTTTGTCAGCCGTCGCGAGTGGTCCCTCTCGATTTCTCCCCGATGGATTTTCTTCCCTCGATCCCCTATCATATGCCGAAGACCAATGACCACGTCTGAAACCTATACGAAACCTAATCTTGATCATCTGAAAAATCATTTCATAATCAAATCGTAAACAACGTGTTTTTGCAGTGCAAAATCAGGAATTTCACGGTGGAATCAACAGCAGGGAAGGGAATTCGTGTCACAAAAACATCTCAAAATCATTCCAAGCATCAGCGAGAGATGTCCTGCCCGCGGTGTAAAGTGAGTTTTCTCTCTCTCAGGGACTTGAATAGTTGAAGAGCAGCACCTTTTGATTTGTTAACCATTTTTTACTCATTTGTTACTCACCAAGAAAAACAACAATTTCGCATATGTCGAAATTGAGCGTTATAAAAACTAATACTAGAGAGAAAACAGGAGAGTTACCCTCATATTTTGTAGTCTCTCTGGATGTTTCTAACCCTGAATTTTGACACATCTAAGCTCCAACTTTCTGTTTTTTTCCTATGTGATTAGTAGCGAATTTGTTCCCAGCATTCCTACTACAATTTGCAATCATTCGCAAGTCACTTGAAGAAGGTTCATAACATTTCCGCGGCCGAGGTACTATTCATGCTATTTTTTTTTTAAAAAACTTTTTTTTAAATTAAAAATGATTATTCATTTCTAATTTTTCCTCTGTTGTTTGCTCATAAAGCAGGCACTACTGCTGTATTTGGGACCAGACTCAAAAATGAGATATTAAACCTGTAATTCTTCTCATTTATTGTTTACTCACTCATTCTTTCCAACCAATCGAGGTTGGCTTGTCCGAAACACTGCGGTAGTGCCATAACGCGCATAAGAAAAGCACGTTGAGATGGATAAGGCGGGAATCATTATTGTCTGTGACTGCGGAGCTGAGGTGCGAGGAGGCGGTGGCCATCGATCGGTGAGAGTTGTTTCCACACAAATATTTCAAGCTGCCGAAATTCGAATTTCCGGTTGCTTTCCTGAGTTTAGCGCGGGTACGCAGGATAACGGAATCGATTTTGGATAAGAGTCCATTTTGAGAACAAAATATATCACTAAAAGTGTATAATGTATAAATCATTTTTATTACAGTTAGAGTATCCTTTTCAATGAGAAGAGAGACTTGCATTTAGACAATATTTGCTAGAAGAGAGGGCGATTATTTATGTTTGGTTTATGAAATGTCTTTCGATTCAGTGCCCAATCTCCAACTTCTCCATCGTTACCAAGGCTGCAGACGGAACTCGAATAGACGACAATGAAAGCGAGTCGTCTAGTGGAGACAGCAATGATGCAGCAGATGCAGCAACCCTGAGACCAGCGAAAGACTTCGCTGCTCAAACGAATAAAAAAGACACGTGGTCAAAAAGTGATAGAGTGTAACATCTGAAATGAGAAGTTCTATCGATTGAACGACGTCATGGAGCATAAATTGACGCAAACTTTTAACAGAACGATGTTTTTATATCATATTTCATTCATCACTGTATTTTCGTATTCTCTCACGATAAATGTTTTACAACTCCACTCAAAAAAGTTTTTAGAAGAAATTCTGAAATAATCAACATGTTTGATATACGGCGCAGTTATTTGTTATATTTACCAAACATGTAAGCAGAAAACTACAAACATATTTCTCTCTATCTATTTGAGAAAAAATATCAAAATTTCTTTTAAATTGTTTGTATGTGAATCACTCGAGATTTCCCTATCTAGAAAAATGAGTAGAAGATAATATTTCGCTGTACATTTTATGACGATCTATCTTGTACAGTCTTTTTTGATATCGTGCAATTCTTTGCCACTCATTGAAATGACGCCTCTACACTCTATCAATAGCGTCGTCTCACCTCATTCGCGCACAAAAGCGCTCACCATAAAAGCAATATTTAGCGTCGCTTTCAGATAGTAATTAATGCGAAAGAGTTCCCTCCCATAACTTTTCCCTTATTAATCGGCATTCAACCGTGAGTGAAGAAACGATGATACGTTTCCTTCTCACTTCATCCTACTACCAGGTACTCAGGGCGCGAAGTCTCCAGCTTTCCTTACTCAGGAGTGTTCACATCTCCTAATAATGGGAGACTTGAACTCTCCATCTCTCAATTTCGCAAGCTCTCTCAGCGGGAGACAACATCTCCAGAGTAAGGAAAGCTGGAGACTTCGCGCTCTGTGTAGGGGTCATGAGAAAGATCAGTGTTTTACCTCTGGAATATTTTCATGATTTCACGTGCTCTATCCGCTGATCCATCTCTGTTTAGTGAATATTGGGAAAGTTATGAGTTCTGATTCAGTCATCGCATCTCATCTACCCAAAGCTCGCGAGATCGTGAACATTGTTTGTTTTTGAATTCGCGTAAATTAGGAATGAATATGGACATAGATTCCCGCCTTTTAATTGTTCCATGTGTACCGCAATTTATTACGGACATTTTAAAGGAGTGATATTTCTGTATTTAGTTCCTACGCGCCGTCACTGTGAATTTATCAGAGTTTTTATCGATTTTTAATAAATTAATTTGCAGAAATGAGCGGTACACAGGGAGTGGCTGATCGTTACGAGAGGTGGAGAAAGCAAGTGAGTTTCTTGAATCTATTGGCTACTTTCTTATGTTTCAATTTTCGGGTGGGCGATCAAATAAAATATCAAGATGTTACTTCTTGTCATTACCAATTATGCACGCCGGCGGCCCTCGTCCTTTTGAGAGCTCCCTCGTCTAAGACGTAGATCTTCCAGCAACCAGTGACGTCCTGACTAGCAAGTATCATCAGAAATGAGAACTCACGTCACAGTCTTATCTACTGGAGCTTTTCTTGATAGTTGGCGACTTGAATTAGATGTAGTCGATCCGGGTCCTTTGCTCGAAGTGGTAGCAGGTGGGCGATACTTGCCGGGTTGCCCAAGCTGACTGACAAGGATTCTCCAAACTGAGATGGGAGAGGAGCGGGGAGACTGTCGACCGCTCGTCACGAGGCACAGAATGAAGAATGGGGGAGGAATGATCTGACATTTTTCGATCGTATCATTTTTTAATGTAATGACCAGGACTTCACTTCAGGCCTTTCGCTTTTCATCGACCGACACCATGGGAAATCTCATTTCTCGAGCGTTCGAAGTTATGAAGAGCGTGATGGAAAATGGAGAGGAGACGGGGGTAATGATACAATATTATTTTAATATTAAAATGATATGGATGTCATATTATTTACTTTTTAATGGTAAACAAACTACTGTTGTCTAATACCATTCTTATTTTTCATAAAATTTATGAAAACTCTTTTAAAATATTGCAATTGTTTTATAATTTCGAACCGTATACTATCATACGTTCATCTTTCAACGGTTCACCGAAAGAGCTGAAAGTTTCTGAAACTTTCAAAACTTTCAAGACTTTTCTGAGCTTCTGATGAATTTCCACAGTTCCTCTTTATTTTCATTGCATTCTTCATGGTCGATTGTCCATTTTCCGTGCAAAATTAAATTAAATTGTTACAAATAACGAGCGTGGAATCCTTGGCAAAAAAATCGCGAATGACCGGAAAAAGAAGCCGGCGAATAGCACATATTTGTCAGCAAAATACGGTAGTTCTCTTGAACGCTTTTCTGCTCGTTATTCGTTATAATTTAATTTAATTTCGCACGGAAAATGGGCAATCGACCATGAAGAATGCAATGAAAATAAAGAGGAACTGTGGAAATGCATCAGAAGCTTAGAAAAGTCTTGAAAGTTTTGAAAGTTTCAGAAACTTTCAGCTCCTTCGATGAACCGTTGAAAGATGAACGTATGATACTCCATTCATAATATCGAGCAATCGGCCCCAGAACATGTGGACTGAATAATGTATGCTGCAGAACGTTGCACACCTTGTCAAGTCAATGGAAATGGAACGAAAACTCGCGATTACATACGATAAAGAGCAGTAAGTTGATGAAACGAAATGATTTATCGGATATATAGCATATTTATGATATGTTGTGGGAAATGATTCAATGTCCCTTGAATTTAGTGTGGTCGGTAACATAACCCTAATAGATATTACAACTTTAAAATGATACGTTCATACTGGTGGACTACTAGTGGTGTATTCTCTTTCTATACCTCGGCGCGTCTATCGCTTTGTCGTGCTCTCTCGCAGCCGTATCTGTTGTTTAGGGGCGGAACGTTTTATTATTTTGGATGAGTGTTTGTGAATTTATAATAGAGGCTTCCGTTATCTTATTGGAAGCTATTGGTGGAAATGGGAATTGTAGAGAACAACGAAACGCAGACCAGATTGCTTGTGAGAGAGTATGTAAAATGAAAAGAGAAAATTTCATTCTAATACTTCCAAGAGGAACCCTAGCATCAATAGGCAGAACAATTACTAACTAGAGTGGGAAGACTATCTTACAGGGCATTCTGTGAAAAATGCCAAAATTGAATACGTGGGGAGTACATCGCCGATTTACATGCTATTTCCGCACTCTCTACCTGTCTGCCTCAATTTGCATACTCTCGCCAGAACGCGTGTCTTACTTTTCATTGAGCAGAAGAGGCTTCTCGGGAGCACATCATTCCGTTGCGTTGCAATAGAAAAGTTTACAGGGATCTCTTGCTGCGGGATCTCGCATATTCATTTTGTATCGGTTTGGAAACTACAATTAATTCGATAATCGATGAGAAGAAAAGAGAAGAATCTCTTCAGAACAAAGAGGTTTGTGCTTTCACATCACATCGCCTCGGATGATTTTCTAAAAAAATTTACTAAAAATAATTTAGCCATTTGTTTTGTTTTAGAAACTATGCTTTGATGCGAACTCCACCGATCATTCGGGTGAATTTGGGAGTGGAAATTCGTCATCAGTCGTGGAGATGGAAGAAGAAGGTGAAAGACCGAGTCTGGTAAGCAAAGTATTCCATAATGGGGAAGCAACTTATGGCGCTGTGGCCACAATAAACAGCCACTTGTCAATTTTAATACCGGCTTTCTGTGGGCAATGCATTTTCAATTACTTTTTGGAAGTAACAATAGTTTTTAGGCGACGTTTGCCGACAAATTGTCTCCAATTCATACGTCATGCCATTCGAGCGTTCGACGCGCAGCAGTAGATGCAGCTGCAATAGATTCAGAAGATGCTTCAGGTTCTGTAGACGCTGCAGCTGCTGCAAAGTCCGCATCGAAATTCAAGAGCCGCAGACCCAAAGCGCAAATAAATCCGAGGCAGAAGAGAATGCAATGCCCGCTATGTGAAGTGAGTTTATGATAATAAACTATATTATATTGTTTGTTATATTTATTTATTAAATTTGCATTTATTATATTAACTCATTCGTAGAATCGAATTTGGTGATAAATTGAAAGCCCAAAATAAAATAAATGATAAGAAAAATGATAGCATTTCCACTCTTTTCGAAAAAGTTCTCTGTTTCGTTATACATTGCTTCGATTGCTATGTATAACGATTTGCTTCGTCTCAAAGGCTATTTTGAGCGGTCAACATGAGTATCAGGAATATTAAGTCTACTAGAGTATCTAGATAGTCGTTTTCCGATAGTTGATTCCCGGAAACCGCAATATCATTCGATAAGTTCGAACAAAGTTTTCCGCGTTTTGGCTCAGTGCCAAACTGCCTTTAATCCCAAATAGCCGAGCTATGTATGTTTTCCAGAACGGCTACTACACCTTACCAGCGATTGCGGGCCATTTAAGACACAAACACAAGAAACCCCTAAGAGAGGTATGGACATCAAATTTTTATTCATCGTTGTATTTTATGTTATTGTAAATATTTTGATTATATACTTTTTCAGGCGGGATTCGTTTTCCGTTGTGACTGTGGTGCGATTTCTCTGAGTTATAATCACAAGGCTGGTTTTCTTATTATTATAAAGCCACTCGTTCAATGTCATGCAATATTGGCAAGCAAATATGTATTTTGAAAAGAACATTAATATAAAGATGCAAATTAAGAATTTTGAAAATCACAAATATTTTCAGTGCGAAATCACCGCATTCACTGTGGTTTCGGCGACTGATCCAGAGGTGGCAAATCTTGTTTCCAAGCCGAAGGCTGCTCCTGTTAAACAAGGCACATTGAATTGCCCCTTGTGCAAGGTAGATTTTTGTGGAAAGAGTGAAAAATAGGGCGGTATATCATTGTCCGAAAATCCCTTTGCCCCGACTAAGAAGAAAATGAAATCACTTTATTTAATATTATAAAATATGACCGCTAGTTTAAAGGGACCAGGCAGTGAAAAAATAAGTTATTTTCAAATAAAAGAAAATTCTTTTCCCGGAAGAATTCTGAAAACCGCATATTTTTGCGATTTTTTGAAATTAATTATGAATTTTCAAAGTTTCGCCTTTTCTCAAAGAAAGGTTACGGTAGCGACTACACCAATTCATTTCTCTAAAACCAGACATTTTCATCAACCTTGGTTGTGCGCAATGATTCCAGGAGTGGCAAAAACCCTGCGTTTCTCTTTTTGTTGTATTATCTTATCATCCGACCATTTGAAATAGCTTTCTGTCTTTTCGGAAATAGGCGACGCACCGTTCCCGACGCTAATTTCAAATTAAAATAACTAATTGTAAAAAATGCTTAAAATTTAGTTTTTTCTTCATTTTTCATTAGCTCATTGTGAGTAAAGTTCATTAAAAAAATACGAAAATTAAAAATCTGTTTTTGCACGTTGCCTGGTCCCTTTAAGAGGAAAATTCTGTCAAAAAAACTAATGGAAATTAGTGTGTTACTTTTTGTTGTAGATATAACCTATCACTATTATTAATTTGATTCCAGAGCACATTTCACACGCTCAATGCTATTGTACATCATTTGGCAAATCAGCACAAAACGAAACCCAACCAGGTACCTATTATATTTAGCATTTCTTCATGTTATCGCAAATTTCTCAGGCTGGCATCGTTTTCCGTTGCGACTGTGGGACAATTCGTAAAAGTGCTTTAACGGAAAGCTGCAAACACCAGGTTAGTTTTATATGACTAGGTTTAAAATGATTAAGTTTTGTATGTATGTTGTGCAATAAAAACTTCTCACAATTTTTACTGAGGCAAAGGGGGCAAAACAGCCAGACTGATAGTTTTCTACCTCAGAAACTTTGCATATAAATGGTATTGTGTAGTCAAACAATTATGGCACATAATAATACCACAACATGAGTTTGTTGCGCTGTCATGATCAGCTGTAGATATGTCTCATAATAATTTAATTAACTCATATTTCCAGTGCGCATCAACCAATTTCACAGTGGTTTCGGAAGCCGACGCAGCTTTGTTACCATGTATCAAAAGGAAACCGGCGAAACCACGAGAGGAAACTCAGAAGGAAGCCATGAAGTGTCCGCTGTGTAATGTAAGTCGTAACTTGGCTGATATCTGTTTTGATGAAATGGCTATTCCAAAAAAAAGAAATTAAAAAGTACAATATAAATGACTTTTTGCAGATTGGGTATTATAGACTTGGTACCATCATCTCACATTTGCTGAACCAGCACAAGACAACACCCGAGAAGGTATATATTTTCTCACTATTCGGGTGTCCCACAATTTCTGTCGCCAAATCTCGAATTGGATATTTTTCGTCATAACTTGAATAAGTCTAAACGGTCAGTGATCGAAGTAGTCTTTGTTTCTACTGGTGACCTCCTTCCATCGATCGGGCTGAGCCATGACATCCTTCCTCCAAGGGGCTGGGCCCCAGAGTCAATCCAAGATTTAAGTCGGCGTCGAGATCGGTCCGAATAGCGAACTGCTTTTCAGAGTGGAAGCACGCAATCAATTTGAAACAGCGATAGGGGCAAGGGCCGGTATCAATAGTATGCAGCGGTATAATCGGACACTCGCACTTCGCATTGCCCTGCATTTTTCTAGAACATTTTCGAAAAATGGAGTATTTGCCAGTCGATCAAAATTTGAATTTTTGATTAGTTCTAGAGACCAAGCGGAACTCTGATTGCGGCCTCTTTTATTTGGATAGAGTAGTGATTGCAGAAGTTGGTGAAACCATTACTACGGATCTCTCAGTTGATGGGGTAGAGAAGGGAGGAGAAGAAGCTGAGAAATTTATTCATTTTGCGGACTTTCTTCTTTGGGACGGGCTATGGCTCTTTTCCCGAATGCAATCGCTCTAGTTTCATGTCGTTGTTGTCGCACGTGATCCACTTGTTATGCACATTGAAACCCTTTCTGATCCATCTCATGTTTGCCGTACAGTCGGAAAACTCCCGACGCACATTAACAAGTTTCTTCACAGTGGAAGCGAAAAAACCGTGATTGGCGACATTTTTCAGCTTTCTCCGCTTTCAGTTATGATGCATGATTTGGCATACAAAGGATATGGGAGTGTAAGTATATGCAAACATGGGACGGTTATTGATTTGAAGTTTGATTACCAACGCAGTGAGAACGGAGGTCTTGTAAAGGAGAGGGGGCGGTCAGAGTAGGCTCTATCTCTGGGGCTGTGGTCTACGTAAGCTAGTCTGTAGAGCCGAATCTGACATGATCACTTATTAGGGGTCTCCTCTAGTATCTATTGCACTAGTTATTCATGAGTTTCCGCGATTGTCTTTCTGTAAAAAAAATAAAATAACTAAACCGAGCGATTATGAATTGATGAGTACCTAGGGAAAATCAGTGTTGAAACTAGCAGAATGAATCAATGGCCTAGTACTGGCGCTTATTTGAATAATGAGTGGATTGTCTATCAAAGATATTGTATCATACTGGGAATCAATCGAGGACGAGTTATCTACAATTATACAAATGGCCCATGCGACAGAAATTGTGGGACACCCTGATAATTGCGAATACACATGATATCATATTACAATTTTAAAATGATACGTTCATGAAATGGACAACTGGTGTACTCTGTTTCTATACCCGGCGCGTCTCTCGCTTTTTCTTGCTCTCTCGTAGCCATATCGGCTGTTTAGGAGCGGAACGTTTTATTATTTTGGACTAGTGTTTGTGAATATATAATATGTGGCGCCTTCGACAGCAACTGAAAAATACGAAACAATGCCGAAAATGCATGATTGCCATCATGGTGCCGATGAAAAAAAAATTCCTGCAACAACCATTAATAAACAAATGGAAGTAAATAATGAAACATCATTATTTACTTCCATTTCTGTGTGTTTCATTATTCCTCACTCTGTGTGTGTGGCTGGGGGTTGCGCGGTCGGCGCAAGCCGCTGGGAATGGGTGCCCGGCTGTGACTAAAATAACTTTCATTTTCAGGCTGGCATATTTTTCCGTTGCGATTGCGGCAGAACTGTTCAGAGCTCCAGTCATGCGAAGGTCAATATCGTTATAATAATATAATAATAATATTTATGCGAGTCACGAGGAAACGCGGTACATAAGATAAATTAAAAGAAAGGCACGAATCATTACTGGGCAACAACGTCAAAAGCAAAAAGGTCACTCAGGGAAACTGCTCAATTTTCCGTATTTTGAGAATAGCCTTGCTAACTCCTTTCGTCCGAATTTATTATATCCATTAAGATATTACGTACGCCGTTTGATAGTGACAACAATTCCAAAAACAACGAATTGTAAACTGCAAACATTTTAGTGCAAAATCAAGAATTTCACTGTTGAATCAACGGCAGTGGATGAAAACTTCTCCATCGTTACCAAGGCTGCAGAAGAAAAATCTGTAGAAGAAAGCACTCTTTGCGAGTCGCCCGGTGGGGACAGCGCTGCATCTGCAGCATCTGCAGCAGCTGCTGCAGCTGCTGCCGCAGCACCTGAGCCCACGACGGATGTCAAGGCTCGAACAAATGGACACGAATGCGACAAATGCGGCAAGGTGCTGATATCCTACTACAGTCTTTTTAATTACCAGAATATTCGACATTAATTATAACCACATTTCCAGCATGTATAATTATCTATCTATCTATCTATCTATTCGTACTGGCGAATGCTTTTTCCCCTACCTTGATAATTGATCAATTTAATCAAAGCACATTATACTTGAAAAATGTGACACTAAAAAGATACTTTGCAAAATCTTGACTCAGTCTCTCTTGAGCACTTAAATAATAAAAAAAAGAAAAGAGTCGATTCAGCATCACACTGCTTCGATGTGCGGTAGGCGATGCGTCAAGTGCGGCGCGGTCTTCAAATCGATACAGGCGTACAAGCAGCACATGAAGCTGCAGCACGGCACGGCTGCAGAGGCTGCGAAAGTACCCTCAAAGAAATTCGAATGCAAAATATGCGGCGCTCGATTGAACAGCTCGGCCACGTATCGCGCACACAAGTTCCAGCACAGAGGTGAGTTTTACACCTAGAAATGATTTCGCAAGACAGTTATTTTCTTGTGAAGACATCCCTAATCACAATTATAAAATGATCCGAACGCAACATCGTCTCTGGAATGTGCTTCATTATACGCTATGAACTTTGAAACTGGTTTTCTGGACACCATGTTTGAATGTTATCGTTTACAAATTTCAGAAGCAAAGTTCGCTTGCGCGAAGTGCGAAAGGAAATTTACCCAATCCCACAAGATGGCAATGCACATGAAAAAGGCACACGACCAAAAGGTGCAAGAGTGTAAGATTTGCAATGAGACGTTTTATCGATTGGACGAACTCAAGGAGCACAAATCGACTCATCATAAAAATCTTGTAAATTCCTAATTCCTTCATCACTGTATTTGCTTATGCTTTCACGATAAATGGTTTACAACTTTCCTTGAGAAAAACTCTGAAAGTTTTGAATGTTGTGACAACTTTAACACACCCACACACTGACGCGCGCACACACACAAGGACAGATTGTGTCTCAGCATCAAACTACAGATATTTTCTTCCCTAGAGCGGCAAGGCTTTTTGTAAATTCCGGTAATTCGACCAGTGTCGCTGAGTGACCAACCCCTTCCCCCGATATTCGTGTCTCGCTTGCTAATGTTATTGTTTCTAATTTGTATCCGCGTTTTTCCTTGTGAATTCGCATAAATATATAAGGATATAAATATATAAATGTATAAGAGTAAGCAGTCATTTGACCCTCTCTTACTCATCGTCAAATAGAGAAGAGCAGATAAAGGGCAGAGTAAAAAAGCGATTCGACCATGTCGACGGACATCCGTCTCTTGCCCCGCAACAACCCAAATCATGCCACCCAATCCTCCCTGACGGAATAAAGAAAGAAAAGAAGAAAGGAAGAAGAGTCGTGCCTGCTGGCGCACCCCGTGCCAATTTTCTTTCCCGCACAAAAGGTTAGGCGGTAGCATCTCATTCGTAGTGCGTCCTCTCTCACAAATGAGTCGTGATCTATACAAAATCTCACCCCTTGATCTCTCCTTTTGCTTATTGCAGTCTACATTTATCGCAACGTAGCAAAACACTTTGCTCATTCCCTTCGATTCGCATTTTCCTCATCTTTTAAATACTAAATATGTGAAAAAATGTAACATTGAAGGATAATTGTCGCTCGACGATGGAGCGTCGACAGGAGATGTGGAAAACCCGGGTAATTTTTTTGGTTTATTAGATAGCATACTCTCATTTCAGGCTCTTACATTTTGGATGACGAATCAGATGGGAAATTTATTTACGCGAGCTTTCGAAGTTATGGAAATTGTGTCGAAGGTTCGAGACTCCTCAGCAGTAAGAAAAAGATATTTTTTCGTTCTTTCAAATCACAGAATCATGGCCAATGCATTTCGAAAGCTGCACGCGATGCACGCGTGGTGTGATTTGTGGTGTAGTGAGGGGGAATTAGTCGACGAAAAGAAATGAGCCTCCGAAAAATGCGGCAAGAATTTTTGCATGGGGTGGGGGCCGAACCCTTAACCCCATGATCGGCACACTACTTATGCTGCGCAAATTTCATGGGAGAAAAGTGGAAAACCGTTTTGTCCACCCTTGCATAACTTTTTTCCTAGTCAAGCTACAGCTTTCTCACTTGATAAAGTGATGGTAAAACACGTTTGGAACATTTTCCTTTTTGATTGGAGAGATTTCGTTTAGTTTGAGCTGAGTGACACGAGTTTTCCACCCTTTGATGGGGAAAATTCCCCGAAGAAATTAGCGCAGCATTACTTACCTGCTGAGCCATGCGGGCTGACAACACCGTCTTTTTACTTTGCGCTACCCTATCGTGCGAAATCTCATGCGCCGGGCGGAGCCGCCAGCGCGCTTCGAGCCATTACAGTACGCCAACAATCCGTTCGGGAATACACAAACAGCCCCTTCTGTCCCAGTTGGCGGAGTTTCAAGGCTGTTTTGTTCTTGCATTGCGCTATGCCTCTTCATGAGACTGTGAAATCTTTTTTTTAAATTCAGAGCGTGGAACACTTGCTGCATTCACTCGAAAAGGAGTTGAATTTGTATGTGGAGCACGACGATAAACGGTATCGTTCTTATTTGCATTGATATAATGCTTCTGGATTTCATAATAGATATTTCAGGGAACATCCACTCCACAATCTTTTTTATTCTTTCTGCGCGGGTCTGATAATCTCGATTGGATCGATAAACAAAGAAGATTTACAGCAATCAGACGTGGTTCTCGACCTAGATCAGGTATATAATTGATTGAGAACAAACCATCGAATCAGTATAACACGCGTTTCACAGGGAAATCGCTGTTCACATTGCACAGAAATTTTACAATAACCGATTTCCACTTTTTTCAAAATCCCTGACTGTAGTTAAAGGTGTGAAAAGTGGGTTATTGCAAAATTGATGTGCAAGGAGAACCGCGGAAATCGATTTTCCCATGAAGTTGCAAAAAAGCATTCAGGAGGAATCCGAAACAGCTGCTGAAGAAACGGGAAATGAGTCTCTTAGATCTCGAATTATTGAGAAAACGGCAAAAGAGAAGGAAATGAAGTGGCCTTCGTGCGATGATTGTTTGAAGATATACAAATCACGACTGGCTCTGAGTCAACACAAAAAGATTGCCCATGGAAGAGCGGAGAATGCTCAAATTATCGCCAGTTACCCATTTGCTTGTGACGACTGTGGGGCGAGGCTTCAAACAGAGAGATCTCTTCTCGTTCACAGTCGCACGCATACAATGGACGGTGAGATCTTTTAAAAAAATATTTTCAAAAATTTATCGAACTGTTTTATTAATGATCGAAGTTTAACCTTTCTTTCAAAATTTTCATCTAAAAGTGGTATAAAAATACATAAATTCCATTTTAGGCGAGCGCTTCGGTTGCGAATTTTGTGGGACCTCCTACAATACCAATAACAATCTAAAAAGCCACCTCACAAAGGTGCACGGACAGAAAATATACGAATGTGAAGATTGCGAGGAGAAATTTACTATGAAAAAGGAATTGATGAAGCACAAATTTCTGCACAGAGAAGATCATTGAATCATAATTTCTAAAGATACCAAAATCAGACAGATTTTTCGAAAAATGTCGAAATTTTGGTGATTTTGTGCATTTTTAATACGTACATGTATGACTAATACAGCGCCCATGATTAGGTAGTATCTGGCAATGTGTGATTCATTGTTGATCTGTCTAATCTTCGTGATAAAGAAAAACTTTCTACCATATATAATGTTTGATTACTGGGCAATTTTTATGAACATATTAGCTACAATTGTAAACCAGAATTTTAAAGCTTTCATTCAAGACTAGTCTGGCCATTTAACCTACAAATAGGCTCCCTCTAGCTCACCGTCAAGCGCAGAGATGGAGATGAGTGGCCTGCTGGCGCACCTCCGTACGGATTCTTCTTTCCCTAACAAAGGGTAGGTGATAACTTCGCATTCATAGCGCGTCCTTTCTCGCAATGAGTCACTATGAGACGCACCCATAACCTCACTCCTTGACCTGTTCTTTTGCTTATTGCAGTCTATAATAATTTATTATCAGGATATTTCGTTAGTGCATAATTGAACTTCTCAAAATGAAATCTACGCGGTCTGAATATTGAAGGGCAAAGGGCAACTGTTCACTTCTCGCTCTAGGATGGAAGGTCGACTGGAGATTTGGAAAAGCAGAGTAATTTCCGAAATGCTTTAATTTAAAATATCGTCGCCACATTTCAGGCTCGTTCCTTATCGTTAACGAATCAGATTGGAAATTTATTTGCACGAGCTTTCGAAGTTATGGAAATGATATCAAAGAGCGAAGATTCATCAGAAGTGAGACATTTATTTACCTATTTATTAGGAAAATCAATTTGAAATATTCAGAATCTGGAATATTTGCTGCATTCATTCGAAAAGGAGCTGAATTTGTTTATGGAGCACGATGATAAACGGTATCGTTCTTATTTGTATTGCGAGAATGTGTCTGGATTTCGAAAAAAAAATTTCAGGGAACACCCACTCCATTATCTTGTCTCTTCTTTCTGCGCGGGTCTCAAAATCTCGACAAGAACGATACTTACGAACAATGAAGAAGATTTGCAGCAATCAGAACTCCTTCCTGATACAGATAAGGTAGAATTTATTGCGGAAGACCTATTTCCATAACTTATACTGAAACAGTAAATTACGGAAATCGTATCAAAAATAACATTCAGGAGGAATCTGACAATGAGACAGCTTACAATGAGACGGACAATGAGTTAAAATCGCTTAGTTCTCGTGTGAAAGAGAAAACTGCAAAACAGAAGGAAATGAAGTGCCCTTCATGTGATGTTAGTTGTTAATCCCCGTTAAAACATTTCTGCAAATTTCTACAAAATGTTCTTTTTTTATCATTTTTTGTAGACTTTTAATTTTTTTTCCAGGAAACATTTTACTCGCTGAAGGAGATTATTCTTCACATACGATTCCAGCACAAGTCAACCCCTTTGAAGGTAATTAAAACAATATTATATTTTGCAATTTTGTTTAAATATTTGTTCATATTTTCAGTTGGGAATCGTGTTCCGTTGTGCCTGTGACGCCATTGTTCAAAGCGCCACGTGGATAAGGTGTGTTTTTAAACTTAAATTAAATTATCTATCGGGCTTTAATTACCTTTACAGTCAAAATGACATATTATGAACAAAATGCTATAACTTTTTATAAGTTATTATAACTTTTTATAACTTTTCATTCCAGTATGTTCCCGTGAACGAAATTATCTGTTGTTTTGGGAAAAGGTTCCAGTTCAGAATCGAATAACTTCTGTCCAAGGAATTATCGAAATATTTATTGTGAAGAAAGTTATCGCCGATAAAAATTATAATTACGAAATGGAGAGTAGAGCCGGGGCCGGAAAAAAGTCTTAATTATCCGAGGAATACTAATTCTTACCGTAATCTTAAAGACCTTTTCCGGTTCCCGGCCAGATTTTCCGGCCCCGGCTCTACTCTCTATTTCGTAATTATACTTTTTATCGGCGATAACTTTCTTCACAATAAATATTTCGATAATTCCTTGGACAGAAGTTATTCGATTCTGAACGGGAACCTTTTCCCAAAACAACAGATAATTCCGTTCACGGGAACATACTGAAATGAAAAGTTATAAAAAGTTATAGCATTTTGTTCATAATATGTCATTTTGACTGTACTTTCGAAAAAGAAACAGCTGCATAGAAAAGCGTAATCAATTAGAGAACTTCGTAAAGTGACGCGGTTGGATGTTGCACTAACGATTTTTCCAATAATAAATTCCATTAATTTCAGTGCAATCTCTCTATTTTCACTGTCGTTTCTGTAGCTTCTCCAAATGTCGATAACCGAATTAGTACTGAGAAAGATAAAGCTGTGGATAAGCGTGCAATTCCTTGTCCGCTGTGTAAGGTGAGTAATGCAAATAACGAAGTATCCTACGTATTCGCACTTATTTATTTTTCAGAAAGACAGTTTTGGTCTTACTCAAATTGTCACGCATTTGCGTATCAAACACAAAACAACGGCGATAAAGGTACATTATTTTTTATTTCATTTTTAAAATCATTTTTTTCAGTCCGGCATCCTTTTCCGTTGCGATTGTGGAGACCTAGTTCAGTGCAATACTCACAGGGTAAGTTGTTTTTTGCGCAATTTATATACTTTGGCTTTACAATTAGTTAGAACATTTCAAAAACAAATTCCAGTGTGATATCTCGAATTTTACCGTGTTGCAAATACCTGAGGCTGAAAGGGGAATCAAAATAAGTATTCGAGCGAGGAATATGGCTACACAACAACGTTTAATGCAGTGTCCGCTTTGTCCAGTGAGTTTTTTTAAATACGAATTAAAGGAAGGATCGAATTTTGGCATCCCATTCTTTACATATATTTTTACTTCCTCAACTTCACTTCACTTTTAAGTTTTAAAAAACTTCGCTTTCTTTACTTTTTCTTTACTTTCTTTCTTTACTTATTACCTTCTCAGTGTGGACTCTTCAGTTTGGCCTCATTCATCAGTCATTTGAAGCGCCAGCATGGAGTCAGGCCCAGACAAGTTTGTGTTTAAGCTAGTTAATGTTGAGCGAAAACTCAATTATACATTCACGAAAGATGACATCGCAAATGATTGCTCGACTAAAGTGCCTTATTTTTTCAATTTCTTTTTCCAGAAAAATAAGTAACCTTTCCAGGCGGGGGTCGTTTTAAAATGCGACTGCGGAGTGGAATTGCAATCTTTCAACACGCACCAATTCGTGAGTCTCCTTCTTTCGCCAATTATTATAATTGAACGATTGCAGTGCCCAATATTTAATTTTTCCGTTATTCGCAAGGATTTTTAGAAGAGCGGTTGTGAAGAGGCGGAGCCTGCAGCAGCTGCACCAGCTCCTTCGACTCCCGTTGCGACCATTCGCAAAAATGCAGCTGCAAAGAGAGGATACAAGTGTGATAAGTGCGGTGCTATTCTCGAAAGCTTGTCCGGATTCCAGGTGCGCAAATGCTTTCTGTACCCTCAAAACGGAAGAAACTGCACTGTGTCCAGGATTTTCCGGGAATTTCCCGGAAAAATCCGGAAAGGCTGCCAAATCGTTGGTTTTCAAAGAAATCGTCCAAAAATTGTAGTACGAGGGATTCACCGAAATTGGATAAATCTACTTTTATAACTAAGAAGATTCAAACTTTCTGATACAGTACTTTTGATTGGAAAGTACTGTATCAAAAAGTATGAAATTCAATTGGAAAGGACTGTATCAGAAAGTATGAATTTCGTAGTGTGTTGTGTGCCTCCAGTAGTACCGTGGTGTTTTGGTGAACATCCATGTGTGTTTTAACACTTTTTCTTTGTGTAATCTCTATTTTGATTATATTCTTCTCTATTTTGACTTGTTAGCCTAATAAGAGTGCTCGAAAGCCAAAATAATGAAGAACAGCGACAAAATAAACGAAATTCAAAGAAAACGTGTTGAAATGCACATGAATGTTCACCAAAACACCACCGTACTACTGGAGGCACACAACACACTACGAAATTCATACCTTCTGATACAGTACTTTCCAATCAATAATTTTCTTAGTTATAAAAGTAGTTTTCTCCAATTTCGGTGAATCCCTCGTACTACAAGTTTTGGACGATTTCGTTGAGAACCAACGCTTAGGCAGCATTTCCGGATTTTTCCGGGAAATTCCCCGAAAGTCCCGGACACGGTGCAGTTTCTTCCGTTTTGAGGGTAGAAGTTCATCTTTTTTTGGAAAAATGCTGTCATTCTTCTGTCATGTCATCATTAATCAGAAAATAATGGATGAAAAGAATTTCCAACTAATGCACACTATATCGATATGTTGCTATAGCAATGTGCCGACCATCATACTACTATGATTTAGCTGTGCTCTCTTGTGGGACAATTAATTGATTCCCGTTTCACTAGGATCAATACATTCGTTTCAGTACCACATCGATTCTCTCTGCGCTACTGGTTGTAAAATCTGTTTGACAGTGTGCAAATCGAAGTTGGCTCTAAGTCAGCACAAAAAGATAGCTCATGGAAGTGCAGAGGAGGCAGAAAAAATCTCTGGTTATCAATTTGAATGTGACGAATGTGGGGCGAGACTAAAATCAAGCGACTCTCTTGTCGCTCACATTCGTACGCATGACAAGAAGGGTGCGTTTCTTTCAAGTATATTTTTTTAAAGTCTAGACCGGGAAATTTGCGATACAATACACGAAAACGATGGAAAGTGTGTGAGCAAAAAAGAGGAACGTAAACTAACAGCTGTGAATTGTATTGAAAAATTAAAGGGACCTGGCACTGCAAAATAAGTTATTTTCATTCGAAAGAAAATTCTTTTCTGATTAGAATGCAAAAAATCGCATATTTTTACGATTTTTTGAAAGGCGTTATGATTTTTCAAAGTTGGGAATTTGCTCTGATGTACCGGGCGCTACGGTGTTTAGCGCGCTAAACACAGTAACTAGCCGGGATGTGTTGAGGTTAAATACACTACGCTCTATGCGTACACTACGCTCTATGCACAGTTCTGGGTGCAGGTTGGGTCCAGGGGAGATCGGTAGCTGGCTCCAGGTTCGGTCCAGGGGGAAATCGGTAGCTTGCTCCAGGTTCGGTCCAGGGGGAGATCGGTAGCTGGCTCCAGGTTCTGTCCAGGGGCAGATCGGTAGCTGGCTCCAGGTTCGGTCCAGGGGGGGCCTCAGTAGCCTTCTTCAGGTACGGTTCAGGGGGAACTCGGTAGCTTGCTTGAGGCTCAGTCCAGGGAGGAGGACTCGGTAGCCGGCTCCAAGTACGGTCCAGGGGGAGTTTAGTATCTTGGGGAATGTTAATCTCTAGAAAGAGTACTGGCTTATTCCGTTGCAAAAGGCTCGTGAGGCTGAGAGCGATCGAAAAAATGTTGCCACTACGCCACTTCGTGGCTCCGTGGCAACTTTTTTCGATCGCTCTCAGCCTCACGAGCCTTTCTCAACGGAAACGCAGGATACGGTGTGTTGATTTCCCGGGCGTGTTCGAACGCGTTTCCGACATCGCAAAACACTTTACCTGTGATCCCCCACGCTCCGCGAATCAATTGGCAACTTTTCGAATTTTTCGATTTTTCATGTTAAAACGTGTTAGAACACGTTCTGACACGTTTCTGACATCGCAAAACACTTTTCCTGTGACCCCCTCCGCTCTGCGAACCAATTGGGAACTTTTCGAAAATTTCGCTTTTTCGAGTTAAAACTCGGCAAAACAGGTGAAAATGTGTTTCACGTTACTCAAGAATGTGCTAGAAGGGCTTCTGACACTTGCGAATAATGCGGAAAACGTTTTGCCCGCGGCGGGATTCGAACCTGGGGGTGTCGGATTGAAAGTCAAGCGCGTAACCCACTTGGCTATGAATTTGGTCAATTAAATTTTGTAAAATTTGAAAGATATGTTGGTCTGTTATCATTCGCAAAAAGATCTGAGATGATATAGCGATTTTGAAGCGATTTATTAGGAAGCTTCCGGATGCATGATTCGGACCCTCCAGAAAGGGGTCAGGGGCGAGAGAGAGAGAGAGGGAGCAGAAATGAGAGAGACTCTCTCGATTTCACTCTTACTCTCATTCCAAACCCCTTCCTGTAGAGTTTGCCGGCCTGTGGAATGATTTGTAACTAAATTTACGAAAATTTCATGAAATCGCGTGAAATCAATCGATAATTCACTTTGAAACTCGGCAAAAGATGCTCAAATATGTTTCTCGTTACTCAAAAATGGGTTTGGACCACTTGTTACACTTGCAAAAAATGACTATGCACCGGCGGGGATCGAACCTGAGACCCTCGGATTTGAATTCGAGCTCGGAAAATGCGGAAAAAAATGTCCGTCACGCGACGGAAAAAAAACCAACACACAGACAAACAGACAGACACAATGATTTCCTATAAGTGGAGGAATGCCCCGTACGCGAGTACCTTTAAAAAATCATACCTCCGTTCAAAAAAAATCGTAAAAAATATGCGATTTTTGCATTTTAATCAGAAAAGAATTTTCTTTGAAATAAAAATAACTTATTTTGCAGTGCCAGGTCACTTTAAAGAATGATTATTATAAAACGAATTTTAGGTGAGCGCTTCAATTGCGAGTTTTGCGGAATCTCCTACAATAACCTTAACAACCTCAAAAGCCATCTGACAAAAGTACACGGGCAGAAATTGTACGAATGTGAAGATTGCAAGGAGAAATTTGCTCTGAAAGCAGAATTGAGAGCGCACAAATTTACGCACAAAGAAAACGACTGAATCAATTTACTATGATCTTCCAAACAGTATCCGTAATTGTAAATTATTTTAATATGGGGCAAGAGAGAAAGTCGACGGACATCCGTCTCTTGCCCCCATTCACAGTTGTAGTTCTTGCACATGATTCTGACGGAATATACAATGAATGAATGAATGAATGAATGAATGAATGAATGAATGAATGAATGAATATATAAATGTTTTATCATTTGCCGGCATATTAAGAATTATATGTGCACACGATATATTCGATTGAACAGAGTGACAAAGACATAAACAATTAATTTAAATTTGCGTTTTAAGCCATAAATATAATCAATGGGAACACGAACACGAAACATCATCATAAATGAATATCGGTTCTGTGAAATAACTATGTAAAACAGTATTCAAATTCACGTAATAATGAACATCAAATATCGGCAACCATAAACTAACGAAGGAATAGCACAAGAATTAAGTTTTGCGGGTAGAAAAGGATAGGGATACTAGGGAAGGAAGAGTAGGTCAAGGAGGTGGTTCAGTTGAAAGTGTGCCCACAAAGGGGAGGAGAAGGAATGTGATATGAAATGTAGAGTAAGTTCAAATGAGAGATAAGTGAGACCAAAGAGTAAGACAGTAGTAAGTAGAGTAAGTAGATAAGTCAAAGGAATAGAGAGATTCAGTTTATCAAGGCATAATGATAATGGGAAAAAGGGGGGGAAGATGGGCAAGTCAGTAAGAGTTCAGTTCAGCAAGTGGGGAGAAGAGGGGGCGGAGAGTTTGAGATGGTCTGTCAGGGCGAACGGGGAAAAGGTTAGTGTGCGTGTGCCCGCACATAAGTTCTCCTTTTTAATATAGCACCTCAAGCATCCACAACCTTAATGACATATTTGATACTATCCATTACAGTAGGGCTCGTTCCTATGCGAATCAGTGCTTCGTCGATACTTCCGCAGGGATCAGTCTTCTTTGGTTGAAAGATAATTGTTTTCGGTGCTAATATCGTCGCTATCACTGCTCGATCAGCCGAACGCGCTCTGCGAGTCCTCTTGACATCGGAAGGTGTCGTAGCAGGACGCATCACTGTAACGATTACATTTAATAATTCGATAATTTAATTTTATTCATTCATGTATTTATTTCATACTCCGGCGAAGGGTACGACGGCAATTAAAGAAAGTTGTTTAAACCGCTAATATTTGCACTTACAATACATAGGAGCGAAATCCGTATAAGCGACATTCATAGCTTCTGAGATCATCGTAAGAGGGGGTGTGCAATCATACACGAAAACAAAGAATTGATTGGATTCCATCATGTCACGAAGCAGTCTTGAAGACAAGTCTGGCTTCGAGGCGAGTGTGCTCTGCAATCATTCGTATGAATTGAAATATTCCTTGACTGTTGCGTTAGTACAAATCTGAGAATAAATCACTAGGATCAGAATGTCAAGTGGCAATGTTCAATTACCTGGAGATCTCTAGAATTAAGACCCCCTTCTTAATAATTTTCTCTTTTACTCGCACATTTATGCACATGTTGTCGCACCCTTGTGGTGTACGATAAATAAATAAATAAGAGGCATCTCCCTCACAAGTAAGAGAGCATTTTCACTTGGTGTTCTGATTATTTTGTGATTTTTTCCTAAGTGTATAACTATAAAAACAACTCACCAATCGAACCATAAACAGGCAGTACTTCACCGCTTCACCAGCTTCAACTCCCATGTTGTATCTCGCTATCAACGATGCCGCACTCTCATTGCCCGCTAATCGATGCTCGTACGAAATAGTGTGGTTGAGGTCCTGAAAACGCGTATTATGGTATCCAATCAATTCTTAACTATACATTAATTTATTAAAAATCCAATGCCACGCGTTGGTGTATATTTGCAGCAAAGGTGTACTTTTTACTGACTTGCCCGAGCAGCTTCTGGTACAGTCCTTTGTCCGTCTCACTGTCAGCGACTGCCTTCTTATTTGCCTCTCTCACAGCTTTGCGCTCGCGAGGAGTCAATACTGCCGTCTCTCGAACCTCCTCTTTCACTCTTTGCGTCCTTTTCTTCCATTGAGTCAATTCCTATAATATCCAATTGTTACTCTGAGTACTACGTTGGAATGCGATTGTAAACTAGTAGTTGTTGTAGAACATATTATACAATTGTGAGCATAGAAATATGCACATATTTCTAACCTCATTGAGTACATTTGCTCCTCCTTTGTGAGGTTCGAGTCGCTCTCTCGTGATTGCCCGCTCGAGAAGGTTCTTCAGCTCTTCAGGAGCATCTCTGTCCATCTTGTACATGTTGAAGAACATGCCACCCTAAACAATAAATTATTTTTAATATTATTTTTAAATTATAAACTTACAGGAGTTAGTGAAAAATTGGGATTGAAGATCTCACTGGGGGCCGGAGACAGGCGACTTCATACGATCCGATTCTGTAACTGATAATGTAATTTTCGTGCCAATTTGGCGAAGCGCACTGAGTGTGCGACACAAATTCAAATTTTACTTTTTTAGCGGTAAAAAATTGCCGTTCATTTCGGGAAAACATTAGAGGTAAAAATTGTCTTATATTTCAGGAAAAATATTAGACGTAAAGAATTCGGGAAAAAAATGGGTAGAAATATTCTCTGCTATTTTTAATTGGTAAAAAATATGAATAAAATTAATTTAGAAAATAGAAACAAAAAGGATTAATTTTAGCTCTAAAACGACTAATAAAAGTAGTTGAGAAACATACGTCGCCTTATTTTCCACTTTCAGCATGCCCATCGACTGCAATTTCTCCACTAGAGTTTTCTGAAAGTTGGGTTGACGCATCGCCAGAACGTCATCTTTGTCGGTGTCGATTGAACGACGGAGAAGTTTGGGTCCGAGGACGCGGAGATTATTGATTGCTTTCACAACCTAAACATATTTTATACCAATGTAATATATTTTAAAGGTGGTGTCCCACGATCTTTTGGTCAACTGAGTCTACGACACGTTTTATTCGTATTTACTATAATTTATGTTAAACATTTTTACTGTAGAGTTTGAAATTCGGGAAAACAATTGGAAAAGTTTTCGATATTTATCACACTCTCTCTCACCAATAGGCCACCGTAGGGATTGTTTAAAATGGGTAGATGTAATCTAATTATTTGAGGGTATTTCAATCTTTGACATACCTTCTCTTCTGAAGAGGATCGAACATGAGATACAACTTCGTCGTGTTTTGCCGATCGGTCATTCTAAAAGGGCGCATATAAATAAAAGGGAAATCATAAAATAGGCCTATTGGACAACAATTACGACCCTGTCGTGATTTATTTTAAAATTTAACATTTCTTTAAAACGAAAAATCAAATACTTTTTCAAAGGATAACATCCTACATGTTCAATCTCGTGAAGTCTTGATCTGTGCTTCATCTCTATTATCGATTCAATCGTGATGCACAGTCCCTCGCAGAAGGAATATACGAAATCGTGATGAACGTTTCCACTGAAAAAAAAAGATTCGATAGAAACAAGCTCGTATTACTGAAACAAATTATACTCTTGCCGGAATGGCTACGTTGTTTTTGAATTAGTAAGACGATCTTAGACCATTATTTCCGAGTATAATAGGATCATTGTGAAAAGGTAAGTACTTAAGAAAACAATTTTCTGCACTTTCTAACTCCTTGAAATGGCTGTTGAGGAATGTGTAACCTTAAATATCACTGGCCCACCTTTCGTCACAGTGCTTCATTGCTACATCTTTCTCCGCCTTTAGAGACTTTTGACGTCGCTCCGTTCTTCATTAATTCCTGCATCATTTCGATCGCCCGAATTGCGACATTTCCCAAAGGATTGGAAGAGGAGAGCGAAAAAGCCTGAGTTTTAAAATAAGTATCTTTTTTTTACAAAAAAAACTTAAATATCATTGTAAATTAAGATTAGAATTAGTGCTCTTGCGCTAGCATTTGATCAAAATCCCAACTCACTTTACTTCTCCACATGTCTAAGCAATCCAAAAATTGCGCGCGAGACTCCATATTGACGGACGCTCACAACTGAAATAATTTGAAAGTGCGAAAGATAGGAAATGTAAAATGAATGAGAAAACCATACAAATAAAGTATAAGCGATATGGGAAGTTATTCAAAGCAGGATTCAATAAAATGCAACGAGTGAGAAATGATGAATATTGTGGACAGGGGGATTGCCACTAATCAACTTGCTCTTGGCTCTCTACAATATGCGGACCAATTGATAGTCTGGGCTACAGCATCAGAGAAATGAGAACTACGGAACTACGGTTACTGTCACCGGTTTAGACAAGGCTGCTCTCTCAGAAGGAAATGACTCTAAATGAGCCGCAATCCGCGTCTTCATCAGGACGCACCAGTCGATTCCTCATTTCGGTGCTATGTCGGATGATCACCACTAGGAGAGAGACTAAATTGGAAACAACACTCCGTTTCCAATTATGCTCCCTCGAAAGTGACAGGGTCCTTCTTACATCCAGTACTCAAGTATGACCGATCGGATTCCGTTTAGGTGAAACGGACCCTAGTTTACCCCGTGGCTTGGTATCTCCCTTTCAGTGTCCCCCTACCCCTTCAATCACTCAACCACAAAGATAACACGAAAATATTGATTCCATGTTGATCTGAACTTTTTAAAAAAATCGCTGATCTTCCGCCTTGCTATAAATCCGACACTACGTACTTCTAAGCACCGGTTAATCAATAATTGAAACGAGGTTGGAAAAAATATGTGTTTGAATATAATATCGCGTGATATAAGAGAGGAATCGCGAGAAACTCGAGCATGGCTGGGACGTAGAAATTTATGATTTTTAGTTTGGCTGAAAATAAGGTATTTCGAACATCTCTCTATCGAATGGCGTTGTCAGAATTTCGATAAAAAATTTCGCAATCGCGTGAAACACAAACAAACCTGGTGACTCAGCGAAAATTTTAGAGAGTGGCATGTTTGAAAAATCATAACATGCTTCAAAATGATGATAGCGACTCGTTCTTTTTTGAGTTGGATAGGAAATCACCCTGACTACAAACTACAACTATTGAACTCATTCCTGGCTGATGCACCGGTGCGGAGCTGTCACTTTTGTAAAAATTTGATTAATTTTCTTAAAACTAAAAAAGCAATGGGTTTTGTTGCTTTTTATTATAGTCATTGTGTGTACTATTTAAAACCAAGAAATGGGCCAAATCCGTACAGAACTTTTAAAGACGCCCACCATTATGTGGGACCGGCCAATGACATCTCATGGCCAAATTGTTGGAATCATTCAAGTTAGTGAGACAATAATCGTAAATGAGCTAAAAACAATATTCCTATTAGTTTTGAGACGATTCTTTTTCGGTATTTTTTAAGAAAAAAATTTCAAAAAATTTCGACTAAAATTTTTTTTCATCAAAAATGCGGTTCAATTAAGCGCTAGTGCGTCAAATCTATATCCATATAATAAGTTTTGATAGTTCCACATTGATTTACTTGTACTTAAAAAATAACTACGGCGCTTAGAAAACCGTTCATGCGCAAAATCCCGCACGCTCTGCTTCTCTACCACTCTCTCACTTCCGCACACTCTCTCGTCTGGTCCGGCGCCCGAGCCGGGCACAAATCGTTTGCCAGAGCTCGGTGTAAATGAAACGAAGTAAATTGTGCAGAAAAATAAGCGTTCGGACTTTGAGAAGTACCGGCAAAAGATTTATGCCCGGCTCGGGCGCCTGACCAGGCGAGAGAGTGCGCGGAAGTGAGAGAGTGGTAGAGAAGCAGAGCGTGCGGGATTTTGCGCATGAACGGTATTTTAAGCGCCGTAGTTATTTTGTACGACTAGATAGCCATTCACTTTCAAAAAGGGAAATGTTTGAGGCATTATGAGGAAACTCCTTACCAAGTAGCATCAGAATAGGGCCAATTTAAAATGTCGATCTCGATTACTGAATATGCAGACAGAAATAACCCATTTAATGCTCAACAAACATTGAAATACAAGTAAATCAATGTGGAACTATCAAAACTTTTAGTCGAAATTTTTTGAAATTTTTTTCTTAAAAAATACCGAAAAAGAATCGTCTCAAAACTAATAGGAATATTGTTTTTAGCTCATTTACGATTATTTTCATCACTAACTTGAATGATTCCAACAATTTGGCCATGAGATGTCATTGGCCGGTCCCACATAATGGTGGGCGTCTTTAAAAGTTCTGTAAGGATTTGGCCCATTTCTTGGTTTTAAATAGTACACACAGTGACTATAATAAAAAGCAACAAAACCCATTGCTTTTTTAGTTTTAAGAAAATTAATCAAATTTTTACAAAAGTGACCGCTCCGCACCGGTGCATCAGCCAGGAATGAGTTCAATAGTTGTAGTTTGTAGTCAGGGTGATTCCCTATCTAACTCAAAAAAGAACGAGTCGCTATCATCATTTTGAAGCATGTTATGATTTTTCAAACATGCCACTCTCTAAATTTTTTCGCTGAGTCACCAGGTTTGTTTGTGTTTCACGCGATTGCGAAATTTTTTATCGAAATTCTGAAAACGCCATTCGATAGAGGAAGGTTTGAAATACCTTAGGCCATATTTCCAGCCAAATTAAAAATCATAAAATTTCTATGTCCCCGCTATCCCGGATATGCTCGATTTTCTCGCGATTCCCCTCATAAAGTAGAGCCGGAATCACAAAAGCGTCACACAGAAAGGAGATACACAAGAGGGAACTCCGAACCAAGGAAGAGAATGAGTGGTTACTCGTTCGCGCGCTTCTCTATCTCTCTCTCTCTCTCTCTCTCTCTCTTTCTCTCTCTCTCTATCTCTCTCTCTCCTCTCATCTCAGTTCTTTTGGTTGGCATTTGCCGCAATTTAAAGGTGGGAAGAGGAAGCGAGGAGAGGGTTACTGGGAGAGAGCCCATCTAGAAAAGGAGGAAGGAAATTTAGCAGCATGCAAAAGCCGGAAAGAAGTTCACAGAAAGTTGACACTTGACAATGTAGAAGAGATTGTATTATCTTCTACCAATCAAAGTTCATGGTAAATGCCATGTACAAAAGGGCAATGATCTTTTATTTTAGAACTTTCAGCAGCCCCCGAATTGTGAATTTTAACGACGATAGCACCTTCAGAAAAATAACACCCACGCATGCATATCGTGCACTCTTACTAATCATTGTCTCAATATTCAAATTGATACACACATTTAGGTACAGCAAGAAATATGACGCCGTTTGCGTTAGGATCAACAAGGTCTCACAGAGGTCTGGAACAGGCAAACAATCGAAATTGCTCAAAACTTGCTCCTAGGGGTAACTTTCCGCGCTGAAGACGCTGGTGCGGTCGATTTCGCAATAGGACCCCTCCGGGCGCCGGTATGGCGCCGCGCCATTTCTGCGGAATACGTGTTTTTCGAGTAAAAGTCTTCGGAAACTCGTCTAAATGGCCCGAAACCTAAAAACATACATCAGAATTTGACACTCTATCAAATGACACTAGTGTCACATCGCGTTTGTTTTTCGTTTTCGCCAAAAAGTCGATTTTTGATACAGGCCGCATTGCGGAAAAAGCCAGTCACAGATTATAGAGAATTTTTTTCTGATCATTTTGATATATCGGATGATGTATTTGACCTCGTGGAAAGTAGTTTTTCTTTGCACCGCACGAATTTCACGCGCGCGGAACGCGTGTAAACACGCGGCATCCGCATGGTCGATGTGGTAGTGGCCTAGAACTTCAATCCGAAGGTCATTGGTTCGATTCCTATCGGTTGCCAAAGTTTTTTGCCGGATTTTTTTTCTTCGAAATTTCACCCCCTGTCAATATTGGCACTTTTCCTGAAATCTTGAAAAAGTGATTTTTTCTAAGAAAATAAAATCGGCAAAAAACTTTGGCAACCGATGGGAATCGAACCAATGACCTTCGGATTGAAGTTCTAGGCCACTACCACATCGACCATGCGGATGCCACGTGTTTACACGCGTTCCGCGCGTGAAATTCGTGCGGTGCAAAAAAAACTACTTTCCACGAGGTCAAATACATCATCCGATATATCAAAATGATCAGAAAAAAATTCTCTTTAATATGTGACTGGCTTTTTCCGCAATGCGGCCTGTATCAAAAATCGACTTTTTGGCGAAAACTAAAAAAAAACGCGATGTGACACTAGTGTCATTTGATAGAGCGTCAAATTCTGATATACATTTTTAGGTTTCGGGCCATTTAGACGAGTTTCCGAAGACTTTTACTCGAAAAACATGTTTTCCGCAGAAATGGCGCGGCGCCATACCGGCGCCCGGAGGGGTCCTATTGCGAAATCGACCGCACCAGCGTCTTCAGCGCGGAAAGTTACCCCTAAATAATAAGAGCAAGTTTTGAGCAATTTCGATTTTTTGCCTGTTCCAGCGCCTTGTTGATCCTAACGCAAACGGCGTCATATAGTTTGATCATGCGTTAGTCGGTCCACGAATTACAATAGCCAAAATAGTAAGTAGTGAGAGTTTTGTAAAGACGCGGAGAATATAAGTCAGGGGTAGTGTATCGATTTAAGCACAGATCACAATCGAGACGTCTCTCTAAAATAAATGTTAGCAGTAACAGTGATGCATGAATGCCGTAGTTAGAAAAAATTACATACAATGGTAAATAATTACCGCACACACTCAGAGAAAAATTACTTAGGAAATGAATTACTTATTGAATTACTCAGTAAAATAATTACTTAGAAGGGTCAAATTACTTCTATGGAAGTAAATCAATCACTCCCGCTGTAAGTAATTCAATTACTTCGATGGTCCGTGGGTATGGGTCATACCCAAAATGTCCCCCCCTCCTAAAAAAGATGCCCGAAATGTCCCCGGAGAAAGTGCCCGAAATGTCCCCTACCCAAAATGTCCCCCCCATGCCCAAAATGTCCCCCCTGCCCAAAATATCCCCTGCCCGAAATGTCCCCCCCCCCTTCCGAGGAGAGGGAGAGAGTAGGGGAGAGGAGAGAGATAGCGTCCTAGCCTTTGCCGCCAAGCCATTTTAGGCGATATTCAAGGTGCTCGATCTCAGCCGAGAGTAAACCGATCGACATAATTTTTGGTTTCAGAGGTCTTCTTGCTTATCGCAATAAATTGAACCGGGTATTAAGCAAAAATATTAAAATAGAGTCGAGTTACAGCAAGTCAAATATGACCGTTTTCACCCACATAAGGGTACCCCCCATGGTGAAAAAAAGTGAAATTTTTCGATCTCGCAAATTGTAATGAAATGTTGATACAACAGATTTCCCATTATGGGGAATTCGATGTCATCAATATTTTCACTTGATTTCGCTTCCTAAAGCGGCAATTGTGGACTGCTTGAGGTTGTTTTATCGCTATTACGGTCGCCATACTAACCCCATCTCGTTTGCCAGGCAGGGAACATGTTAGAGAGTATGTTGGAGAAGAGATGCAGAGAAAGATATCTAGCAAACGAGCGGGTTTGGGAGAGGGGAAAATTCGTTCGCCAGGCGAGAGACAACCGTTATGTGACGAGCACAGATAAAAAATAAAAGTGAATTTGCCTCGTTTACCTAATCAAACGTGCTAGTTTTTACCCAGTGGGGGTAGACTGATAACCACGGGGCGCGAAATCATCTACCCCTAGACAGCGGAGGAGAAAGGAATGATAAGTGAGACTCAAGGTTCCCTCCATCTACTATAAGGGTGTCCGGAATGTTTTCGCACTTTTTCACGTTTTTGCTTTTCCTTCTTTTCGCCTCAATCGCATGGGCTATTGTTGTAGCACGTTAGTGTGAGGGCCTGCTCTAACTACTTTTCTGGTTCTAGGGAGTTATGGCACTGATGGTGCCTATTGTTGAACAACGAACTTACTCATCGAACTTACTCAGACCTGAATTTCAAAAGTTTTCAATTTTTATCTCGAATAGTAGTCGAAAAAGTTTGCCCCAAATTGTCAAATGAGTCAATCAATGATTGCGGATAATAAAAACAAAAATAAATTTTCAACGTGTTTTTTGAACCGATGAGATTGCGGATAATAAAAACAAAAATAAATTTTCGACGTGTTTTTGAATCGATGAGATTTTCTCCGTAAAAACAGTGGTAAATTTTTTTATTCACTTATAATTGTTTATAAGCCATGTTTGGAGTGAATTGGGGCTGAAGAAATAGAAAATTTAAAAATGTCGGAAAAAAATATTTTCGACATTTTTCCAGTTTTCGACTTTTACAACGACCTGCTCTCGATTTAGGCTTTTGAAAAAAATAGTTAAATTCAATCTATTTATATTTTTAAAATTTTATGTTATTTGCTTTTTAGTATTATGGTTCCTGGGAGTCGGTCCTCATTTCCATTGCTCTCCCTCTGTCTGCAATTTGTCTGTACACTCCCATTCTCTCAGTATCTATCCCGATTCCTGTGATCTACCGAACCTCCCGGTCTGACATTTTCTATAGATCATCTCGAAAAGTTCATTTTCCAGGAGTATATCAAAGGGGTTTGGTACGGCAGCGGATGTGCGACTTTTCCGAGGAAATATGTCCAGGATTGTGAGACTGGGCGATGCGAATGTTTGGAGTGAAATTTTTCTGGGGTTATCTATTTGGGGGGTTTTCATGTTATATTTTTAAAATATCTTTTTTTATATTATTTTTGGCCAAACATCGGAGTATTCTGTGCAATGTGTGTCTGTTCTTTCACTGTGTCCCCCCCCCCCGGAACATTGTTGAATGTGTAGTGAAAACAACGAGCCATGAGTAAACGAGAAAAAAGTTTCATGAAAGACACTCGAAAGGATCGAAATCAATGCGCACCAAATGCGAATAAAAAAATAATTGCAGAACATAAGAACAATTTGAATCAAAAATCCCAGCCCTGGTTTTGATTGCCTTTCGAAGACTTGCCGTTGGTACTTTGGCGGGATCTCCATCAGAGCGAAATGGAGAGGGACTGCTAACGACGACTGACAACGATTCGAATCAAGGTTGATTCGTGATTCGTGATTCGAAATTATTGTTGGCCAAAATATCCTTCAATCAGTGCATTTTTCATTATTACGGCGTGCCGGTTTCCATCTACGAATTATTTGGAACATAATAAACCCAAAACATAAAGATTTGACCAAAAATGAGCAAATAGACACTATTTTCGATATGCGGGACGCCGGCTCCGTTTGAGAGCTCCAACGGAGCCGGCGTCCCGCATATCGAAAATAGTGCCTAATTGCTCATTTTTCGTCAAATCGTTACCTTTCTTTTTCAATTATATGCCAAATAATTCGAAGATTGCATTTTTCACAATTTCGGCACGCCGGAATAGTGAATAAGATAGTTTTTCGCTCCAACGGAGCCAGCGTACTGCATACCGAAAATCGTGCCTAATTGCTCATTTTTGGTCAAAACGTTACCTTTCTTTTACTAATATGTGCCAAATAATTCGTAGATCGCAGTTTTCACAGTTTCTGCACGCCGGAATAGTGAATGGCTTATTTTTTTACAGATAATTCCTCTCACAGTTAGCCTGTAGTAGTACATGATGCGATACAAGCGGACTCATTAATTCACCGTATTTTCTATTTTTAGCTTGATTTCTTTTTAAACAGTTTATTTTTTATAAATAATTTTCTTTTTATATTTAAAATTAATTTAATTTATTCTTCTAACGATTAAATTTTTCTACATTTTGTTCAAATCTGCGGGACGCCGTGAAATGAAAGGAACATCCCGATTTTAGAGGGTCGCCCTTGTCGTAACGAAAATGGGCGCAGGTATGTCTGTGACTTTTTCAAACTTTGACCTTTTGGATAAAAATTCACAAATCACCAGGTATATTTGTGTTTCACTTAAAAACGAAGAACTTTTAAAAAATTCTGTAAACGCTATTCGATAGAGGAGACCTAGATGACCTAGATGTCTCACGCAAATATGGGAATATTTAAAAATCCTAAATTTTCCTCTGTCCCTGAAATTTTCAAAATGCTCGAGTTTCTCCCGATTCCTCTCATAAAAGATTCACCTCCAAATATTGACCAACCAGTTAAGAACAGTGAGATTATGAGAAATGAACACAGCATAGAGAGCAATCAATACTAAGAACCACAAATACAATAAATCAATGGAAGACCATTTTAACATTTTATTTTAACAAGAATAGTCTGTGGAAACTGGCAATATAAAACTGCCCATTTGGCAGACTGGAAGCATTAGCGCAATTCCCATACATGGACCAATTTGGCCAATTTTTCGGTCCTTCAGAAAATTAGTCGTGTTGTATTTTGGTGAACAGTGAGCATACCGAAAATATAGCCGAAGAATAATTGATCGAGTAAAGGCATTCCGCATACCTAATGGAGTTGATCGGCAGCTATGCGGAATGTGTAAGGAATGAAATGAAATGAAGCTATTCCGCATTCCGTTTAGACATCCCTACCAACCAGTCAAGAGCAGCGGTATAATGAGAAATTAACACACAATGGGAAGCGATCGATCACATAATGAAAATGAAATTGATCAATGGAAGATAATAATTGCAAACAAGGGAGAGTCTGTGGATAATGGTAAAATTATACTGCCCAAATTGGCAGACGTGTTTAACCGTCTGTGTGTTTGCAGCAGTCAGTGAACTGACCAAAGTGCAAGAGAAAAAGACATAGAAAATTCAATCATTTATTGTCATTTCATTATCCAAAACCAGCGGGGTTGTATTGAGGTTAAATGCACTACGCTCTATGTGTACACTACGCTCTATGCATAGTTCTGGGTGCGGGTTCGGTCCAGTGGGAGCTAGGTAGATGGTTCCAGGTACGGTCCAGGGGGCGCCCGGTAGCTGGCTCTAGGATCGGTCCAGGGGGACCTCGGTAGTTGGCTCCGTAGTTCGTCCAGAGGGAGCTCGGTAGCCGGCTCCCGGCTACATTAAAGCTCGAAGTATGCTAGGGATTGTTAATCACTACCAAGAGTACTGGCTTGTTCCGCTGGAAAAGGCTCGTGAGGCAGAGAGCGATCGAAAAAAGTTTCAACTACGCCACTTCGTGGCTCAAGGCTCTTTCACAACGGAAACGCAGGATACAGTGCGTTCAGAACTTTTAGAACACTTTCAGATACGTTTCCTGTGACTCCCTACGCTCTCTGAATCATTTTGGAGCTTTTCGAATTTTTCGATTTTTCATGTTAAAACGTGTTAAAACACGTTCTGACACGTTTCTGACATCGCAAAACACTTTTCCTGTGACCCCTTACGCTTTGCTAACCAATTGGGAACTTTTCGAAAATTTCGCTTATGTGGGTGAAAACGGCCATATTTGACTTGCTGTAACTCGACTCTATTTTAATATTTTTGCTTAATACCCGGTTCAATTTATTGCGATAAGCAAGAAGACCTCTGAAACCAAAAATTATGTCGATCGGTTTACTCTCGGCTGAGATCGAGCACCTTGAATATCGCCTAAAATGGCTTGGCGGCAAAGGCTAGGACGCTATCTCTCTCCTCTCCCCTACTCTCTCCCTCTCCTCGGAAGGGGGGGGACATTTCGGGCAGGGGATATTTTGGGCAGGGGGGACATTTTGGGCATGGGGGGACATTTTGGGCATGGGGGGAAAATGCGGCAAAGGTTGCCCGCGGCGGGATCCTGGGGGTCTCGGATTTGAAGTCTGTCGCGCTACCCACTTGGCCATGAAATTAGCGCATTTTTCTTTTTTTAAATTTTGAAAGGTTTTCTGATAAGTTATCATATGCAAAAGGTTCTGAGAAGATTGCGTGATTTTGAAACGAAATATGAGAAAAATGAGAAAAAAATCTGGACGGACACCTGGACAAAAAAAACGGACAAACAGACAGACAGACAGACAGACGTTAGCATTTTCTAATATGCTAACGTCTGTCTGTTCCGTAACAAAATTTAATTTGCAGAAATTACTTTCGATTCCTGGCATATACATTTCCAGGTGTGAATAGACACCGAGAAAGAAAGTTATTCAGTAATTCTCGCCATTCTGTGGAATGATCTGTGAAAAGACAGCGGAAAGACAAGCGTGATTGAATATTTACTTTATTTGAGACGTTTCAGGGAGGGATGGCAAAAACGGAAAGCATAATGAAGGTGGAATTCAAATTTATGTGCCCTTATTGCCGGTAAGAGCTCAATGTGCTCATTACCTAGGCGGAATCAAGGCAGAAAACCTTCTCTCTCGTCTGATCGTATGTAAATCCATAGCAACCCCGAATTTTGGTGGATTAATACCACAAAAACGAATATTTCTTGACCTTATAAATTGGTTTGAGAGTCTTTATATATTGTATATCGTCTCTGCAGGGTCCGATTGGCCCAGCTTCTGTGGAAAAATTATCGGAAAACGGAAAAAAATGATTTTCCGTTTTCGTGATGTTTCCGCTTTCAAGCCGGCACCAAAGCGGAAATTTGATTAGATTAGCGCGCATGCCGGCAAGAGACGACTCTCGCCGATTTGCATGGCGGATTCCGCTTTCCTTTTTTCATTTTGTTATCCCTAGTTTTGGGCAAAAAAGCCCAAACTAGGGAAAATAAGAAATATATCTTATATGAGAGGAATCGCGAGAGACTCGACCATGGCCAGGACGTAGAAATTCATGATTTTTAATTTGGCTGAATATTTTCCTAAGGTATTTCAACACCTCCTCTATCGATTTGCGTTGACAGAATTTTGATTAAAAATTTCGCAACCGCGTGAAACATATTCAAACCTGGAGTCTTCGGATTTTTCCGCCGAGAGGTCAAAGTTTGAGAAATCATAACTCGGCTTAAAATAAAGAAAGAGAATTGTGGTTTTGTTTGTTAGATAGATAATATCGTAGGCTACAGTTTGGACCGTGCCAACTCATTCCTGGCTGATTGTGTGGAGCGTAGCGGTCGGTTTGATAAAAAATGTTATAAATCGCTGTAAAGTTAAAACTGGTCTTAGGTTCTTTGTTTGTTAGAACGTGCAGCTCGGTTGCTCACTAGAACTCACAAGTCGTCCAAATCGGGTCTTGCGTGGCAGCGCTGCTGAATTTTTTCTTGAAAAAATTTTTTTTGTGCCATTGTCACAAACTGTGTCATTTGCAGTGTAAATAATCATAAACAATCTAAAAACACCATACAAGTTGATTTAGGGGACATTTAATGCGAATTATTTGAGAGAAAAATTCGAAAAATTTCAGGGCTGAATTTCACTTTTGAAGAAACTGTACTTTACAAGGTCCTATTGTATAATATTGTTGTTATAATCATGAGAGATTATGCTCGGGAGAAGATTTTTGCAGATACATGCAGATACTAAAATGGTTATTGCATTTCCAACACTCTTCGTGTGATGGTCGATGTCATATTTTACACCGCTAGCCATTCCCTTAGAAGTTCCCTCATCATGCGAAGAGCAGTCGAAAAATTGAAAGTGAGTCCCTATCTATTCATCGTGGGCAACTATAACAACTAAGTTTTCCAATATTTGTTTGAAAGCGCGTGCTCTGCCTTCTCAAAGAGCAAATATCGTATTTTTCGAAAATATATCCACTTTTTCACACATATCTCAGAAATTTGGATCTCTACCGAATCCTTGCGCAGGTCAAATTGTTCGGAGGGTATCATTGCATGATTTTGTTATTGATAGTATACAAATCTATGAATGATTTGATCTCATAAAATATCCAAGACTCAAAATTGCTCAAATTTCAGAACAAAAAATATTAATTGTGAGGATTTCTGAAACGGTTCGAGCGAAATATTGCCCTCGTTCATTCTCATATACCTAAAGAAGAACTATGAAACTAATAACTTTAACTTCTGGAAAAAAATTTTTTTTTGGAAAAATACCATGAACCCGGGTTCATGGTGAAAAAATATTTTTGGACCATGAACCATGGTTTTTGGACCATGGTCATGGTATTTTTCAACAAATATTTTTTTCAAAAGTTTAAGTTATTGATTTCGTAGGTATTCTTTAGGTATATGAAAATGAATGTGGGCAAAATTTCACTATAAGCGTTTCAAATATCCTCAGAATTAATTTTTTAATGTTACAAATTTGAGCACTTTTGAGTTTTCTATTTTTTCGAGGTCAAATCATTCACAGATTTGTGTACTATCAACAACAAAATGATGCAATGATACCCTCCGAACAATTTGACCTGCGCAAGGATTCGGTAGAGATCCAAATTTCTGAGATATGTGTGAAAAAGTGGATATATTTTCGAAAAATACGATATTTGCTCTTTGAGAAGGCAGAGCACGCGCTTTCAAACAAATATTGGAAAACTTAGTTGTTATAGTTGCCCACGATGAATAGATAGGGACTCACTTTCAATTTTCCGACTGCTCTTCGCATGATGAGGGAACTTCTAAGGGAATGGCTAGCGGTGTAAAATGTGAAATCGACCATCAAACGAAGAGTGTTGGAAATGCAATAACCATTTTAGTATCTGCATGTATCTGCAAAAATCTTCTCCCGAGCATAATCTCTCATGATTATAACAACAATATTATACAATAGGACCTTGTAAAGTACAGTTTCTTCAAAAGTGAAATTCAGCCCTGAAATTTTTCGAATTTTTTTCTCTCAAATAATTCGCATTAAATGTCCCCTAAATCAACTTGTATGGTGTTTTTAGATTGTTTATGATTATTTACACTGCAAATGACACAGTTTGTGATGGCACAAAAAAAAATTTTTTTCAAGAAAAAATTCAGCAGCGCTCATTTGCCACGCAAGACCCGATTTGGACGACTTGTGAGTTCTAGTGAGCAAGCGAGCTGCACGTTCTAACAAACAAAGAACCTAAGACCAGTTTTAACTTTACAGCGATTTATAACATTTTTTTATGAAACCGACCGCTACGCTCCACACAATCAGCCAGGAATGAGTTGGCACGGTCCAAACTGTAGCCTACGATATTATCTATCTAACAAACAAAACCACAATTCTCTTTCTTTATTTTAAGCCGAGTTATGATTTCTCAAACTTTGACCTCTCGGCGGAAAAATCCGAAGACTCCAGGTTTAGATATGTTTCACGCGGTTGCGAAATTTTTAATCAAAATTCTGTCAACGCCAATCGATAGAGGAGGTATTGAAATACCTTAGGAAAAATATTCATGATTTTTAGGAAAAACTAAAAATCATGAATTTCTACGTCCTGGACATGGCCGAAGTGGTCGAGTCTCTCACGATTCCTCTCATATAGGGAAAGGGAAAATAAGAAATAATTTAACTACACATTCAACAATGTTCCGGGGGGGACACAGTGAAAGAACAGACACACATTGCACAGAATACTCCGATGTTTGGCCAAAAATAATATAAAAAAGATATTTTTAAAATATAACATGAAAACCCCCCAAATAGATAACCCCAGAAAAATTTCACTCCAAACATCGCCAAGTCTCACAATTCGCATCGCCCAGTCTCACAATCCTGGACATATTTCCTCGGAAAAGTCGCACATCCGCTGCCGTACCAAACCCCTTTGATATACTCCTGGAAAATGAACTTTTCGAGATGATCTATAGAAAATGTCAGACCGGGAGGTTCGGTAGATCACAGGAATCGGGATAGATACTGAGAGAATGGGAGTGTACAGACAAATTGCAGACAGAGGGAGAGCAATGGAAATGAGGACCGACTCCCAGGAACCATAATACTAAAAAGCAAATAACATAAAATTTTAAAAATATAAATAGATTGAATTTAACTATTTTTTTCAAAAGCCTAAATCGAGAGCAGGTCGTTGTAAAAGTCGAAAACTGGAAAAATGTCGAAAATATTTTTTTCCGACATTTTTAAATTTTCTATTTCTTCAGCCCCAATTCACTCCAAACATGGCTTATAAACAATTATAAGTGAATAAAAAAATTTACCACTGTTTTTACGGAGAAAATCTCATCGATTCAAAAACACGTCGAAAATTTATTTTTGTTGTTATTATCCGCAATCTCATCGGTTCAAAAAACACGTTGAAAATTTATTCTTGCGAAAATTTATTTTTGTTTTTATTATCCGCAATCATTGATTGACTCATTTGACAATTTGGGCAAACTTTTTCGACTACTATTCGAGATAAAAATATGAAAACTTTTGAAATTCAGGTCTGAGTAAGTTCGATGAGTAAGTTCGTTGTTCGTAAGTTCGTTGTTCAACAATAGGCACCATCAGTGCCATAACTCCCTAGAACCAGAAAAGTAGTTAGAGCAGGCCCTCACACTAACGTGCTACAACAATAGCCCATGCGATTGAGGCGAAAAGAAGGAAAAGCAAAAACGTGAAAAAGTGCGAAAACTTTCCGGACACCCTTATAGTAGATGGAGGGAACCTTGAGTCTCACTTATCATTCCTTTCTCCTCCGCTGTCTAGGGGTAGATGATTTCGCGCCCCGTGGTTATCAGTCTACCCCCACTGGGAAAAACTAGCTCGTTTGATTAGGTAAACGAGGCAAATTCACTTTTATTTTTTATCTGTGCTCGTCACATAACGGTTGTCTCTCGCCTGGCGAACGAATTTTCCCCTCTCCCAAACCCGCTCGTTTGCTAGATATCTTTCTCTGCATCTCTTCTCCAACATACTCTCTAACATGTTCCCTGCCTGGCAAACGAGATGGGGTTAGTATGGCGACCGTAATAGCGATAAAACAACCTCAAGCAGTCCACAATTGCCGCTTTAGGAAGCGAAATCAAGTGAAAATATTGATGACATCGAATTCCCCATAATGGGAAATCTGTTGTATCAACATTTCATTACAATTTGCGAGATCGAAAAATTTCACTTTTTTTCACCATGGGGGGTACCCTTATGTGGGTGAAAACGGTCATATTTGACTTGCTGTAACTCGACTCTATTTTAATATTTTTGCTTAATACCCGGTTCAATTTATTGCGATAAGCAAGAAGACCTCTGAAACCAAAAATTATGTCGATCGGTTTACTCTCGGCTGAGATCGAGCACCTTGAATATCGCCTAAAATGGCTTGGCGGCAAAGGCTAGGACGCTATCTCTCTCCTCTCCCCTACTCTCTCCCTCTCCTCGGAAGGGGGGGGGGGACATTTCGGGCAGGGGATATTTTGGGCAGGGGGGACATTTTGGGCATGGGGGGGACATTTTGGGTAGGGGACATTTCGGGCACTTTCTCCGGGGACATTTCGGGCATCTTTTTTAGGAGGGGGGGACATTTTGGGTATGACCCCCCGTGGGTATCTCTACTTATGAATAGTCAGTATGTGATTGATAGTGCAGCGTATTTCTTCTCTTTTTGAGGAGTCAGTAGCTTGAAGTAAATGAATTACTTCAAATTACTTCATCAATTGTTTGCTTATTTTGCTTATTATTTTTGTGGTATTGCTTGTATTTCGTGAATGACCTTGTCAAGGAGCGTTGAGTAACTGTTTTGTGCGTGCCAGCATGTAGCTCACGTTTGGTTATGTTAATTTCAGCTTACAATTGTACAATTTAAAAATATATTTAATTCGCACAAGATTACTTGTAAAAAGTACTAGTACGCGATCGTCAGAAACTACTGTATGTACAATATTGTTTGATTGTCGCAGACTCCTACAACGAAATTCGCGCGCTAATTGGCACGTCGTTATCGAATTTTTAAACATGCCGCTCGTCGCTCTGTTTTATCGATTTCGCAACCTTATCGCTGTTGTTTTCATTATCATCGATTGTTCAGTGCCATGATAGACTATCCTAGAGGGGACCAGCGCAAGCCGGAGAAGGCTCGTGGCAAGGAGGAGCAGATCCCGGCTGAGGTAACAATTGTCTGTTCTTTATTTTCTTTTAGTAATGAGCTGCCTTCTATGTTAGTGTAATTGATATTTCATTGTTCTTGGATTCCGTTTTGGTGATTCCGAGGTCATTCTTTGTCTATGATCGAATATTTATTGGCCAGTTCCCGGCTTCAGCAGTAGAGCCCACGTGTGCAATATTAGATTACTCTGGCTTTATTGTCTAGATATTCATTTCTGCAGCGTTATCCCTCTGCGCCCATGAAGTCGCTGCGTCGTCGTGTGTCCCTCCCGCCCACCAACCAGGTATACGGTAGTGATCTTTCTTGATACTGTGGTATCGATTTTGTGGTATACTGTATATCCTCGAGCTAACCGAGTCTTTATTCCAGAATGGAGGCCATATTCCCGTTCTGATGCCATCCAACTACAAGAGGCGCAGGTGCACGCAGTGCCTGGAGAAGTGGTATGGTAGCACATTTCGAATTTGAATTGGCACCAGAATTTTTAGAAATAAGAAATTAGTTTTTTTTTTGCATTTCAGCTCGTGTTCGATGGGAACATCGGGCAAGTTAGCGCACAGAAACGAGGAACTTCGACTGCCCGAGCGAGTAAGTACTGAGTATCGATGAAAATTTGGCACCATGCCAAGGCTATGCGTCAGTCCATGTGATTATTGATTTTTTCCGCAGCCCTTCCTTGCCATCAGCAATCCCATGTACAAGACCAAGATGTGCGAGAACTTCGAGCTCGGAGCAAGCGGCCTGTGCGCATATGCAAAGAGGTACGGTAGTGGGGAGAGAGGGGAGGAGTAGTTGGCTACTGTAGATAGCATTCTCAGATATTGTAAATTACTAGATCGTAGAATAGATACGGTAGAATGATGATGTATCGACATTCTATTTATTGTGTATTTAGGCGACAGTTGTTTCGTACGGTTTGGTACATTAGTTTGTGGGTTACGGTATCTCTTCATGAGGTTACGGCTTATTTGCAGATACGAGTACATCCACCCGACGGACCGCGAATTCATCGGGTACAAGGCTCGCATCGAGTCGCTGGCTCGCTCCAAGGGATACTACACCAGATACAAGGCCATGTTCGACAAGGTACGGTAATCGATTACTGTATTGTACTGTGTGGTTACTGTAACATGAACTGTAGCGTGGGGTCAACCTTTTAACGATGATTAGGACGTACAAATTATTATTTTATTGTATTTAAGGTGCCTGGCGCGCTCGCGTGGCGGATCAACGCGTGGCGTCGAGTCTGGCTACCTCGGCTCTGTCATGCCACCCAGCATGACGCGTTCCGCGATCCGCATGGGAGCGGGAGTCGACACGCCGATGAAAAAGCGTGGATTTGACGGCGATGGCGTGTACAACCTGGCGTCGGGCGCTTACCCTGAGAGGGACGAGTGCAGAAGGTGAGTGAGGGGAGATTACTGTATCGATCCATTTAAGGATTACGGTAGTGTTCAAGGATACTGTAGCGAACAAACCGTTTTTCAGTCGTCTGACTCGCGTCCCCTCTACCTCGAATGTGGCGCCGGTGGAGCGCCGCGCCGTTACGGTGAATTTGGTGGCGCCGCGCAGCACAAGTTCAACCGTCGCACATCCATGTGCCACGTCAACACGGCGAGTACTAGAGAACACTGTACCCTTCTCTTAGAAGGGTACGGTACCCTTCTCTTAGAAGGGTACGGTACCCTTCTCTTCCCCCTCATCTCGCATAGTTACAGTACCCCCTAGGATTACGGTAGCTTTTGCTCTATTCATTTTCAAACTGTGATAGACCCACTTATTCCTGTAGTTTCGTATCGTTTCTTTCCCTTGTTTCATGTGTTCGTTCCATTTTGTTCTTGTAATCGCTCCGTCGAGTGCTCGTTTCTTTATGTTGTTACATTTATTTAGTAATAAATCCATCAATTTTAATTAACGGTTCTTCATCAATCCATTACAAATACTGCTAAAAGGGACGTGGGCGGAGCAAAGCGAGCGGGGCCAGGGTGGACGGTAATAAAATCAGTTTGCGGTCGAAAAATCTAAGTAATTCATTTACTCCAATGGATGGAGGAGGGGCCGAACCCGGGCGGGGCTAAGTAATTGAAATTACTTACGGGTAAGTAATTATATCTTCATGCATGCGAGTGAGTGATTAAATTACTTACCTGGAAGTAATTTTTCTCTGAGTGCAGTTCATATTGCCTTTCAATACTATACAGTAGTAGACACGTAGCACGAATGTTATTTTCGAAATCAATCAAGTTTATCTTGCCTAAAGTCGTTGATTAAATTCTGCAGTATATAAAAAATGTGCACACGATAGATACGATCTTAAAACAGTGTGACAAAGAGATACAAATTATTAACTTAGATACACTAGGCAAGCGATTTAAGTGATATGGATAGTAATCAAAACGAATATAAATAACACATTCATCATAAATTAAATGTCGTGTATATTTTTTAAAAATATGTAAAACAATAATCAAATTCACGTAATAATGCACATCAAATATCGACAACCTTAATGACATATTTGATACTATTCATTACAGTCGCTTTTATTCCTATGCTAATCAGCGCTTCGTCTATGCTTCCACAAGGATCTGCCTTCTTTTCCGATTGAAAGATGACTGTGTTCGGTGCTCCTATCAACGCATTCACTCCTCTATCAGCCGAACGCGCTCTGCGAGTCCTCTTGATATCGGTTGGTGTCGTAGCAGGACGCATCACTATAACGATTACATTTAATAATTAATTTTTTAATTTTATTTTATTCATTCATTCATTCATTTGAAACTCCCGCGAAGTGTGCGACGGTATTAAAGGAAAAAAGAAAAGTTGTTTAAACTAATAGTATTTGCACTTACAATTCATATTAACATTTTGCATGTCCGCCACCTTGAGAGTTTCTGAGATCACCGCACTGATCTGACGCTGCGATTTGCAATCGTACACGAAAACAAAGAATTGATTGGATTCCATCAATTCTCGAATTAGTCTTGAAGACAAGTCTGGCGTCAAGATCAGCGTGCTCTGCAGTAATTCGTATGAATTGAAATATTCTTTGAATGCTGCGTTATTGCTAATCTGAGAATAAGTAACTAGGATCAGAATACCAAGTGAAAATGTTCACTTACCTGGAAATCTCTAGAATTAAGAGGCATCTCCCTCACAAGTAAGAGAGCATTTTCACTTGGTGTTCTGATTTTTTGTGACTTTTTTTCTGAGTGTATAACTATGAAAACAACTCACCAATCGAACCATAAACAGGCAGAACTTCATCGCCTCACCAGCTTCAACTCCCATGTTGTACTTGTCTATAAATGATTCCGCACTCTCATCGCCTACTAATCGATGTTCGTAAGAAACAACGTGACTGAGGTCCTGAAAACATGGATAATTATTATTGAATCCATTCAGTTCTTAACTATTCATATATATTTATTCAAAATCCAATGCCACGCGTGGGTCTCTATTTGCAGCAAAGGTGTACTTTTTTACTGACTTGCCCGAGCAGCTTCTGGTACAGTCCTTTGTCCGTCTCACTGTCAGCGATCGCCTTATTATTCGCCATTCTCACAGCTCTGCGCTCGCGGGAAGTCAAAACTGCAGTCTCTCGAACCTCCTCTTTCACTCTTTGCGTCCTTTTCTTCCATTGATTCAATTCCTATAATAACCAATTGTTGCTCTGAGTACAACGTTGGAATGCGATTGTAAACTAGCAGTTATTGTAGAATATATTATACAAATGTGACATATGCACATATTTCTAACCTCATTGAGTACATTTGCTCCTCCTTTGTTGCTTTCTAGTCGCTCTCTAGAGATTGCCCGCTCGAGAAGCTCCTTCAGCTCTTCAGGCGCCTCGCTATCCATCTTGTACATGTTGAAGAACATGCCGCCCTGCAAAGTAAGTATAATCAGACAATAAAATGATTTTTAAATACACGAGTTAGGGCAAAACTTACACGAGTTAGGGCAAAATTGGGATTGATGGATAGCAGCTCCATGAACGCGCTTCTCACAGGGGGCCGGAGACATGCGACTGTTATAGTAGAGGTTTCCCGCCTCTTGGTCGCAAGGCCACAGCCGCCTATATAAGGGCACCTTTCCCTCTCTCTGGGCCAGTGTGCTAGAGAGACGAATAAAGAGTTCTCTTCTACCGTCATTTTGCCATCACATGACATCACACTCGCCCTCGCTACGGGCACCACACTGGAATATCTTGGTAGAACTCACCGTCATCTGTCTTACCTCGTATCTTTTGGGACGCTAAGACTCTCGCCTAGGTCGTTATTGTTTCCATCCGCGTTTCCTATTCTATCCCGCTACACACGAAGCTTGTCCCCCGAGGCAGACATAATGTGGAGGTCCCGATGAACCAAGTATCCAGTGCAAAGTGTGTCTACTAATGGCCATAGTAAACTCAATTGTCGGTTACTGTTCATTGAACAGAAAGAGCAAATAATGTGTCCTGTTATCTCGGGAAATGATCACAGAATTTCGATTGAGACAAGGTCGATAGTGAAATGAGATCGAATGTTCTCTGCCTTGTCTGTTACATTTATCAGTGTGATCATTTTGACTTCTCACATGAGAAGAAAGACCGAATGAGCCCAATTACGGGATACAACCAAAGATATTACTCATCTGGGTCTCATTCCGGCTGCCAGTAATCTGGAGAAGAAAGACGAGTTTGCGCTGTTACTGTGCCTCGATCCGTCAATTAGCGACGGATTCGATGCCAGAAAAGCGACCGCATTTGAATACAGTAGCAATGTAACATTCTGCTGCTGTATAACAGAGGAACCATGGCGACTATCCTCGGCTCTGTCAGAGACTATCCCATCCGCTGTCTCTAATAGAAACAGAGTTCCTATATATGGCAAACGACCAAGTGGGCCATGGCGGCGTAACTTTCTTCTCTCCTTTCTAGATTGTTTGGTTCGAGGTCAACAGGAGCTATGATTACTTTTCCAAGTTGATTCAACAACGGTCGCGCATAAAAGGCAGGTACGAGCTAAATTATGTGAAAAAATTTTTAATTGGTTTAATTGCGAGAGCACCGATCTAGGTAGACGTTACCTGAGATCACAGTTTGGAAAAGACATATCGTACCATTCATCATAGTTATTTGTTCTATCTCTGTTCTTAGCAAGACTAAACAACCAAAGAATTTCATTTCCCATCAATCCTTCATATCTCTTCACAATAATTAGTTTTGAGAAAAATTTCCCCTTACATACATTTTTCTTATTTTTCTTCGGTTCAAATTACGCTATCAAGATTTCATCAATATGCTGCAAAAGACATTAATATACTGCTCAGCCATGACTGAAGTATTCTCACAATTACGTCATTGGAAACAAATATCTTCTCGGTATCATTATCGCAGCAACGATCTATTCGTTGAAACTCTTCATTTGGCCTTGCTACACTAGCGAGCAAAGAAAGATGGCTATCTAGAACTTCGAACTGCCTGACAAAGGACGCTTACAAACTCTATTTCGCCATTGCGAGATGAAACACAGATAGCGAGGAAAGTTCCCGAAGGTCACTGAGCAGCCCTCAAAAGGAGGGAAAGACTACTCAGTCGCACCCCCAACAATCATTCCAGATCTCAGAAACCGTCAGCTCCTTCGCCAGCCTGATCGTTTCTCCACTGGTGACTTCCGTCGAACCCGTTCTTCATCTACTGGAAGCCGATCAAGTGTCGGAAGTAGCCTCAGGCAATCGTTGACTGATCTCACAGTCAGAGCGGCGTCTGGGGCCATCCCTCTCGTTCGGTCTCTTCGGAGAAGAAGCTCCACCCCACGCAACAGACTCATCCCAGCTGATCAGAACACCTCTGATACTGACAATACAGTGGTTATCAACAACCAATCATCCAACAGAACCCCATCTCGTACAAGCCGATTCGTACGGTTCCTCAGAACCTATTCACCCAACTTCCCTTCGCCCATCCGTCAACATCTCAATCGTCAGTCGCCGCAAGCAGCCATTCCCAAGCAGATCGACAGGAGAACAGGTACCTTCTGTGATAACGACTCATTCCTAGGCTACGCAACCCCTCAAAACCCGAACGTTCATTCAACTCCCCTGATTCCCACGCGTAACAGAAATCTCTCACTCATCTCTGCCCCTACCAACCCCTATCCTATTCTCAATCCTATTGTTCCCCGTAACAACTTGTTTCTGAGTAAACTCTATTCATTGCCGAGTAGGCTCAAAGAAACGGAGAAACTGAATTAGACCTCAGTTCTCTCTATCCCAAACCCGCTCCTCGTTCAATCAATAATTTTTTCCACCCCGGTTAATCACAAACGTCATTCATCCTTTCCCCCTCATTCTCGTATCTCTGCCGAAACACTCCTCATAGACTCCTCCTCACCGACTGTCAGTAACCAATCCTCTGATATTCCTGTAAGTGCATTCGCCTCTGCCCGTTCCCATTTCACCTTTCCCTCTGGTCAATCTCGTAATCTCACACCTACCGCTCCCCCTCTAGCCGATTACTCCTCTGATTCTATTCGCGCTCGTTTCTCTATCCCATCCTTCCCAAAGAGAGGTTTCCCTTCTGCCTTTGCTAACAAGCTGACATAAAAGAGTATCGCAACACGATCTATCCCCGCAAGTGAGAAAGCATCTCAAAATCCCCCATCGCATCCGGAAACAGATAAAATCTCGTCACCGAAACGTGTAGTGAAATTCCAAGAAAGCCATACAATTATGGACGGCCAACTGAAGCCCTCAAATATTAATATGTTCTCAAAATTCGATGGCGATACGGAAACACTCGAGGAATTCATGCGTGAATTCAACTCCAAGCTGGATGCATTCGGACTCAATTCGGTGAAAGCTCTCAAACGGCTGCCTATGCTTCTGACCGGCCGTGCGCGTCGTATTTACGATGCAATGCCCAGTGTGGACCATTGTCCCACATTCCAATCGCTACTGAATTATCTTCAGAAGAATCTATCCACCGAAGGCAGTCAAAGAACTGCAATTCACAGACTTTCCGTTGCTATGAAAGAAGACGAAACGCTATCTGACTATGCATCTCGTGTGCGCCGCAATGTGGCCAAGGGCTATCCCACTTTCACTCCTGCCGATCAGGAGAAATTGATGATCAGTACCTATATCAGTGGCATTCCTGCCAAACTTTACAAAAAGATTGGTTTCAAAACCTTTAAATCTCTATCGGAAGCAGTGGAACTCACAGAACAGATGATAATATTCATGAGTCTCAAAAAGCCGGAAACCTCCGAGAAGCAAATGGAAAATCTGACTCGTTCAATGTCACTTACCTCGCTTTCTGATAAGAAAGAAGTCAATTATGTCCATCAAAATGGAAGAAACAACTGGAATGATGGATACAACAATCCAAACTATCAGAACAGATCCTATAATGGATACCAAAACCAGAGAGCCGATCATGGAGACAGCAACTTCAGATCCGCAAATGAATACAGAAATAGTTTCCGATCCAATTCAGGATATAACAACAACAGTGCTGATATAGGATCCAATAAGAGAGGAACTTTTCAATTCCAAAGAGGTCGAGGAAATTTCTCAAACCGAGGATCACGTAATGATTCTAATTACCAATACAATCGTAATCGTACCCCATCGAGTGAAGGTCGCCGTGTTTCATTTGATAGTTCTGACCGCAAAGACTATCGAAACGGAAACACACACTTCAAAAAACCATTCAGAGGACGACCATTCGTCAATACTCTCACTCTCGCGATATCGATTCTCACACTCTCAGCCATGTTTTCACCTGCTATGGGAATGACCTACCACAAATGCCGATCAATGGAAAATCCCTCTGCTCTGTTCTATCTACCTGAGATAGATGCTCCTAACTGTAATAGCCGGCTCATGCCTCAGACCGCTATTAGAACCTCTGTCCAGGTGTTCCGTTCAAATCCGGTATCTACTCAGATAAATGCATTCGCCTGTTCGCAAGTAATAACTCGTACTTGTATTTCCAGTATTGGTCGTTTTTTCAGAACGAAGTCGAATCTCGCAGTATTGAACACTCCTTGCCACCCGATGAATGTAATCTAATCGAGCGATCAAAGGTTGCACAGAACAAACCTCTGGTTCGTCATTCTGACGAAATATGGAAAACTCGGTTCAACGAAACGTTGGAAATTCCCCTATTTGGCAAACAATGCAGCGAACAATCACATTTCCTTCTCCAATACGGAAAGATCACAGAACTGAGTGGAAATTCCACTACTTCCAATTTAGGAACTATAAATGGTTGTTCTCTACGCACAGGTCACTGTAAAAATGCCAATCGAACGATCTGCTGGAATGAACGAGTATATTACAGATCATGCCCTGAGCTGATAGGAACTTACACTTCTATTGTATCAAATTATATGGTACTCATAGAGAGCATCGGCAAAGCCGTGTATCCAAAGCCGAATCTCCCAAGATTCGATGGCTGTCTAAGACGCAAGACCTTAAGAATGACCGAAGATTTCTCACTGAATTTTCCTGATTTTCCAGATGCAGTCTCGAGAAGAAACAAACGAGAGAGTTGTGAACCTCTATTTGCCTATAAATATAACGATTCCCTCCCATTGATGCTAATCTCCGCAGAGAAGAACAACATTAGTGTGTTGTCGGACCCGACACTCAGTCACCTAATGCGAGAGAACAATGTCTCCGGATCTGATCTATTATGGCAACTTGCAGCATACTCTGAAATGTCGCTATTCAAAGTATTCGTTCGAGCAATTCGTTTTCGAATGTTCAAAAATGACATAATAATGCGCACCTCCGCATGGAGTGACTACAAAGTTCGCTATCTGCTCAGAAGAGATCTATATGTTTCCGACAAGGAAGCAATTGCTCGTGCAAAACGAGATAACATTTCTGATTCGGAGGATATTCTACAAAAGCGTGGCTATCGCCTGATTATTCTCGATCTTGCTGATTCCAATCACTACTTCCTTGATGACGCTCTAAACCGTGAATTTAGAGAAATTAATCAAACTGCGCGATCTTCATTTTACGATCGATTCTTGACAACGGTGAATTCGCCAATCATTCGACAAATTGACGAGATCACTTCTCGTAACTCAAATAATACGCTGCTCAACACGATTCCTGCAAACTTGTGGTTCCGAAACACAATAGATGTAAAGATCCGGGAAAAACGTTACCTGGGTATGTGGATCCTTTCCAAAGTTTTGAAACGCTATGCGGAACCTCTAACGAACAATTTTCGCCAAGACTTTCGCCAAGACATACTGGATTCACTACAACCGCCTTTTCATGAGGATTCTCCTGATATGATGAGTGATGCACCAATCACTACAACAATCGAAATGCCGACTGTGGAAAGCACTACTTTAGCTGCAACGACATTTCGTTCCACGGTTGATATGGCAACAACAAGTGAATTCATAAATTCGTACAGACAAATCTGTGAACTGCAAAAACGAGAAGTTGACTACATCAACTTACAAATCAAACTGAATCCAGAAATAGGATTTCAATACTTATTTGGCCGAAGAGATATTACTGCTTATGAAATCGATCCTCAGATTTATGCCATTCAGTTATGCACAGAATTATATCCAGAAGAGATTATCTACGATCACAAAGTAAATAGAACTTGTTACCAACATTTGCCGATCCGTATCGGAAACGAAATAATATTCATAAACGAAGAATCCACGATTGCTGCAAAGAATTCAACCGTTATTGAATGCCATGGCATTCGCGATAAACAAAATGGAAAGCGAAGTTTCATAAAACCGATTCTCCCACTCGTTCAACGACCTCACGTGGTCGCCATTGATAAGCCGCGTGGAAATACTACTTTGCCACTATTCACTCTATTAAATTTCGGTGTAAATTCCATAGAACAACTCTCAAAGTCGCCATCACTATGGGAAAAAGTTAAATACCAGTTGGAATCAATTAAAACGAAAGGCGCAGAAATTGTTGCGCAAGGATCAAATAAGGTTGTGAATTTCGCACACATAGTCAAAGAAAAAGTTTTCAGTTCCTTAACGGGATGGTATTACTACCTCCGCAGAATTGCAATTATTATAATAATTATTCTAATACTGCTGGCTGGCTCATATGTCGCACTCAAAATTTGGCTTTGCAATCAAATTCGAGGCTGTTGCCTACCGTTTCCTTTCTCAGTACCTGGCACACCGAAGGTAAATTACACGAGAAGTCGCAGAACACAATCAGATCGCTATCAAGAACTGATAGAGAGACATCGTGCCGAGGAACACATGGAACTAGTAACATTTCACATGTCGAAAAGTCGATTCTTCCCACAGCATCATACTATCACACTATGTACCATCATGGTAATGCTAAGTTTCTTGCTAACTGTGGAAGCTATAAAATTTGGCGACATAAAGCCAACTGACGATAACACCTATCTTTATATACTGATCTGTGCATATCTTTGTGCGTGCATTGTACGAACATTAGCATTCACTGCAGGAACTGAAGAAACTGCTCGTCGTAGAATTGAACTAATAGAAGGTAGCGGACCACCCGCACAGAAAACGTATCGTGTTTCTCGCTTCGGGTTTCATTCCGAAGTAGAGAAGCAAATTGCATTAATGTTGAAACACAACACGATGCACCCATCGGCAATTTCAAAGCCAAGCTCCGTGTCGGAGACAAAGCCCTGCTGCGTCGTGGCGTTGCCCACAAATTCTCCACATCCTACGACGGTCCTTTTGAAGTACTCAAGATCGCCACTCCGAACGCGTGGATCCTCCGCAAAGGAATCGAGGAGAAGGTCCATCTGGAAAGGCTGAAGCGTTTCCTCCAGCCGGACGAGTTGCCCCCTGTCAAGCCAATCAACACTCAAGATGATGCCGACGTCGAAGCCGATTCCGACCGATCTGACGAGCTCTGAAACCCATCTGTCCCCATTCTCAATCATGTAACTTTATCGGACCCCTCTCTATTTCATAAATTTCTTTCTGTAACTCACTCGTCTCCGCCAAAATAAGGCGACGAGGCCGTCGCATTTTTTCGTTTTGTGGGATGTTATAGTAGAGGTTTCCCGCCTCTTGGTCGCAAGGCCACAGCCGCCTATATAAGGGCACCTTTCCCTCTCTCTGGGCCAGTGTGCTAGAGAGACGAATAAAGAGTTCTCTTCTACCGTCATTTTGCCATCACATGACATCACACTCGCCCTCGCTACGGGCACCACACTGGGATATCTTGGTAGAACTCACCGTCATCTGTCTTACCTCGTATCTTTTGGGACGCTAAGACTCTCGCCTAGGTCGTTATTGTTTCCATCCGCGTTTCCTATTCTATCCCGCTACACACGAAGCTTGTCCCCCGAGGCAGACATAATGCGACTTCATAAGAAGAGATTCTGAAATATATAAGTTAATTTTCGTGGGAGATTGGCGAAGCGCACTGAGGATGCGGTACAAAATTAAAGTTTACTTTTTAGCAGTAAAAAACTGCCGTTCATTTCAGGAAAATATTAGAGGTAAAAAATCTCCGTAATTCGTGGCATTTCCTTGTTGATTTCGATCTACTAATGTAAATTTGTGAATAAAAATATTTTTCACTACTTTTTTTAATGGTAAAAAATATTTTAATAAAATTAATTGAAAAATAGAAACAAAAAGGATTACTTTTTGCGCTAAAAAAACATTATAACAATTAATTGAGATACTTACGTCGCCTTCTTTTCCGATTTCAGCATGCCCATCGACTGCAATTTCTCCACTAGAGTTTTCTGAAAGTTGGGTTGACGCATCGCCAGAACGTCATCTTTGTCGGTGTCGATTGAACGACGGAGAAGTTTGGGTCCGAGGACGCGGAGATTATTGATTGCTTTCACAACCTAAACATATTTTATACCAATGTAATATATTTTAAAGGTGGTGTCCCACGATCTTTTGGTCAACTGAGTCTACGACACGTTTTATTCGTATTTACTATAATTTTTTTTTTTAATGAGAAGTTGAGGTCCGAGGACGCGGAGATTATTGATTGCTTGCACAACCTAAAATAAGTTTTATTCAAATGCAATATACGGCCAAAAAATGGTTCAGTTCTCTTAATTGATCACACTATCGAATCGAAAGTCCACCGTAGGGGCTGTGTAAAATGAAGAGAGAAAGAGCTAATCTGTGTACCTTCTCCTCTGAAGTAGATCGACCATGATTCGCGACCTCGTCGTGCTTTGCCGATCGCTGATATTATAAATAAACGTCGTCATGTTGTTCTACCGTATTATCCCGTTCCGTGCATAGCCACCGAAGTCAATGTGGTGGAACAACAGAAAGGCGCTCACCACTTTTTTTTGTTTACGTATTTTTTTGTGTAATTTAACAATTATTTTCAAAAACCAAATTGAAAAGGTGGTACAGGGCATCGTGGGCTATCGATTGAGCACAACCATGTAATTTAACTCTTCCATCTGTGTGCGCCGAACTCAGAACCGGAATTAGAGCGGAACCGGAGCCGTGAAATATCTTTCTGTGTTTTAACTGAGTTGACTTCTTCGATGTTCGTACAATTATATAAATGTAATATACAGTCTATATATTTCCGCGCATTTGTTCAATCATGAATTTTCGCCGTCAATAGTAATATCGATTAGAAGTATGGAGAAGCCGAGTGTATTTTTCGATGACTAACATTATTTCCCCTCGACGGAACCTGTCGTCGGCTACCAAACTCCCCCTGGACCAAGCCTGCACCAAGAACTATGCACACTCAGTAACAAGTTCTAGGATGCGGACACCAAGTGAAAATGTCCACCTACCTGTAATTTTTTTCTCTTATTTTTAGTGACTTTCACTTACAGGTAAGTGAACATTATCAATAGTTGTCCTGATCATAGAGACTTTTTTCTCAGAGCATACAGAGCAGTACAGTACATTTGTTCTCAATACCACCGCGTGAGTTGTGTGCATTTGTGAAATAAAGTTACTACACGCACTGAATTCTAATAGATAAACTCCTGTAATGGCTCGATTGTTGAGACAGTGTATACCTTTTTCGATAACTACGATTTTATCATGCAGAAAAAAAATGTAGAAAAACTTTTACATACCTGTACTCTCTCTTGTCGGCTGTGCTTCTTCTCTATTATCGACTCGATCGAAGTATTCAGCCCTTCGCAGAAGGAATTAAAGAAATCGTGGATATCTTTGCTGCTGAAAAAAGACGATTTTACAAAAATTTCTCTGCAGGAAAGTACATCTCAAAAATAAGGAAAGTAGGGAACTTCTAAGTGTCTCTGTGTGTAGCGAATGAGATATTTGTCAATGGGTACACCTCATTGTACCCATTTTCAAGGGGGGGGAAGAGGCGGGAGAGCTTGGGGAAAATCAAAGACTAACCTGTTGTCACGGCCCGTCATATTTCTTTCCAGCTTCAGGGACGCCAGTAAATTTTCCATTTTCTGAAGATAAATCAGCATCTTTTTCACAATCTTATCTAAAAACAAAAACTGACCTCTGACGTCGCTCCATTCTTCGACAGTTCTTGCATTACTTCGATCGCCCGAATGGCGAGATTTCCGAAGCGATCGGTAGATGAGAGAAGAGAAGCCTGAGTTTTAGAATGAGTATTTTTAATATGTAATTTATGTCAATTATTACTTTACATTAAAATTAGTGTTCACGCGCTTGCATTGAAACAAGTTCCCCAACTCACTTTGCTTCTCCACATTTCCAATAGATTTTCCAATTGTGGGCGAGCGTTCATTCTAGCGTTCGTTGACTACTGAAATAATGTATTATTGCGCTAAAAATATGGGGAAAAGGGAAAAAAGGCTAAATAAATCAGAGAAAATACACAAAAATGAAATGTGGCTACGGTACAAATTGTTGGATATTCAAGGGGAACTGAAATTATGAGTGAAGGACAGGAAGAAAGGCGGATTACCACAACAAATAAATTAAATTGAGAGTTCAGTGATGGGACATATAGTACAACCGCTCTAGACGAGATATTTCTCAGAATGAAATGACACTAAATGAATCACATTGCCTACGCGTCTTCTACCAGGACGCACCAGTCGATTCCTTATTTGGACGTTGGGTCGGATGATAGGGGAGAGACTGGGTTTCTGGCCAACTTGGAAGCAATCACCCGTTTCCAATTATTCTCGCACGAAAGTGACAGCGTCCCTGTTAATTTCGCGCACTCTCTCGCTCCCGATCCCTATCTGGAGTAATGGTCGATTCCCATGAAGCAACACTCAAGCACAACGTGAACCACTCAAATATTGATCGCCATTCATAATGAACAGTCATCATACCCCTTGGAAGTTCCAACTTACAATATATTTGATGCGTCTTGTGAGACAGATCAGGACGTGTTTATCCATTACAACAATGAGATTCGAAGTAAATGGGCATTTATATTATATAAAGTGATCAAGCATAGAGTCGGAGCTAAAACGCATTCGCAAAAAGAGGACACAGAAGGGGGAACTTAGAAAGAAATAAATGAATGACTAATCACTCGTTCGCGCGCTCTCTTTCTCTCTCTCTCATCCCAGTTCTTTTAGTTTACATTCGCCGCCATTTAAAGGTAGGAAGAGGAAGAGCGAGGAGAGGGTTAATGGGAGAGAACCCATCTAGAAAAGGAGAGAATGAGATTTACCAGCATGGAAAGTTGACACTTGGCAATACAGAAGAGATTGTATTATCTTCTACCAATCAAAGTTCATGAAAAATGCCATACAGAAAATAGCAATGCCCTTTTCCTATAGAATTTTCAGGAGCCCCCGAATTGTGAAATTCAACTCCAATCGCACCCTCAGAAAATAACACCCACGGACACACTTGGTGCACACTTTACTAATCACTCTCTCAATATTCAAATTGATACGCAGTTAGGTACAGCAAGAAATGTAATTTGTTTATAGGGTTTTGCGAAGACGTGGAGAATAAGGTGCGATATAAAGAGGGGGAAATATACACATTCCAAATTTACAAAAACAATAAAAACATGTTGGTGATGAGCACAAATATCGATCAATAAAGCGGCATCTACACTTCTTCGAAGTGAGAGGAACGATGGACCTTCAATTCGTCCATCCTGTTGAATCTCTCATCGCAGAATTCGCATTTGTGCATTTTGATGCCGTGCGTGTCTCTCTTGTGCACTTTGAGCAAGTCAGGGGTAGTGTATCGATTTGAGCACAGATCACAATCGAAACGTTTCTCTAAAATAAAATATAATTTTTAAATGGGTTTCAGATCACGTCATTTCTCGCGCTGTAATCGCCGGTCTATTTGAGAGATCGTGCGAAATGAATACATCCGGACTAGTTTTTTTATAGAACTCTGCAACAATTTTAGTATTTCAGCCAACACTCGAAAAAGAACTTGTTAGAATTTCAATGCGATTCGTACTACTTTCGAAATGCTCAAGCACACCTCCGTGGATGAGCATGTGTTTGCGCATACTGTCCTCTCTCACGACCGCTCCGCACACTTCACAAGCAACTCTGGGATGCGCTGCAGCAGCAGTCGGAGCTGCAGCAGCAGCTGCTGCAGCATCTGCAGCAACTAGCTTGCCGGAAGAGTGGTGCAGCTTCATATGCTGCGACATGGCGTGTCGCGACTTGAAGTCGGCTTTGCACACGACGCATCGTGTGTGACAACGCGTAAGATTGTGCTGCTGCAACAATTTTATTTTATCACAAAATATCAGAAATATCGTCACTTGTCGTCAGCTTTAAAAAGTTAAAACGTACAGTGAGACCCGGAAGTTTCTTGAAGGTCTTGCCACAGTTGTCGCATTTGAGTGCACCAGCAGCCTCATTTTCCCGAATTGATGGGCTGGATGTCGCACTTGACGCAGCTGCTGTGGTCACAATATCTGCAGCAGCTGCAGCAGCTGCAGCAACTTCCGACGATCCCTTCGAGCCGGCTTCATCGTTTCGATTTTCAACGATTGGTTTCACTTTTGTACGAATCATCGTGAAGTTCAGTATGTTACACTGCAAAACAGTCTTGTTTGAAATGTACATGAATTAATTTGGATTTAATAGTGATGTGTGTAGTATTGTGTTGCAAAAATCGATACTTTGCTTCTAGATGAGTGGTCCTTTGAATACGATTCGGACCCACACGCACATCGAAAAGCGATCCCCTCCTGAAATATGATGATTATTTCGTTCTCACATGAAATTCGCTAAAATGCTTCTGCACGTAAATAGAATATTCCTGTGAAAAGGAATATATGACAAAGCATTGAACTACCTCTTTCGGCGGAGTCTTGTGTTTGATTTTCATGTGAGCAATGAGCGATTCAACCATGTAGTAGCCAGTCTGAAATAATTTCGATAATGTATTAATTAAATATGTGCCACATAATTACAAACATACAAGGGATCAGCAGCGATCGATTCAGTGCAAGTAAGAAATTCATTTTCGAAAATTCACTTGCCTCACCCTTGACCGCCTTTCTGGAGGAGTTCTCTAGGTGTGGGATAATTTATCATCGTATCGCTCTGAGCATTAGTGTCGACTACTCAAAATATCTTTTGCTCGATAACAAAGGAGGATGAAAAACGAAACATAAAACTGTTTCGAAACTGAGTGGATACTTTTCATTTTCGCCTTTTCAATTGTTCACCTCTACTAAAATGTAACAACTTACTGGACACAGTGGGCATCGCAGCACTTTCTGTGTGCTTTCTTCAGTATTGCTGATTTTGTGGCTGCGAATTTAAAAAAAAAAAACTCCGTATAATCTATAGTGTAGCTTGAGATGTCGCACTGAAAGTTTCAAATGTGTCAATTTAAAGGGAATATGAAATTCATAAACAACAATAATATAACCTGCAAAAAATAAGAATATTATGAATAATGCACACACCTTATGGCCGCTTGACTGAACTTTCGCACCGCATTCGCATCGAAAGAAAAATCCTTCCTGAGTAGTAGAGGTTTTGGCCGAAACTGAGACTACGATTTAAAACAATACATATCTTTCTTTATATTACCTTTTTCGGATTAGTCCTGTGCATCTTTTTCAAATGGCCTAGGAACGAGGACACATGGTAGTAGCCATTCTGCAATAGATACCATTTGAATTACAACTAGATACAACAGGATACGGAGAAACTTTGTAAATTAGCTAAGAAAAGGTCTCTATGAACAGGACACCAAGTGAACATACTCATTTACCAGTCGGTGAGATGTTTCATATGAGAGACTATCTGAGCCGATCGAGATACGGCCGTACAAGCAAAAACAAACCTATGCTGAAAAGTTGCCCTAGGGTAAACTTTGACCGTAGAGACCGAAAATCGACATAAGAAGTTGCATAGATCAAACCCGGCTGAGATATGTTTCATCAGATGTCAAAAAGTGAAATTTTTAACTTTGACAAAACGCATTCAAACCACCTATGTAGCTATATATTTGGATAGCTCTCGATGAGAGGAACATTTTTTGTGTTGATACCCAGTTTCTAGCTCGTCTGTGAAAAAAGTTGGAATTTTTTGAAATCTCAAATTCAAAATATCCGTATCTAGACTTTGCCCAGTGCACTTTTAACTATGTTCATTCGATTCAGCGTGCGAATTTACTCCATGGTGCTTGAAATAATCCAAATCCATCGTGCCCATCTTGGTGAAAATAGTCACCGAACGTGCGCCGCGGCACCAAACCGCGACGTGACACGCAACGCGCGCCGCAATTTCGTAAACAAATGGCATAATTTTGGCGTCAAATTTAGTTTTACAATACATAAACATGTTAAATATCAAAACTGGCTTGGTAACGCGCACCAAAACGAATGATTTAGCAAATTCCTAAAAAATATTATTTTATTTTATTTTAAATTTTTACTATCAAATTCGCTACGGAAAAGGCATATACGATGCCCTATACATATTTTCTCACACTGCCTCACTGAGTTTAACCACTTTCTCTCGAAAATGTCAACAAACAACTGGTTTTTATTACTTAAATTTGACACCAATCAACGAAAGCAGCAAAAATCGCATCTTTCGAGCGGCGACCGAAATCGAATCATACTGAATACATGTTTTACTGATGCCTACGACAGATATAGGGTTTATTACAACATTTAAATAATTTCCGCGGACTGATGGTGCTGAATTATATATATAGTTAGAGAGAAAAATAAAAGAAGTTAAATTTCGAAAAACATGTTTTCAATTGTTTTCTTTGGACTGCAAATTCTGAAGAAAAAAATCAGATATGCGTTCAAATGGTATTCAGATGCAAAACTAATCGTAATTAATGGTACAACGGAAATATTTCAGCTTTCCACGAGTGGTATACGAGTACCAATTAGTGTTGTTAGATCGAATAATTCTATTCGTGAGAACAAAGGGTTGTTCGCGAATGATGCATTGTTATTCGCGAATAACCTTTGTTATTCGGGAGTAGGATTATTCGATCTAACAACACTAGTACGAATACAGTGGTGAAATATCGAATCCAATTTATGTTCGTTTTCTTTGTCAGCATCAGAATTATTTTGAAAAGCTTATTTTAGATGTTATTTTGAGAGAAAAAATAAGGTTTAAAAAAATAACTGAAATCTTTTTTTTCGAAATTTAACTTCTTTTATTTTTCTCTCTAACTATATATATAATTCAGCACCATCAGTCCGCGGAAATTATTTAAATGTTGTAATAAACCCTATATCTGTCGTAGGCATCAGTAAAACATGTATTCAGTATGATTCGATTTCGGTCGCCGCTCGAAAGATGCGATTTTTGCTGCTTTCGTTGATTGGTGTCAAATTTAAGTAATAAAAACCAGTTGTTTGTTGACATTTTCGAGAGAAAGTGGTTAAAATCAGTGAGGCAGTGTGAGAAAATATGTATAGGGCATCGTATATGCCTTTTCCGTAGCGAATTTGATAGTAAAAATTTAAAATAAAATAAAATAATATTTTTTTAGGAATTTGCTAAATCATTCGTTTTGGTGCGCGTTACCAAGCCAGTTTTGATATTTAACATGTTTATGTATTGTAAAACTAAATTTGACGCCAAAATTATGCCATTTGTTTACGAAATTGCGGCGCGCGTTGCGTGTCACGTCGCGGTTTGGTGCCGCGGCGCACGTTCGGTGACTATTTTCACCAAGATGGGCACGATGGATTTGGATTATTTCAAGCACCATGGAGTAAATTCGCACGCTGAATCGAATGAACATAGTTAAAAGTGCACTGGGCAAAGTCTAGATACGGATATTTTGAATTTGAGATTTCAAAAAATTCCAACTTTTTTCACAGACGAGCTAGAAACTGGGTATCAACACAAAAAATGTTCCTCTCATCGAGAGCTATCCAAATATATAGCTACATAGGTGGTTTGAATGCGTTTTGTCAAAGTTGAAAATTTCACTTTTTGACTTCTGATGAAAATATCTCAGCCGGGTTTGATCTATGCAACTTCTTATGTCGATTTTCGGTCTCTACGGTCAAAGTTTACCCTAGGGACAACTTTTCAGCATAGGTTTGTTTTTGCTTGTACGGCCGCTCTTGGGAGAATCTCAATCGACTCAGACATTCTCTCATATTTCTAGTGATATTTCCTTACAGGTAACAAGTTTACTTAGTGCCGTGATCCTAGATACTTTTTTCTCGGAGAGCAGACTGTGAAAAGGTGAAAAATAACGGAAATCACAAAATGACCGATATACTTTTCAAAGGTTTTTATCTCTCGCTACTTCTCTCTCAACTTTTTGACAATATTAGTTCAAACAACTCACTTCACACTTGGGGCATCTCATCTCTTTCTGAAGCGCGTTCTCTAATTTCAATTGCTTTAGCTTTCCCGCCTCTTCCCCTGATTTTGCAGCCTTTCCCTGCTCTTTCAACCACTTTCTGTGGCGTTCTGCGGAAATGTTCGACGACTGTTTGCGATGAAGCGGTTTAGCACGATCACGCATAAGCTAAAATATCAAGAATTATTTAAATTGAAATTTATGTTTCAAATTTGAAAAGAAAAAACACTTGCATGTGTTAGCTTGTTTTCTTTGTTCGGCGCTTTTGCTGACGGCAGTACTTCAACCTCGGTGTCTTCAGAACCTTCGGAATCCTCGGAGTCTTCATAATCTCCGGAAACGACATCCGACGAACTCTCATTGTCAGAAGCAAGGGGATCCTGAAACAATTACATGTAATCCACCAATTACATGTAATCCACCAAAATCACTCCTCCTCTGGCTTAGTCATACATGTTTCTCTGTGTGCAGTACAGTTCCATACTCTTCCACTTCAATGGACGATATTAGCCATGAGAATTACCCACAGTTCTTTCGTTAGTATTGTCAATAAACGTGCGAGTGAAATCCTTTCGCCAAAACCAAACAAAGCTATTATGCGCACCAGTGATATCTCGACTTTGGCAAGCTTCACATCTTCCAGATACAGTTGTGTATTCATTTTACCTGTTCGTCAACAACTGCTTCGTGCGGCTCGCTGGATTCCACCTCTTCTACTCTTCTTAGTGAATCTACCGATACTCCCAATCCAACACAGAAGGAATAGATGAAATCCCGGAGAGGAGTCCCCCTGAAGCATAAGAAATCACTTGGAAAATTTAGCGACAATCGTTTTGTAAAAAGCGGATAATCCTTGAATAATACCTTTCATTATCGTGATCCCTTGCCAGTTTTCGCTCTATTTCCAGCGATTGCAGGAGGTAGTCCATTTTCTGTAGAGACCATTTCTCATTTTCATTTTGTGAAATTCGCTCTCTCACGTTCTACTAGAGTGCGAAATGTGAGACCACGCTCTCCTCATTTCGCACACTCTGGACCGGTCGGTTGATGAGAGAGTGTGCGAAATGAAGAGACCTCTTGGAAAAAACATTTCACACTCTACTTTCTACCATATCTTAGGAGATTGACGGGGCTGAGAAAAAAGATAATCTCACCTCGTTGTTAGGCCCATGATTCACAGCAGACTGCACAGTCTCGATTGCTCGACAAATAAGATTTCTCAATCGATCGGTGGAAGAAAACTTGAATGCCTGAATGTACCATTTCTTTAAATAAAGGATTCACAATGGATGTTCAAAATTCAACCATTTTCTCCTGAAAAGTGTCTGAAATAATGAAAACTATTCAAAAACTAAACGAACAATAGACCGTATTAATGAACCGTATTTCTCAATTCTAACTTACTAACCTTTCTCCTACACTCCTCGATTCTGCTTTTTCGTTCGGAAGAATTGTCACTCATATCTGAATTCGAGTATAATCGCATTTTATCGTGATACGAATAGCACAACATAATTAATGAAAAAAATAACTGAAGAAAAAGCAGAAAGGCGGTGGTTCTTCAATTATGAACTTTAGAAGGACGCGCAATTCCTCTCCCCCCCCCGATAATATCTTCGCGCGTGAAAATAGGATCAAAGGAAGGACGCTGATGAATGAGCGTTCCCTGAAGCAAGGATAAACGGAATACAAAAAAAGTTTTAGATTGTGTCGGTATGTTCTTTAAAGCGGGAGGTCAAGTCTCCCAAAGCCTTAGGACGTCGATGGGCGAATTCAGAATTGAAGAAGTCGAACGGAGTCGTTGTAGATGTGGCAGAAGAAAACGTTAAGCAACATAGCTATAACTTGATATACGACGGAAGATGTTTACTGTTTGTTATGATGAGAAAGCAATGCGAATGGAAAAATTGATATAGTGAGAAAGGAGTTAAGGTGAGGAAGAATAGAGGACAATCAGATGGTGATATGTGATAAACGGATAAGACCCAATGGTTTATCATAATCATTCTGTTAACAATAAACCATTTGTCGAATGCGTCTTGATGGTAGCTATCATTATGGGTTGATATGATGTCCTATACAATACGAAAAAATTGAATTGTGATACCGTGCGGGCAAATTGACGTTTGGACAAAATGGGCAGAAAATGGTATGTGTGCAAAAAATGATGCATATGGATCGGCGCTCTCGACTCGTTAATTGTCTCTATAATTGCATTTCTCTGTTTGCGATAGGGTCAACAAATCTGGTACAGGTCAAATATCAAAATAGCTCAAAATTGATCGCGATAGATGGTCTCTCCAATGGGACCCGAACAAGAACGATTATTATCGCACTCTCTATCATACACAACAACTATTACAGTACGGTTCCGTAGTTTCTTCGGGGAGAGCAATCGGCCAAGCATTCCATTACCGGAGCGACGGAGAACCGGTGAACAGATCCTGACGACTCTCGAGACTCTCCACACTTAGGAGACTCCCACGATGTGGAAACTCTCACAAAGTAGAAAACTCTGCATCTTCCTCTTCACCCTGCCCTTATGTATGCTCACAATTTCATGGGTGGAATTCCATCCTCTGAGGGTGGAAAACTCGTGTAACTCAGCTCAAACTGAACGAAATATCTCCAATCAAAAAGGAAAATGTTCCAAACGTGGCTTGCAATCCCTGTATCAAGTTTGGAAGATGTAGCTTCACTAGGAACAAAGTTATGAAAGGGTACATAAAACTGTTTTGCACCTTGCAAGCCATGAAATTTGCGCAGCATGAGAACAATGGATGTTCTAATCTCACCTCTCGACAGTTGTGATGATCGAGAAAGGCTCGCTTACGATGAATGCATTTGTTTCATTCGTGCCAAGTCAGCTCTGAGTAGACGGTGTTGGAGATGACGTAGGCATCTGTAAATGAAGGGGGATCAAGCAGGTGATGATTGAAAAATTGGTTGTTGGAATCTCGGAAAAAATCAGAGCAGGGCATGTATCGACATAAAAAGGGGGTGGAAAGCGAGAAACAAACACGAATGTGCATGCAATCTGACTGTACGATGAATGGAGCGCTGTGGTTTTTATACGATAGTCATCAATTTAAAAAAAATTAGAATGAAACGGTACAACTAAAGATAACCGCTCCGACAAGTGTACGGTAGGTAGAGAGAAAGGAGACGGACGGACGGAGGGGGTTGGTGACAGTGGAGGCAGAGGAATTGTTGTACATGCCGAGCTTGTGGGCGCATAGCACGTGTCTTTGCCCATGAGGATGAGAAGTGAGGGGCTAGACATTTCTATTGATATCCCGCCTCTCCCTCGCGATCACCTGTGTTCCCATACGGATTAACGAGCTATGACGGTGAAATGGCTGATACCCATAGGGAGAATGCGCATCCTTTGTGAGGAAATCCCTTTGACTGAACAAACCGCGTCTCTATTAAAATTTATCGCATATTAGGCGAGCTGCCTTTTACGTATGTGCAATCGGCGCTGACGAGAGATCATCAGGAGATCATCGGTGTTGTCGAAGATCATGCAAGATTAGAAATACCATGTATCGTGCATATATGAAAACGTTAAGTAACGTAGTTATTTCTAGATATATAATGGAGCAGATAATGTTTGCTGTTAATTGCATATAATTAAGTGAGATGAGCAAAAAATACTGTTGTATTGTGTAGTTTCCCTCCCCTCCCCTAGTCAATTATCATAATCCTATCACGTGACTCGCTCCTTTTGTCTATGAGTCCATCTTTTCATAATTAGATACGTGACTATCCCTTCGCCCCTCTCCACTCTCGATCCGTGCAGTGGTGTCAACTGGTTGCTTGTAGATAAACTCTTACTCCTCTATGCTCTCAGAGTTGGGGTAGACAGCTACATAACATTGGCGTTCAGAGATTCGTACTTGTTTCACTGCTATTATCTGTCGTGTTCCGCGTTTCCCTTGTTCGAACTTGGTGCTATCAGTGCGCTAAGGACCCCGGTACTCGTTGGGTGCTGGTCTCACTCGTTACTCAGGGTATCGAGTGGGTAAATCGTTGTCTTGGTACTATAAGGGTGCTAAGTGGTTCCGGTACTCGAAGGGTGCCTGGAAGCCTTGATTCTGTCAAGAATTGGGGTGAAGCCTTGACCGACATCGTCGTATCATATATTGATTGCTGACGTGGATTTAATCACGGAAGTTAATTGATTTACCGATTACGGTCTCGTTTGTTTCACCTAATTGCTGTGACGTGGCACAAGTGTGTGTATTCTGAGTGTTGTGAGGTATCAAGGCGGGTTGAAATTCCTGTACGAACCGATCAATATAACGTACACGTGTCATAAGGATGACGGGCGGAACCAATGGAAATGCAAATGATGAGCTGATAAAGACGATGATGCAAATGATGCAGTCCCAAAGGGAACAGAGTGAGGCACAGTTGCGGATTCATAAGGAACAGAGTGAACTGTTGAGGGAACAGATGGAAAAGCAGAGTAAAACGATAAAGACGCTACTGACGAAGAGAACGGAGAGATCGGATACGAGGTCGGAGATGTCAGACAGATTGAGACACAGAGGACCCAGTATCGATGCTCTTGAGAAACAGATCAGGAATTTCTCCTACAACCCAGAGGATGGGGTGACATTCGACACGTGGTTCGAGCGTCACAGGGAAATTTTCGAGAATGATCTGAGTGATATGGCTGATGGTGACAAGGTGCGACTGTTGTTGCGTCACGTGAACGACAAAGTGTACAAGCAGTTCGTAGATCACATCAGGCCAAAGAAGCCAAGTTTAGCGAGATTCTGACGATAATGCAGGACTTGTTCGGTGATAAAAAGTCTGTGTTCGAGAAGAGATTAGACGTGTTCGGTCTCAAGATGTCGAGGTTGAAATGCAATGACATCAAGGAATTCTCGACGATCGTGAATCGAGTGGTGGAAGAGGCAAGTTTGAAGGATATGCCTCTGGAGCAGTTCAAGGCTGTGGTGTTGCTGGCTGGAATGGATCTCCCCAGACACACGGCGACAATGTTCCACGTGATGAATGATGTGAAATCAACTGAAAATCCCACAATCGAGTCGATTCTCAGTGTGGTGAATGTGTACAGGGAATTGTACAATGATTCTCATGCAGTTTCCAAGCAGAATGATCCTCAAGTGAATGCGATCACTGGCGACCGAAATCAGAGGAAGTTCGGTGGTTACAAGAACTACTCTAGCAATGTCCCAACACAGAGTGAAAACATCTGTGGCAGGTGTGGTCGAGAGCACAAGTGGAAGGAGGATGAGTGCAGATGGAGCAAAGGCATGAAGTGCTACAACTGCAATGAGTTCGGTCATTTCTCGGTGAAGTGCACAAAGCCACAGAAAAGATTACTGAAACGAGAGAACAAAGTGAATGCAGTGTTCGGAGATCTACCCGAAGATCTGGATAGATTTGAGACAGATGTGATCATGAATGGAAAAGTGGTCAGAATGACATTGGACTCTGGCTCAGACCTCACTTTGATCTCTGATTCAACGTGGATGGAAATCGGTGCGCCCGAGAGGAGTGAACAAGATGCGTTCCCGAGATGTGCTAATGGAACACCGCTCAAGTTGACGGGAAAATGCCATCTGACTCTCGAATTGAATGGAAGTGTCGCTCAGGGTAGGGTGTACACGTCTGGAGAGAGTGAGAACCTCATGGGCCGAGATTTCATCACCACGTTCATTCGACTGATTCCCAAGAAAGTGAATGTGAACATGGTGAAGAGCGATGACTCGTACTTGAACTGGATAAATGGAGAGTACGGTGACATCTGCAAGGAGGGACTGGGCAAATGCATGAAGGCTGTGGCTATTTTCTGCATGAAAGAAGGAGCAAAGCCCGTATTTTGAAAGCGAAGAGATGTCCCCCTGGCATTGCTCCCCAAGGTCGATGATGAAATTGACAGATTACTCGCAATGGAGGCTATCGAACCCGTGGACTATCTGGAGTGGGCGGCACCCATTCTGGTAGTGCCCAAGCCGAATGGAAGCTGAGAATCTGTGTCGATTTCTCGACGGGGTTGAATGCGAGTCTCGAGCCGAATAACCATCCGTTGCCGGTGACATCGGAGATTTTCGCACGATTGGAAGGATGCACCCTGTTCAGTCAGATCGATCTGTGTGATGCGTATCTTCAGATACCCGTGGAAGAGGAGAATAGAGACCTGCTAGGAGTGTGCACTCATAGAGGGCTCTTCCGATTCACAAGGTTGCCATTCGGAGTCAGCGTCGCCCCTGGAATTTTCCAGAAGACAATGGACACGATGTTGGCTGGTTGCGAGAACGCACAGGCGTACCTCGATGATGTGGTGGTCGGTGGAAAGACCAAGGAGATTCACGATAAGAATCTCAAACAAGTGCTCGATCGAATCAAGGATTACGGATTTCGAATTCGCCCCGAGAAGTGCTCTTTCGGGATGAGTAAGATCAAGTATCTTGGCTTCATCATTGATCAGGCTGGAAGAAGACCCGACCCTGCCAAGGTGAAGGCAGTCAGAGAGATGCCTCAACCACAGGATCAAGGATCACTGAGGAGTTTCCTGGGAATGGTGTCGTACTATGGCCCGTTTATTGAGGGAATGCACAAACTGCGTGCACCTCTGGATAACCTTCTAAAGGATGATGTTGAGTGGGAATGGTCAGTGATATGCGAGAGATCATTCAAGGAGATCAGATCGATTCTCGCTTCCGATCTAAATCTGGTACATTATGACCCTCAGAAAGAGTTGGTGTTGGCATCGGACGCGAGTGAGAAGGGAATCGGGGCAGTGATTGCCCATCGAGTCAATGGAAGACTGATGCCGATTGCCCATGCGTCCAGAGCACTCAAGAGTGCTGAGATCAAGTATTCCCAGATTGAGAAGGAAGGACTGGCACTCATATTTGGAGTGACGAAATTCCATCGATACCTCTTCGGAAGGAAGTTTATGATGCAGACCGATCATAAGCCGCTACTCTCGATATTTGGATCGAAGGATGGAATCCCAGTGCACACAGCGAGGAGACTGTTCCATTGGGCTACGATCCTCCTGGGATACCATTTCTCGATGGAGTACATCAATACAGAGAGTTTTGCATATGCAGATGCACTCTCGAGATTGATTGCGGACTCTCGTGATGATCGAGATGAAGAGAGTGTGTTGGAAGAAGCTGAGACTCTCGTTGTGAGAATGATTAGATCTAACGTCGAGAAACTGCCAGTGACGGCAGACGATATCAGAGAAGCTCTGACGAGAGACCCTCTGCTGTGCCGAGTGAGAAATTACCATCTCACTAAATGGCCAAATGAGAAGACGATACGAAATGATCCCGAGTTCAGTCAACTCAAGCCGTTTTTCTCGATGAGAGATACGCTTGTAGTGGTGGATGACTGTCTCATTGTGGGCATCAATGAATCTAGAGTTGTGATTCCCCAATCACTGAAGGAGAAAGTCCTCGCGATGCTTCACGGCGGACATCCAGGTGTTGTCAGAATGAAGTCGTTGGCGAGACAATCATGTTATTGGTACAGAATGGACAGAGATATCGAGAGAATGGTGCTCTCGTGTGAGCAGTGTGCACAGGCACTGAAGAAACCAACCAAGATTCCTCTCGAACCATGGCCAAAAACGAATGAACCGTGGGAACGGATTCATATGGATTACTGTGGGCCGGTGGAAAACACTTACTTGCTAGTTATGATCGATTCGCTCACGAAGTGGCCAGAGATTGTGGCAACGGCATCGATGACAGCTGGTGCCACCATTCGGATTCTGAATGAATCAATTGCGAGGAATGGCTTACCGAGAATGATAGTGACTGATAATGGCACTCAGTTCAACTCGGATGCTTTCAATCGATACTGTCGCGAGCGAAGAATACAGCATGTGAATACTCCCACGTATCATCCACAGAGTAATGGCCAGGCCGAGCGATTTGTGGACTCTGTAAAGCGAAGTCTGCTGAAGCAGAAAGGAGAGAGATCGCTTGAAGAGGCACTGCAGTTGTTCCTGTACAACTATCGAAAAACCCCGAACCCACAATGTGATGGAAAGACTCCGAGTGAGATGATGTTAGGAAGGGTTATTCGAACAGAGGTTGATTTGATGCTCCCAGTGCGTGGGTTCTCTGGAAGAGATGACAGGATGAAGACTCAGTTTGATCAGAAACATGGAGCGAAGTCCAGAGTCTTCAAGATCGGCGATAGTGTCCTGTATGATATGCAAGTGGGCCCGAATGGACGGAAGTGGTCCATGGGTGTCGTAAATGGTCGGATTGGGAAGACCATGTATGAAGTGAAGTTGGACGACCGAACTGTGAGGGCGCATGCCAATCAGTTGAGAGTTCGGTTAGAATCAGATCGGGAGATCGAATACGTGACGGAACAAGTGGTTCCTGACGAGATTGACAGCGAAGTCAGCATTCCCGATGAGAATGAATACGAGAATGAGACCAGTGCGGTCGAGAAAGACGCCATCGATGAAGGGCTGAACGACAACAACAGCGGACAAGCAGTGCCGAGACGATCCACGAGAAACTTAGCCGCCCCTCGCCGTCTAGACGTCGATTTTTCAACGAAGAAAAGATACGGCGATAAATGAGTCCCTGACCAAAGTTCTTCGATCATGGCCCCATTGAATTATTGTTTCGTTATAATTGACTGTAATTGTTTTGCTCAGATTCTCCCCGAGTTAGAATCTTGGAGGAAGGTGTTGTATTGTGTAGTTTCCCTCCCCTCCCCTAGTCAATTATCATAATCCTATCACGTGACTCGCTCCTTTTGTCTATGAGTCCATCTTTTCATAATTAGATACGTGACTATCCCTTCGCCCCTCTCCACTCTCGATCCGTGCAGTGGTGTCAACTGGTTGCTTGTAGATAAACTCTTACTCCTCTATGCTCTCAGAGTTGTGGTAGACAGCTACATAACAAATACAAAAGAAAAATTGATAGAGAATGCGATATAAGAAGAAAGGAGTAGAGATAAGGAAGACGACAGGAAAATTAGGTCTTTGGTTATGCATGGGGTTATGTGATGAACAGATAAGAGTGAAAAGGTTTGGTATCATCATTTATTGCTGTAGAACGACAATCAATAACAATTCATCGAGTTGCTAATATGATATTGCTTTGGTTGATATGTTGGAACAACACAAATAAGTGCTATTGAGTTTGATATGGTGTTTATATGTCGCTATCGGTTGGTCCCTTGGACCTAGCCATCAATATGGCGAGTGAGCAAAACGTGTACACGCCCGAGGAGCGACACACGCCGCCATTAAAAATCCCAGCCCTTGAGTCCTGCTCTCTGATTCGGTGTCGCGTTCGTTGGATCTATAATTTATATTTTGATAAATGGTTTTATAAGGTTTCAATACTGGGTAGATAAGATGGCGCAATTTAGTGAGTAGCGCCTGGGCATACTAAGAAATTGGGTTTGAGATAGATATAGACGAGCATCAGCGCAAATGCAGATGCTATGAAAAATACTATCATGCTTGAAATTGGAGAATACAAAGGACACCTGTTAGGGTTCCGAATAAGTGAATTCATATAGATCCAAGAATCAGGGCGATATTGATTTGGTTATCAACAGCGTCGACGTTGATAATGTAATCGATGCAGCTAGTCACAGATCACATCATTCCACAGACCGGTCAACCATCCAGAAAGGCCTTTGGAGTGAGAGAGCGTGTGAAATCGAGAGGGACTCTCTCACTTTTGTACACTCTCTCGCTCTAACCCTGGTCTGTAGGATTGGAATCATGTGTGACGGTGTTGTAGACTGCGTAGGCATCTACAAAGGAAGCTTTTAGACATTAAACGTAAGTTACCTTAACTTTCGTATGCAGGACGATGTCAAAAGAATGTCCGGGAGAGAATGGGGAGGAAAACCTAGAACGAGAAGCACACATGAATACACAAGTAAACCACGTCATCTACAGTAGATGAACGAGAAAGAGAAAGAGAAGAAGTAACGAATCAGAGAACCGTACCGACAAGTGTACGACACTCTGGTTTTTTTCCCAGTCATGAATCAGGTAGGGAAACAGCTAGGAGAAAATGCAAGAGTAGCTATTACATTTATAAAATGATACGATCAAAAAAATGTCGAACTGGGACTTCCTGTGTTTACTGAGATGAGAGAGCACGCAAAAGCGAGAGGGTCGCCAATGTTCCTGTATGGTAAACAACGGAAGTTGGTTATTCGGCTTTTTGGAATGATTGTATCATTTTATAAATGTAATAGAGACAGGAGGACTGGGTTGGTAACAATATAGGCCATACCGGCCGAGCCTATGCTTATATATGGGCGCATGTTATGGGTCTTTTCGCATGAGGATCACCGCTTGAGGCGTTGGACAATCGTAATTTCTATTGACAAACCTCCCCTCTCGCGACCAGCTGTGTTCCCATAAGGATTAACGAGCTATGACGGCGAATACGTCTGATACCGATTTGGAGAATGTGCATCCTTTATGAGGAGCATCTCCAATTGACAAACCGAGTCTCTTTTTTGCATTTACATTGAGCGAGCTGCCTTTTATAAAAAAAATGATGCATGAAAAAATGAAAAAAATGAAGATAAATGCATGTGCAAGCGAGTGCTGACTGCGTTATGGCAGCGGACCCAGAGATGATCAGGATTAGAACTACCGTGGCCGAAATGTCTTGGGCGCGATAGATTATTTTTCAAATGCGACCCGAACAAGAAGGACTAGAATCATAATCTTTTTTTCCTCATGTTTCAATATTTCCTCCACTTATAGGAAATCAAAATGTCTGTCTGTTTGTCTGTGTGTTGGTTTTTTTCCGTGCGCGTGACGGACATTTTTTTTCGCACATTTTCCGCTATAAATCGCTTCAAACTCAAGCAATCTTCTCAGATCCTTTTGCATACGATAACACATCACGAAACACATCGAACTGTATATTTGAAAAATCGATAATTTCATGGCCAAGTCGGTAGCGAGCTCGAATTCAAATCCGAGGGTCTCAGGTTCGATCCCCGCCGGTGCATAGTCTTTTGCCGCATTTTTTGCAAGTGTAACAAGTGGCCTAAACCCATTTCTGAGTAACGATAAGCATATTTGAGCATCTTTTGCCGAGTTTAAAAGTGAATTATCGATTGATTTCACGCGATTTCATGAAATTTTCGTAAATTTCGTTGCAAATCATTCCACAGGCCGGCAAACTCTACAGGAAGGGGTTTGGAATGAGAGAAAGAATGAAATCGAGAGAGTCTCTCTCATTTCTGCTCCCTCTCTCTCTCTCTCGCCCAGATCCCTTTCTGGAGGGTCCGAATCATGCATCCGGAAGCTTCCTTATAAATCGCTTCAAAATCGCTATATCTTCCCAGATCTTTTTGCGAATGATAACAGACCAAAATATCTTTCAAATTTTACAAAATTTAATTGACCAAATCCATAGCCAAATGGGTTACGCGTTTGACTTTCAATCCGACACCCCCAGGTTCGAACTCCGCCACGGGCAAAACGTTTGCCGCATTATTCGCAAGAGTCAGAAGCCCTTCTAGCACGTTCTTGAGTAACGTGAAACACGTTTTCACCTGTTTTGCCGAATTTTGACATGAAAATCGAAAATTTCGAAAGGTTTCCAATTGATTCGCAGAGCGTGGGGGATCACGGGAAAAGTGTTTTGCGATGTCGGAAACGTGTTCGAACACGCCAGGGAAATCAACACTATCCTGCGTTTCCGTTGAGAAAGGCTCGTGAGGCTCGTGAGGCGTGAGGCTCGTGAGGCCTCACGAGCCTTTTGCAACGGAATAAGCCAGTACTCTTTCTAGAGATTAACATTCCCCAAGATACTAAACTCCCCCTGGACCGTACTTGGAGCCGGCTACCGAGTCCTCCTCCCTGGACTGAGCCTCAAGCAAGCTACCGAGTTTCCCCTGAACCGTACCTGAAGAAGGCTACTGAGGCCCCCTTGGACCGAACCTGGAGCCAGCTACCGATCTCCCCCTAGACCGAACCTGTAGTCAGCTACTTGATCTCCCCCTGGACCGAACCTGGAGCAAGCTACCGATCTCCCCCTGGACCGAACCTGGAGCCAGCTACCGATCTCCCCTGGACCCAACCTGCACCCAGAACTGTGCATAGAGCGTAGTGTGCGCATAGAGCGTAGTGTACGCATAGAGCGTAGTGTATTTAACCTCAACACATCCCGGCTAGTCAATTGATATGGAGTATGTTCCAAGATATGGAGTATGTTCCCAAACGAGAAACGCCATTTTGCTCTTCCTTCCCCATCCCTAGTCTTAAGCTTCCTACAAGCTGTCCACAATACCCATCATGAATGACGTTGAAGCAACTGTGATCGTTCTAACAAGCATGACTCCCACTCGAGTTGATTTCAAATTGCTCAGCATACACTATGTTCATATCCCTGAATTTAATGTCGGCATTCTTCCTCTTCGAATTTGGTCTTCAAATGAATATTCTAAACCGAATAGTAATAACTAGTGTATCATTATTGTGTTTTGGAAATGAACTCTAAATGAACTATTTACATCCTCTCTCCATTTCGCGCGCTCTTTCGCACACAATGTGGTCTGCGCTAATTTGTTCATTTTACTAATTGGACAATATCGTTTTCCCCACTTCAAATTTCCCACCATCATTCTCGTATTTTCCCCCTCTTTTGAGTGGTCGCTATCGATTCTCTGCATCCTGAAGGTACAGTATCTATTTCAACGTTTTCTGGCACTCATATTTTCGTGTGGCTCCAAAACAACTGCAATTACTGCCGTTCAGTTCGATTCTGCCGACTCAATGCGCAACTAGGGCGATAAACATTTTCATTTTCTTAAAATCAGAAAATAAGTTATTGCAGAATGCGCTTTCTCTTCGTTGTTCTCGTGCTCGTTCATATTTCTGCTGCACTTGAATGTCATTCTGCTGCTGAGGTGAATGGACAGAAGAGGAGCATGAAGGTAACTCAAAGATAAAAAGTTGACGAATCTAAAAGTCTAGGCGACTTCACGACTGAAAGGTTTAATGGCTCAGAGGGTCCCATTTTTGTTGATTTTTTTCACATTGCTACAAGATAATAACTTGTTTAAATCCCGATAGCTTGTTTTGTAAGTCACATATTATAATTTTAAAAAAAGAAACTAGCTTGTCAATGTTTTTTTTAAGGAGACTTGCCCGGTGGGGACAAATGCGTGCTTCGACTTTGTCGGTACTATGCGAATATATGGGCAGTCGGCAGCAGGAAAAGTTAAAGGGTGCAGTAGCTGTACTGTACGTACAAGACGGTTGTTTACACTGTGAAAACATATCGTTGTAGATTAATGGATGCAAAGACGGAATTTATGAGCCTGAAGTTGGAGGAGAGATACTACATTTGGACGGGGAGATGTGTTGCTGTACAACAGATTTCTGCAATCTGAGCTCCTCCTTTGACCAATTCGTCCCTCTGCTGGTAATATCGGCAGTATTCTTCATCTAGTGCTTGCTGATCGATAAAGAGGTGAGAAATGTCTTGAGAAAAAAAGAAGAACGACCGTTTAGCAGCTCAAAGCAGAAGCTAAAATGAGACTATCAATATTTGGCGCAAGTGATCAATTGAAATTAATTTGCGTTTGCTGAGATTTTAACATTTTTAACCTCTTTGCTTGATAAAGACATGCTTTGGAACATCTAGGATCGATAGTTGGCTCTAAAACATATAGATATCTCGGGGAAATACCGTAAACCCTGCCAATAAGTTTTAAAATACTCAGGTTCAAATTTTAAATATTAACCTACAATTTTAGCAAAACTTCGTTCAAATTTTGCAATGTAGCGTCCACGCCATCCAGCAAAAGTATTTTACCGCGCTAATATATCGAATGTAGCGTCCTTTCCGCAAGTGTATGCACGCTAAATAATTCCGCCCGTAAAAAAATTTCCAAATTCTCGAATTTTGCTAATTCTGAATTGTTGTTTTCTTCTGCTCACACTGATTGAGTTAGCTCTCAACGTATTTGGTTCGTTTATAAATTCCGTTACTATTTTTCCCTCGTTTCAGAAATGAGCGATCTTTCAAACTGTCAAGATCATTTGGAGAATCTAAGAAGAAAAGTTAGTGCATTTGAAAAAATGGATATATTGAATAACACACACGCATTTAGGCTTTTAATTTCCTCTCCACCGATAAGATGGGAAATCTTGTTTGCCGCGCAATTGAAGTAATGAAGCGTATAGTGGACAAATCATCGAACACAGAGGTGAGTTTCATCATTTGAAATCTTTGCTTATGAAAAAAATGTTTCGAATTCAGTTCGTTTTCGACCAATGATTTTAAGGGTTTCTAAGTATAATTTGATTTGGGAAGCCTGAGCATCACTAACAACTAAGAACTACAATAACTTTTCCTATTTCAGAATATGCAATACATCTTGAAATCACTGCAAATGGAGAGAAAGCTTGTTATGGAATGCGATAAGCAACGGTTAGTGCGTGTATTTCCTAATAAAATCTATGCATTCAACAAAAATTGAATGGACCAATGTATAAATATTATGCAAATTAGGACACTGCATTTTTTAGTGATGCGCCTCTGCGAGATCTCGTTTACTCATTCTGCGCTGGTTTGGAAAATTCGATTTCATCGATTATGGAATCGAAGGAGCACGAGGATTCGGTTTATCCCAGTCTCATCACACTGGATGAACAGGTAAAATCAACTATACAAAACGGAAAAAGCACATTTTTATTACTCTTGACATTTCGAACTTTTATAGTGGTTTTCTGAAATAGAGTATTTTCCAGACTGTCGACCACTCCATAGCTACGACGTCACCCTCGACTGAGGTTGTTCCTCGAAGAAACTCTCAACAGGAGTCTGCTGCAGCTGCTGCACCTGCAGCATTAACCCGCAATCTTATTGAAAATCGTCAAATTAAGAAAAAGAGCGCTCCTGTCACAAATCAGACAGCACTGCGCTGTCCACTATGCCCGGTAAGCAATTATAAAACTTATTATTACTTGCTTTTCATCAAAATACTTTTAAAATGTTTACGAAAAAAATATTTTTAGAAAGTTTGTCATCTCTCGACGTTGCTGGTTGATCATTTGATGGCGCACCACAAAACGACTGTACAACAGGTAATTTGTTGTTATTGTCTTACATTTAGTACGGTTTCGTTACAATAGCGGAAATTTGCTTTCTAAATTTGTCGCTTAGCCGATTTATATTTTTCATCTTCGATTTTTCTTCGTTTCAAATACTTTGGAAGTAAAAACTAGCAGATTTTAACCGCTTACGACTCAAAATATTTAATATACGCGTAAATATCTTATTATTTTTACACTTTTTAACAGGAGGGCATCATGTTCCGGTGCAGCAAGTGCAATGCCAACTTTCACAAGAAGCATCGTGCGCTTGCTAATGACAAGGTGAGGCTCACACCCCGCACAGGGGGTGAGGAGTGAGATCATGTGAAAGTGAGAAATGCTCATGAACATTTGGAAAACCGAACACACTTTCTTTCTTGGAAATATCCACAATTTTTTTCTCAATCTTATGTTATGAAAACTTTGTATATTTCAGTGTAAGGGCGCGATTGTAACTTTGCTTCGAAAGAAAGTCGACCAAGTTGCTGCAGCAGACAATGATGAGGTCGAATGGGATGCTGCAGACGCTGCACCGTCCATATCGCCAGTTGTTACCCCACCGCCCAATACGAAAAATCTTAAGAAAGATGCTCCTTTCGCATGTGACAAATGTGGCAAGACGTACACAAAAAAAGACAATTTTGACGTAAGTTTTACAAATATTTTTAAAACTTACATTTGAAAAAAAAACTAATTTTACAGAGGCACATGCTCACTCTCTGCGGAACGCGCTGCGACAAGTGTCCGATGGCTTTCAAGTCGCGTATTGCAATGATCCAACACAAGCAAAAGGCGCACGGCCAGTTCTCGATAGCTGCAGCTGCTGCAGCTGCAGATCCCGTGGCTGCTGCAGCTGCTGCAAAGAATCAAGTCGAGTGTAAAGAGTGTGGAGCGACGATGAGAAAGGAATGCCTCCCTTTTCATATGCGTGTCCATTGAAGTAAGTGTAATTGCACACGAAAGTTAACTAGCCGGGATGTGTTGAGGTTAAATATACTACGCTCTATGCGTACACTACGCTCTATGCACAGTTCTGCGTGAAGTTTCGGTCCAGGTGGATCTCGGTAGCCTTCTCCAGGTACGGTTCAGGGGGACCTCGGTAGCCTTCTTCAGGTACGGTTCAGGGGGGACTCGGTAGCTTGCTTGAGGTTCGGTCCATGGAGGAGGACTCGGTAGCCGGCTCCATTTCGGTCCAGGGGGATTTTAGTATTCGGGGAATGTTAATCTCTAGAAAGAGTACTGGCTTATTCCGTTGCAAGAGGCTCGTGAGGCTAAGAGCGATCGAAAAAAAAGTTGCCACTACGCCACTTCGTGGCTCCGTGGCAACTTTTTTCGATCGCTCTCAGCCTCACGAGCCTTTCTCAACGGAAACGCAGGATACCGTGTGTTGCTTTCCCGGGCGTGTTCGAACACGTTTTCGATATCGCAAAACACTTTTCCTGTGATCCCCCATGCTCTGCGAATCAATTGGCAACTATTCGAAATTTTCGATTTTTCATGTAAAAACTCGGCAAAACAGGTGAAAACGTGTTTCACTTTACTCAAGAACGTGCTAAAAGGGCTTCTGACACTTGCGAAAAATGCGGCAAACGTTTTGCCCGCGGCGGGGTTCGAACTTGGGGGTCTCGGATTGAAAGTCAAGCGCGTAACCCACTTGGCTATGGATTCGGTCAATTAAATTTTGTAAAATTTGAAGGGAATTTTGGTCTGTTGTTGTATGCAAAAGGATCCAAGAAGAGAGAGCGATTTTGAAGCAACTTATAAAGCTTCCCGATACACGATTCCGAGCCTCCATTAAGGGGTCAGGGGCGAGATAGTGTGCCAAAGTAAGAGAGTCCCTCTTGATTTCCCTTGCTCTCTCGTTTTAAACCCCTTCCTGCGAGGTTTGCCAGCATGTGGAATGATTTGGAACGAAATGTACGAAAATTTCGTGAAATCATGTGAAATCAAGTGAAATCAATCGATATTTCTCTTCGAAACTCGGCAAAAGATGTTCAAATGTGAATCTCGTTACTCAAAAATGGGTTTGGGCCACATTTGACACTTGCAAAAAATCCGGCAAAAGACTATGCACCGACGGGGATCGAACCTGAGACCCTCGGATTTCTAGTCGAGCTTGCTACCGACTTGGCCATGAAATTATCGATTTTTCAAATATAAATTTCGATGTGTTTCGTGATGGGCTATCATATGCAAAAGGATCTGAGAAGATTGCGTAAGTTTGAAGCGAATTATAGCGAAAAAAAACAACAAAAATGTCCGTCACGCGGAAGGACAAAAAAAACGCACGCACGCACGCACGCACGCACAAACCGACAGACATTTCAATTCCCTAGTAGTGGAGGAACAAAAATATGTTTCGATACAAGTGTTTTTCACAAATTTATTAGAAAAATTAAAACGCCTAAAATTTTGCTTATCATACAAATCGATTTTGCAATCCTTTTTGCTCCGTTCAAAATGTGCTGCAAAATGTGTCTCACGGTGCTTCATTTCACTTATTTCAGGTGAATGCTTCACTTGCAAGCTTTGTGACAATCGTGAATTTGCTCTAGAGACGAATCTCAAACGACATATAAGAGATTTTCATGGAAAGATGCAGTACGAATGCGAATATTGCAGAGAGAAATTCAATCAACTTCGCGAACTGAGAGCCCATAAAGCGGTTCATTACGAAGAGTAGAGCAGTCGCTGGGCGAATTTTGAAATGTATTTTAATTCGTTTTTACATTGTTTCTGGATCGACTCCCGCTCATTTATTTTCGTGTTATCAAGCGTCGTGTAATCGACTTTTTTATGCCCACGCTAATTTGAGATAAATAAATTTCTTTCAGGAGCTTTTCAATTTCGACACTGGAAAATCAGGTTAAATTTAAATAAATAACGCTTATATTGCATTTTCTGCTGGCGTGCACTCCTGTGGCCAAATAACAATAACTTATTTCTAAAATATTATTATTATTATTTCTGTCAGGTTCAATATGTTTCGTAAAACTTCTATAATGTGGTGCAAAGTAACAGAAAATCTTTTAATGAAAGAGCGATTTTGTTAGAACAATTATCTAGCGCCTCTATCTCCCTCAAAGAAGCTTTTTTTCCCGCGCAAAGCTCTTTGAACATCGTAAACATCCTTCGCGTCCACTTTAGTTTTGACGCTAACCTTGCACTCAAAGCGTTCCTATTCAAAAGCACCATCATTTTCCTTTCCTTCATATTTCCCTTATATTGTCGCATTATTTTAATTGGAAAATATCGCTCGTTTTGTTTCTCATAGTTAACAAAAAACTTGTAATCATATCCTAAATTGCTCTCTTTATTTGTCCAACCGTTTTCCTATAATACACTCTAATTATAGTGAAATATGAACAGTGATTTGAACAGCGAAGTTCGTCTCGAAACTTGGAGAAAGAAGGTGAGACGTTCCTTTTATTCCATAGAGTCCGAGAAGACTCTCTCGCTTTCGCCTACTCTTTCGCCCTGACCCCTTTCTGTAGGTTTGAAATGATGTGGTGATCCATACTTAAAGGAAAAGTAAAGGCATAGCACGAATAGCCGAGGTTTATCACCATTTTCGTCCCATGGGAAGAAACGAAGTAAAAACATGCATAGGTTGTGCATTTAACTCTCGTTGTCACATTGGTGAGGCAAGCATTTTTCCTCTGTCAGACAAGGGCTGACAGTTGATAGATACCACTATCCCTATGCCGCTCAAGAAAAGTGTATTACAAGAGTCAGATTTCTTTGGATTTACTGTCCCTTTAAAACATCAACTTTATAATAACTCAGGCTTTTGAAATTGCACCAATCGAAAGAATGGGAATTTTCGTTTCTCGCGCCATTGAAGTTATGCAAGTATTGAGGAAAGAAAGTGCTTCTCAGGTCAGTTTTGAAGCGATAAAGCGTGTGAAAACGATATTTGCTTTTTTTAGAACTTGGAATACGTTGTGAAGTCGCTTGAAATGGAGCAGCAACTAATGATGGAGACTCCAGGGTACGGTTTTAAAACTGACTATATTAGGGAAGGCGAGTTAGGAAGTCACTCAGAATAAATACAAGTCCTATTGAGTGTAGCATGCGCTCAGATGTGACACGTAGTGTATGATACACTTGTAAATCTTTCGTATTTGCACATTCTCTCGACGGGCGAATACGCTCAATATTTGCCATATCCGAATATTAGTCGCTGTTTTGATCAAGATACTTTTTTTTTTCAGAGAGGGCCCTCTCCGTTCCCTCATCCACAATTTCTGTACCGGATTGAGAATCACAATCAAGTCACTGATAGACCAGAAGGAAGAAGAGGCTGCTACAGAGCCGGTATTTAGAATTGAACGAATAATTGTAAATATTTTCATTGGTGACCAGAAACAAGTTGTCAATCAATTTGCCAGCAACATTTTATAGCAATTGTCATATGAATGTCCGACTATCAAATGCCTTTTAAACTTTGTCTTATTCAGCTGGAAGCCCAGGTTGCTGCTGCGGCAACCCCTGCTGCGTGTGCTACAAGCCCGGCTGCAGATATAGCTCAGAACAAGCGACGTCCAACCCGTGTGATCAGTAAGCAAGCCTCGACTAGCGCTTCGTCGAAAAAGCACCTCATGTGCTGTCCATTTTGCGACTTTCGTTTTTTTTCTGTCATAATTATTACAAAATTCTCAAACACTCGTCCGAAATAATAAAACGTTCCGCTGATAAAGAGCAGAAACTAGGACGAGAGTGCACGAGAATGCGAGAGAATCAGACAGTAAGCTCACCATAGGTAGTTCTCGAAGTGGAACGTAGAATTTTAAATTTGTAATAGCCGCACAGCCTCCTCTTCCTACCCACAGCTCCATTCTCATCGTGAGCGACATAATTGTTTAGTAAAATAGTCAGAAATAGAGATTTGAGTATTGCGGAAAAAGAATACTGCAATTTCAGAATGGATACCGTTGCCTAACCTCAATGGTTGGTCACCTCTTGTCGCAGCATAAAACAACCCCGAAGAAGGTATTAGTCGTTGTTATTTATCAATGTGAATTAATGATTAATTACTACTTTTTTTAAATTAATAAAATCAGGAAGGGCTCGCGTTCCGCTGCGACTGTGGTTGTGAATGCTATTCGACCAAGCATACCAAGTACGGCAAGCAGGTTCGAACACCTTTATATATATTTATTCATTCATTCATTCATTCATTCATTCTTTATTCCGTTAGGGAAATTTACAAGAGTTATAGCTGTGAATTGGGGACAAGAGACGGATATCCGTCCACGTAGTCTATGCGAGTCACAGGGAAACGCGGTAGAATGACAAAAAAGGATGAAATGCTATGGAGATCGAACAATGTATACTAGTAATGATGGTCATTCAGACGACCTTTTGTATGTTACATTTCAAATAACAGTTGCTTTAATCAAAAATGCATTTAGTGTGAGGTGACCAACTTCAAGCTTGTTCGCAAGACAGTAGTGATTGCTTCGGCGATCGGAAAGCCGGCTGTCGCAGCCGTTACTGCTGAGAATACAGCTGCTGCACCTGCCGCAGCACCTGTGGATGCAGCAACTCAGCAAGAACAAGAACATGAGAATCCTGCGACGACTCCAACGACCAACCACAATGCGGCTCCTTTCAAATGCGATCGATGCGACAAGACCTACCAGAGTAACTATCAGCTCCGAGTAAGCATCGCTTTAAAAATATTTGTATGTATCGTGCACAAAGTCCACTTTCCACGGCAGTGTTCCACTGTGTTCCACAGTGGAACACATTTTCCCACTATTTTCCACTTCCACCAGTTTATGTTGACAATAGCTATAATCACACCTGTTTTTCACATTTATCGGTTCTTTATGGGCTGTTCTATCGAATTAATAAAAAAAGAAATATCAAAGTAAAGCTATTTTGAAGGATATTAGTCGGTTGCAATTAGCTTCCCGTTTTCACTCTCAAGAGTAGTGTTCCACATGGTGCGCGCTGACGCGCCGACTTTTCGCACACTACACCAGAGTGGAACACCACGCCTCGAAAGTGGAAAGTGGAAGGTTATTGCAACCGATTAATATTCTTCAAAATGGTTTAATTTTGATACTTCTTTTTATCAAATCGATAGAACAGTTCATAAAGAACCGATAACTACTAAAAACAGCTGTGATTACAGTAAATGTCACCATGAACTGGAGTAAGTGGAAAATAGTGGAAAAACACAGTGGAACACTTTCATGGAAAGTGGACTTTGTGTACGATATTTCAACCACAGTTCTGATAACCCTAAATCGAGGAGTTATAGGTGCAAAGATCACAGTTTTGTTGGCGGAATATTAGTTACAAATTAGAAACAACTGTTCGCAACTTGTGTACACTTCAAAATGTTCTTTCACTCGCTCTGATTACGAGATTTCTTTCATTCTCCAAAAACATGTTCGTTCAGAAGCACATGCACACTCTGTGCAACACTCGGTGTGTCGAGTGTCAAGCAGTCGTCAAGTCAAAGGCGGCACTCATACAGCACCGCAAGCTGCATCACAGCACACCGGAAGTTGCTGCAGCTGCTGCAGCGGCTGCAGCAAACAGCCCCTTTGAGTGTGACGAGTGTGAAGTGAGCTTCAAAAAAGAGAACCTACTTCAACATCACAAGGCCACACACAGCGGTGCGCATTGGCATTTGCATTTTATAAAATGCTCCTGCACAACATTTTGGTCAAACTTCTTTTTTTTAGTATCAGATCTCATTTTGAATTACTGCGACCTAACCACTCCTGGGGCCGTCACTGACGAGCTCCCCCCCATGAGGAGTATGAGTGTCTGACGCTATGGGAACGAAACAGTCATACCTTTTGCAGTTCTAACCACGATTACATGTAGTACACACTAGAAATTAGAATTGTATATTGTAAACTAATTTTATTTGAACACAACTTAGCCCCGTTGATTGAGATGGATCAGTGATAATTTCCGTATTTCAGATGCTCGCATCCCGTGCAAAATGTGCAGCCAAACGTTCGCCCTTGAAAAGCTTCTTACATACCATTTGAGAACCGCTCATGCCCAGAAGCTGTACCCGTGTGAGATTTGCGGAGAGAAATTCGGCAAAATCTACGATTTGAGAAGACACGGATCGGCACACAGTGTGGCTTTGTAAATCGTTATTTTTGTTCCTTGACTATAATTGAAAATCCGATAAAGATGTTGCGCTCTTGTATTGCTCACGGCTCGTTATTCCTTTTCGCGTTAATAATCAACTCAATACTATGTGTATTAGTTCTGGGTGATAAATATCATTCACTTATTTCGAAACAGAGCAGAGATAATGAGGTTCAAAGCGGAAAAAAAGCGAAAAAGCAAAAGAAATTTTCAAAAAGCTCTATTGAATGAGAGGTGGCTATCGATGCATTTTAAAATCAGAAAGACTCAAAATGTGATGCACGGAGGAGGTTCACTTGTTTACGCGAACGCAACAGGAAAGGCAGCCCCTCCTCGTAATTTTAGCGATGTTGTTCATGTTTGCTTATCGATAGAGATATGGTAAATGTCTCGAGTGAAATTGGGAAAAAGAGCCACGTGGTTCAGATAAAATCTCAGGCGAAAAGGGAGATTATGGGAGAACCATCGATGGGTAAAGGTTTATTTGAGTGAAATGTTGATCTTTCTCGATGTTTTGTTGCTCGGAAATGTTCAAGTATTTGATACACCCGCGAAGTCTAAGACAGCAATTAAAGGAGCGAATACACTCAGAGAAAAATTACTTCGCCATGCATGCGAGTTAGTGTATAAATTACTTAGACTCTCCACATTTCTCATGCTCTCTATGCTAAAACGTAAGTAATTGATTTACTTATTCTGATGTTTTTTCTCTGAGTGAACGTGTCTCCACACATGATTCCAAACCTACAGATCAGAGTTAGAGCGAGAGAGTGTACAAAAGTGAGAGAGTCCCTCTCGATCTCACACGCTCTCTCACTCCAAAGGCTTTTCTGGAAGGTTGACCGGTCTGTGGAATGATGTGTCCACGTAAGCCGAAAAATGTGGGTGTAGGGAAGTTATGAGTTCGTACTCAGAAAAAAAAGTTTCAAGTTGCTGCGATTTTTCTCCTTTGCAGTAGCCTTGCTGCAAAATCGAGGACGCAAACTCATAACTCGTCTTCCAGATAAGCTAGAGACACGTTCTAGGGCTCAAAATGTTCCTTCCGGTAAGTCCAGACATCCCTGAAAGTTTGGTGAAGATTGCTCATCATTTGCCCTCAGGGCACAAAAAGTCACTTTTTCACACACCAATACTTTGACCATGTACATTTCGAAGGGTGAATTTTATAAAATTATGGTTTCTGTGCAGGAAGGACTCAAATTTATTCAAGAATCGATGCCTAACTTTTTGTAGCAGCATCATTTTCCTGTATGCTGCGATCGTATTCCTGGCGCGCAGTGGTTTCGGAAGAGGGAGAGGTTAGGGAGAGGGAAGGGGGCGGGGCGAGTGTATGCAAAGAGAGAGAGGACATTTAGGAAACCACTGCGTGCCAGGGATACGATCGCAACATGCAGGAAAAAATGCTGCTACTGCAAAAAATAGGCATCGATTCTTGAATAAATTTGGGTCCTTCCTGTACAGAACCCATAATTTTATAATATTCACCCTTCGAAATGTACATGGTCAAAGTATTGGTGTGTGAAAAAGTGACTTTTTTGTGCCCTGAGGGTAAATGATGAGCAATCTTCACCAAACTTTCAGGGATGTCTGGACTTACCGAAAGGAACATTTTGAGCCCTAGAACGTGTCTCTAGCTTATCTGGAAGACGAGTTATGAGTTTGCAGCCTCGATTTTGCAGCAAGGCTACTGCAAAGGAGAAAAATCGCAGCAACTTGAAACTTTTTTTCTCAGTACTAACTCATAACTTCCCTACACCCAAATTTTTCGGCTTACGTGGAGACACGTTCCTGTGAAATATAATTTTTCGAAAAAGTGCTATCCAGTTGCGTCGTCATTACTCAACAGTATTCATTATTCTGGATATGGATGTACCAGAATCTTACTGATGGATATGCTATCTTGCATAAAAATTTCAGCCAGATTGCTCGTGTGGTTCAAAAGTTACAACTGAAAGCAAAAGTGCGCCCAAACTTTCCGGCGCTACTGTACCTTCTGTTCTCTAGACATGACGATCAAAAATTGTTCCTGCCTAAATCCATATATTTCGTACCACCATCGCACAAGGCATAGTGATAGGAAATTGTCACACCTTTTCTCATCTCTCAGACTGTTTTTCTTAGTGATCATCTTACTCATGTCGTAAAGGAGGAGCATTCGCAACACCTAGTTCTAGCGTCTCTCTCTCTCTCTCTCTCTCTCTCTTTAAGATTTTGATTTCCCGCGCAATATCCGTAGAGTACCGTAATTAGCGTCCAAGTATTTTTAAACGCTATATTTGCTGCTCCCTTCGTCCTTATTCTAAAACCCCGTTAATTGATGTTACATCGTTGTCTCGTATCAAGTACCTTTGTGATTTAAAATTAACACCATTCTAACTTTTTTTTGTCATTCTTTAAAGCTCATGCAAGGTTGTTCATGTCCTAAATCGCTTTCTCGATTTATCTTTGCCTTTTACCAAAATAACCTTTTCTTATTATAGTATGTACGGTGGATTGAACAGTGAAGATATTCTCGAAACTTGGAGAAAGAAGGTGAGACAGTGTCCTGATATTTAGCCATAGAGTAATTTCGCCGCTGACGATGGACTGAATATCCCGAACCGCGTCGGACCGATAAATTAATGATCCAAACCTTCATTCTCATGGCTATGATTCAGCACACAAACGTTCCCAAAAATCTAGAACATATCCAAGTTTTCCTTCTTTAACGCGCAAACGTAATAATTCAGGCTTGTGAATTTTCATCAAGCGAAGGAATGGGAATTCTCGGTTCTCGAGCCATCGAAGTGATGCAAACTGTAATGAGGAACGGCATGACTTCGCAGGCTTGTTTTGACGCCATAAATCATCTGAATACAACTAATTGCTTTTAAGAACATGGAATACGTTGTGAAGTCGCTCAAATTGGAGCAACAACTAATGATGGAGCATGAGAGTCAACGGTATGGTCGTACTTTTTTTTGTTGGAGATAACAACCTAAGAGGATAGACAGAGAGTATAGTATAAATATAAAATGATACAAAAATGCCAAATAACAACATTTGGTTACTATGTTTAGGGGCCGCAACGTGATCTTCCATTTTCATGCTAATTGAAAGAAAATGTGGTCCAATGAACCGCTAAGGTCTCAATAACATCATACTTTTTGCCGTTTGTCGATATCTTGCTCACAATGAGCACTCGCTTTATAAACAGGAGGTCGCTGGTTCAAATACAGCTGTTTGCATTTTTTTTTGCTGATTTTGCAAATATCTTTAAAATCAAATGACAATTCTGCGAATTAATAAAATTTTAATTTTTTTGTTTGTATAGATTCAGCATGCTATTCCACCTATAGTGAGACTTGCGCAGCTGTGTCGGTGAATTGGAAGTGTTCTAAACACCTACTCTTGAGGCTTTCAGTCAATTTTTGATCTACTAAATGTTGTCAGAACAAGGTGCGCAACGCCTCGTGAATAAGCTTTCGAACGCGGGATTTGGTTGAAAATGAAGCTTGTCATTCGATTGGGACAATTGTTCCCTCTCGTCGAGAAAGGTAGGGGCGGAGCTTGCGTCCCCTAACTATGTTTGCCAATGGCGAGAGCGAGAGAGAGCCCACACAAGTGTAACTGTAACTCACGTCCCTGGTGCTCAGAGCGCGAACTCTCTTACTTGTTTATTTATTTATTTATTTGATACACCCGCGAAGGGTGTGACGGCAATTAAAGAAACTATGAAAAAAGAAATATATAAATATGAATGAATACGGATGAGGAAGGTGAGGGAAGGGATCAGGCTAGACAGGGAAACACAATTGGCCACTTATTGGGATGAGGTGGACGAAGCCTCGGAACGGGGAGGGAGCCGTTCGGATCCATATATGTCTGATGGATCAAGTGGAGCAACCGTGAATCGATGACTAGAGATAGGGTATTTCAACTTGTAGAACTTTGAGTAACTGGGGCCTACGAAGTAATGGAATTTAATCGATGGAATGGAAAGGAGTGGGTTACAAATACGATGTAATTTGGAAAGAAAACGAGATGCACGACTTGTTAACATATGTATAGCCCAACTCTCTTTTATTCAAGATTCTTCGCTCTCTACTCTCTCAATATCAAGAAAGGTCTCGTCAAGAGACTGAGTATCTTAATTTCGACTTCTTATAGAGTTCGCGCTCTGTGTAATAAACGACGAAAATCATATATTGTAATTTATTGTAAACGAATCATTGTATAAATGAAGTATATTGAATTCTACCACATCCGTATGTTCATCGCGGTTCAGTTTGAGATGATACACTTCATTTCCAGAGATCATCCTCTCCGTTCTCTCTTCCACAATTTCTGTACCGGATTGGGTACCACCATCCAATCGTTAGTAGATGAGAAGAAAGAAGAGGACTCTAATGCGTCAATTTCTGTTGGAAATTCTACGAGCAAACGGCTACCAACTCGTGTGATCAGCAGGAAAAGAAAGGGCGATACGTCAAACCAACATGTCATGCACTGTCCACTCTGTGAAGTTCGTTTGCGGGCTTCAAAATTTAAGCTTACAAAGCTTTGTTAGAAGTAGAAGAAAATATCAAGGAACCTGATATGTTGTGAGCTAAGAACAATGTAAACTTAGCAAATATTTGTATAAAGAGAGCAAAAAAAAAGCAAAAAAAATACTTTTAAAAAGTCGTTTTAGGTCGCGTATAGTGAACTAACGTCGATGCTCAGCCACCGTCGCAAGAAGCACAGTACAACCCCGCAGCAGGTATCCTGCACAGCATTTATAATGTTGCTATGATAATCAGCAGCTATTGATAATCAATGGTGCGCACAGTGTCTCTTCCTAGTCTTCACTTCCTGTCGAAAAAGTGACTAGACGTATCGATCTCTTAACTCATATCCGTATCATATTCCAAAACAGACTCCCATCTAATCGGTATTTCGACTAGAAGTGAAGAACATGGGTTGACTCCGTCCACGCCTTAAGATTTAAAAAAAAATTATGCCCTTTATTCCAGGAGGGACTCTCATTCATTTGCGATTGTGGATGTGAATGCTATTCCGTCAAGCACGCCAAGAACGGAAAGCGGGTTCGCGCATTTATGATTTAAATGGTCCAATAACAACAAACAATTATTCAGTGCGATATTACGAACTTCAAGCTCGTTCGTAAGGCAGTCGCGAGTGTTTCGAAGGACGGAAAGCCGACTGCAGCACCTGCAGCACCTGCAGCATCTGCAGCACCTGCAGCATCTGCAGCACCTGCTCAATGCGCAGGTTCGTCAGATCAGCCGACTCGGAATACTGTGGAACCGTTGACTTCAACTGCCAACCAGAAAGCGGCTCCTTACAAATGTGATCGATGCGACAAGACCTACCACAGCAATTACCTCTACCGAGTGAGCAACAGTTTTTGCAAATATTATTTTTGTGTTTTTACCGCTGTTGGGATAACGGTAAACCAAGAAGTATACTGTTGTGAAAATCACAATCCTAAATTTTTTGCCGGAATGCATGCTTAAATTTGGAAGAGGTGCTCGCAGCTGATTTTGCACTTCCAATCTTGGTGCCTACATCTATGGAGTAAACACTTTCAGAAGCATATGCACACTCTATGCAATACGCGGTGTGTCGAGTGTCAGACAGTCGTCAAGTCAAAGGCGGCACTTATACAGCACCGCAAGCTGCATCACAGCACACCGGAAGTTGCTGCGGCTGCTGCAGCGGCCGCAGAAGGCCGCCCCTTTCAGTGCGAAGAGTGCGGAGCGACCTTCACAAACTCTATCGCCCTTCGAAATCACGTGGCGACACATGGAAGTATGTTGTGATTCAATGAGTGTTACTTACAATTAGCCGTTCCTCAATTTGAAGATTATGAATTAATTTACAAATTTTTAAAAATAATTCCCTTGATTTCAGATGATCGCATCTCATGCAAACTGTGCAACAAAAAGTTCGCCCTTGAGCGGGAGCTAACATATCATCTGAGAAATGCACATGGCCAGAAGCTGTACCCTTGCGAGATTTGTGGAGAGAAATTCGACAAAATCTATGATTTGAGAAGACACGGATCGGTTCACAGCGTGGCTTTATAGAGTCGAATTACTCCTTGATATTCGACTACAAATATCCAGATATTCGAAGTTTCTGATGTGCGTATCTGTATAATTGTCGCGTCAGTATTTGGATTAATCATCAGTTATGTTTGAAATAAAGTGCTTGACGTGTTATTATTACATTGCTTTTTTACTATAAAACATGAAAATAATTCATATTCAAGAACCTTCTTCAACTTGCAGACATGTGGATGAGATCTCCTCAGGGTAGATCAATTGGGTCGAATTCAACTGGATTAGTGGTCGACTGATGCCCTCTTCTCATTTGGCCTGAAAATTTACATATTTTGAAACAACAATATTTGTGTATTTATAGTATTTCACATCGATGTATAACTTTCCGTTTACGAAATGGACTCTTACGATAACATCAGGGATTCAAAAATTATAGGGAGGGATAAGGGGGGAAAGAGGAGAAAGCGGCCGCGCCATTGAACCATATAAGACTAGTGCATCTAAAAATAGTACCAAATTCATTCATTTTTCTAATTTTTTGCTGAAGTTGGCTTTTATTATTTTTGTATACAAATTTATCACGTTTACCACTAAGTTGGGAATTAAATTGGCACAGTTACTTCGAGAATGACAGATGCCATGATTTGGATTAAAGTTTAGCAGTTATCAGTAATGACAATTTCATTTAACCATATCTGATAGATTCTGCCATTCTCACACAGGCAAGATTTGGCAGATTCTGCCATTCTCACACGGAGGAGATTTGGCAGATTCTGCCATTCTCACACGGAGGAGATTTGGCAGATTCTGCCATTCTCACACAGGCAAGATTTGGCAGATTCTGCCATTCTCACACGGAGGAGATTTGGCAGATTCTGCCATTCCCCACACGGAGGAGATTTAGCAGATTCTGCCATTCTCACACGGAGGAGATTTGGCAGATTCTGCCATTCTCACACGGAGGAGATTTGGCAGATTCTGCCATTCTCACACGGAGGAGATTTGTCAGATTCTGCCATTCTCACACAGGCGAGATTTGGCAGATTCTGCCATTCTCACACGGAGGAAATTTGGCAGATTCTGCCATTCTCACACGGAGGAGATTTGGCAGATTCTGCCATTTTCACACGGAGGAGATTTGGCAGATTCTGCCATTCCCACACGGAGGAGATTTGGCAGATTCTGCCATTCCCACACGGAGGAGATTTGGCAAATTCTGCCATTCTCACACGGAGGAGATTTGGCAGATTCTGCCATTCTCACACGGAGGAGATTTGGCAGATTCTGCCATTCTCACGCAGGCGAGATTTGGTAGTAAGATATGTACAAACAACAACATTTATTTCATCAATATCTTTGTAAAATTGATAACCATTGGGCAAATTGGGGGCAAAACAGACATGAAACTATGAATATTTCAAGGATATTGTGTCCTGCATTTCTACGAAAACAGTCGACTTAATTTGGTCAGAATTGTTCCCACCGCGTAAAAATCAATTATATAGAAAAGGTTACAGCCTATCGGAAAATACTTGAAGGGTTCGTCTAAAGCGATGATAGGGAAGACGACTCAAAGAAGGGTTCTTCGGCCATGTCAGTTCTTCTCCTGTCGTTCTTCAGCTATCTCCCACTGAAGATCGCCGAACTTGGATAACCTGAAAAGTACACCTATTTCCTCGTTTTATGCGAAAATCATCCCGAGACTAATCACTTTTCTCGTGAAAACATTCAAAGCATGACAGTTTCTCATTTATACGTCACAAATATAGTGATAATGGCGTGTCAAGTAAATACGTTTGATTATTCGTCGCAAATGGAAAGAAAAAAAAATCAAACTAACCAGTTAAGTCCTATTTGAAACGGAGTTCTTGAAGGAAGATAGAAGAGCAGAAGAGGTATCGACCGCCCAGAATGAGCGAAGGGAGTCAGTGTGAAGAGGATAATGGAACTAAGGGTGTAATTGATGATTTTGCATAATCCAATTACCAAATTTGCCTGGAACAATTGTGATTGAACTCTTCACACTGACTCTCTTCGCTCATTCTGAGCGGTCGACACCTCTTCTGCTCTTCTATTTTTCTTCACTTACTCCGTTTCAAATAGGACTCCACTGGTTAGTTTGATCCATTTGAAACGATTTATCAAACGTAATTACTTGACACGTCATTATCAGTATATTTGTGACGTATAAATGAGAAACTGTCATGCTTTGAATGTTTTCACGAGAAAAGTGATTAGTCTCGGGATGATTTTCGCATAAAACGAGGAAATAGGTGTACTTTTCAGGTTTATCCAAGTTCGGCGATCTTCAGTGGGAGATAGCTGAAGAAGGACAGGAGAAGAACTGACATGGCCGAAGAACCCTCCTTTGATAATCTTCCCTATTATCGCTTTAGACGAACCCTTCAAGTATTTTCCGATAGGCTGTAACCTTTTCTATATAATTGATTTTTACGCGGTGGGAACAATTCTGACCAAATTAAGTCGATTGTTTTCGTAGAAATGTAGGACACAATATCCCTGAAATATTCATAGTTTCATGTCTGTTTTGCCCCCAATTTGCCCAATCGTTATCAATTTTACAAAGATATTGATGAAATAAATGTTGTTGTTTGTACATATCTTACTACCAAATCTCGCCTGTGTGAGAATGGTAGAATCTGACAAATCTCCTCCGTGTGAGAATGGCAGAATCTGACAAATCTCCTCCGTGTGAGAATGGCAGAATCAGCCAAATTTCCTCCGTGTAAGAATGGCAGAATCTGCCAAATCTCCTCCGTGTGAGAATGGCAGAATCTGCCAAATTTCCTCCGTGTTAGAATGGCAGAATCTGCCAAATTTCCTCCGTGTTAGAATGGCAGAATCTGCCAAATCTCCTCCGTGTGAGAATGGCAGAATCTGCCAAATCTCCTCCGTGTGAAAATGGCAGAATCTGCCAAATCTCCTCCGTGTGAGAATGGCAGAATCTGCCAAATTTCCTCCGTGTGAGAATGGCAGAATCTGCCAAATCTCCTCCGTGTGAGAATGGCAGAATCTGCCAAATCTCCTCCGTGTGAAAATGGCAGAATCTGCCAAATCTCCTCCGTGTGAAAATGGCAGAATCTGCCAAATCTCCTCCGTGTGAGAATGGCAGAATCTGCCAAATTTCCTCCGTGTGAGAATGGCAGAATCTGCCAAATCTCCTCCGTGTGAGAATGGCAGAATCTGCCAAATTTCCTCCGTGTGAGAATGGCAGAATCTGCCAAATCTCCTCCGTGTGAGAATGGCAGAATCTGCCAAATCTCCTCCGTGTGAAAATGGCAGAATCTGCCAAATCTCCTCCGTGTGAGAATGGCAGAATCTGCCAAATCTCCTCCGTGTGAAAATGGCAGAATCTGCCAAATCTCCTCCGTGTGAGAATGGCAGAATCTGCCAAATTTCCTCCGTGTGAGAATGGCAGAATCTGCCAAATTTCCTCCGTGTTAGAATGGCAGAATCTGCCAAATCTCCTCCGTGTGAGAATGGCAGAATCTGCCAAATCTCCTCCGTGTGAAAATGGCAGAATCTGCCAAATCTCCTCCGTGTGAGAATGGCAGAATCTGCCAAATTTCCTCCGTGTGAGAATGGCAGAATCTGCCAAATCTCCTCCGTGTGAGAATGGCAGAATCTGCCAAATCTCCTCCGTGTGAAAATGGCAGAATCTGCCAAATCTCCTCCGTGTGAGAATGGCAGAATCTGCCAAATTTCCTCCGTGTGAGAATGGCAGAATCTGCCAAATCTCCTCCGTGTGAGAATGGCAGAATCTGCCAAATTTCCTCCGTGTGAGAATGGCAGAATCTGCCAAATCTCCTCCGTGTGAGAATGGCAGAATCTGCCAAATCTCCTCCGTGTGAAAATGGCAGAATCTGCCAAATCTCCTCCGTGTGAGAATGGCAGAATCTGCCAAATTTCCTCCGTGTGAGAATGGCAGAATCTGCCAAATCTCCTCCGTGTGAGAATGGCAGAATCTGCCAAATCTCCTCCGTGTGAAAATGGCAGAATCTGCCAAATCTCCTCCGTGTGAGAATGGCAGAATCTGCCAAATCTCCTCCGTGTGAAAATGGCAGAATCTGCCAAATCTCCTCCGTGTGAGAATGGCAGAATCTGCCAAATTTCCTCCGTGTGAGAATGGCAGAATCTGCCAAATTTCCTCCGTGTTAGAATGGCAGAATCTGCCAAATCTCCTCCGTGTGAGAATGGCAGAATCTGCCAAATCTCCTCCGTGTGAAAATGGCAGAATCTGCCAAATCTCCTCCGTGTGAGAATGGCAGAATCTGCCAAATTTCCTCCGTGTGAGAATGGCAGAATCTGCCAAATCTCCTCCGTGTGAGAATGGCAGAATCTGCCAAATCTCCTCCGTGTGAAAATGGCAGAATCTGCCAAATCTCCTCCGTGTGAGAATGGCAGAATCTGCCAAATTTCCTCCGTGTGAGAATGGCAGAATCTGCCAAATCTCCTCCGTGTGAGAATGGCAGAATCTGCCAAATTTCCTCCGTGTGAGAATGGCAGAATCTGCCAAATCTCTTCCGTGTGAGAATGGCAGAATCTGCCAAATCTCCTCCGTGTGAAAATGGCAGAATCTGCCAAATCTCCTCCGTGTGAGAATGGCAGAATCTGCCAAATCTCCTCCGTGTGAAAATGGCAGAATCTGCCAAATCTCCTCCGTGTGAGAATGGCAGAATCTGCCAAATTTCCTCCGTGTGAGAATGGCAGAATCTGCCAAATCTCCTCCGTGTGAGAATGACAGAATCTGCCAAATCTCCTCCGTGAGAGAATGGCAGAATCTGCCAAATCTCCTCCGTGTGAGAATGGCAGAATCTGCCAAATCTCCTCCGTGTGAGAATGACAGAATCTGCCAAATCTCCTCCGTGTGAAAATGGCAGAATCTGCCAAATCTCCTCCGTGTGAGAATGGCAGAATCTGCCAAATCTCCTCCGTGTGAAAATGGCAGAATCTGCCAAATCTCCTCCGTGTGAGAATGGCAGAATCTGCCAAATCTCCTCCGTGAGAGAATGGCAGAATCTGCCAAATCTCCTCCGTGTGAGAATGGCAGAATCTGCCAAATCTCCTCCGTGTGAGAATGACAGAATCTGCCAAATCTCCTCCGTGTGAAAATGGCAGAATCTGCCAAATCTCCTCCGTGTGAGAATGGCAGAATCTGCCAAATCTCCTCCGTGTGAGAATGGCAGAATCTGCCAAATCTCGCCTGTGTGAGAATGGCAGAATCTCCCATGCGTGATAATGACAAAATTAGAATGAACTAAGATGTGTACTGAGTGGTATGTTGCGACGAAATTGTCAGAGTACGTATATATTTGGTTGAGTAAGTTTAACAATCATAGTAGCAAGCGAAAATGGAGAAACACGCTGAATGACGATTTTTGGTACTTTGTTTAGATGCACTAGTCTTATATGAGGAATGAGGGAGCAGGAGATTCGTGATACTCTTTTTTTAATCCGAAATAATCGTCGTTCCAGATGTAAAATATCATACCGATTCTTGTGTAGATCAGAGACACCATCGTAAGAGGACCCATTGACGGCTTTCGTATGGCGTGATCCCAGCCATTCCAAATCCTTGGCCGGATCAATGACGCCTCGGAGAAGTGCACAAGAGCCAGGAGAGATTGGTTGTTTGAAGAACTTTTCTGGAAAAAAGCGATGACTCGTGGAACTAAAACTTGTTTTCCGATCTTTACCTGCAATAAGAGTTCAATAAAGTGCGAAATCACTCACTTTTTCACTCGAGCGAATCTCATATTGTTGAGTCTCGTGATCAAGAGTGTTTAGAACTCTGAAATTATGTTTATTACTGGCGTATTCAAAATAAGCGAAGGAACATCGAGAACATAAATCCAAGAAGATGCGTAATAGACACCAAGGGAGTGAGGGTGGTGAATGTTGTCAACTGCTACTCAATTCGCTACTCAATTCGCATCATATTACTCAATTCGCATCATATTACTCAATTCGCTACTCAATTCGCATCATATTTCACTCTTGACGATGGTCGCATTCCCATTCTTCCCTCCCATCCACTTCCTCCATTCCTCTCTAATGTCCCATTTCTTCCTCACGATGTTATGAAAGCTTTGAAACAACTATCCCCCTCCTGTTCCACTGGCTATGACAAGATCCCACAAATAATCTTTCGTAATTGTGCCTCTGCTCTAGCACTTCCTCTCTGTGATATTTTCAATGTTAGCATGACTTCTGGTATTGTTCCGTCTCTCTGGAAATACTCATTGATCACTCCTCTCCTCGAACCAGACAAAATTCCAAATTCCCCTGAGTCATATCGTCCCATCTCTATCCTTTCCCCTGCATCCAAAACCATGGAGAGACTAGTTAAAATGAAATTAACTCCTTATTTATTCCGGTTCAAAATTATTCCCGATTATCAGCATGGATTTCGTTCTGGCGCCTCTGTACTCACAAACATTATCGACTGCGAGTACTATTGGAATAAGGCCCATTCACTCAAAGAAGATACTGATGCGATTTATCTTGACTTTTCTCGTGCCTTTGATACCGTACCCTTCTCTAAACTCATATCCAAATGATCTCATTATGGAATTCACGGTTATCTCCTCAACTGGATTACCTCCTTTATCACAGATAGGCAATTTTCCGTTCGTCTAGGTGGCTCTACTTCCAATGCGTTTCCCGTGCTATCAGGTGTTCCCCAAGGTTCTGTACTAGGTCCAATTCTATTCACTCTATACATTGCTGATATCTCAAATGTGCTCGCCCCTTTCCCTGATGTCCAAATAAAATCATATGCCGATGACATTAAAGTGTACATCTCCTATTCATCTGAATCATTTGCCTCCCGCACTTCTCAATTGCAATCTGCTCTCAATGCTATTCATGATTGGACCATTGCTAATCAACTCTCTCTTTCTGAATCTAAGTGTACTCATCTCCACATTGGTGGATCTCCCATTCCTTCTTATCATATCAATAATATTCCCGTGTCCATGAAAACCGAAAAATCTCCTCAACGAGATCTCGGAGTTCAAGTTGTTCCTTCATTACTCCGTACCGCTTCAATTGATACCCGAATTAGCAAAGCACAAACTGCACTATTTATTATGCTCCGGGCAGTTTCTGTCAATTGTCCTCATATCCTACTAAGGTGTTTTCAAACTTACGTTCTCCCTCACCTTGAATTCGCAAGTCCATTCTGGAATCCCTATGTAAAGAAGCATTGTGAGAGGCTCGAGAAGGTTCAAAAACAATTCACCAGAATTCTGTTCTATCGTTGTTTTCCGTCTTCTTCTTATCCAATTGGTCTACCTTCCTACATTGAACGTCTGTCTATTCTTGATCTTAAAGCGCTTTTTGAGAGGAGAGTCATCTTTGATCTAGTATTCGCCCGTAGAATCATGAATGGCGAGACCATCCTAGACCGTAACAAGTTTTTCACATTCAAACCCCAGCGTGATAGATCGAACACTTTTGGAATTCACATTGAATGTACAAAGTCCACTCCTAGATTTCATTGTTTCCCCCGTAGAATAGCAATGATTTTAAACTCCTTACCTTCCCATATCCACCGATCTCCGAGTATTACTATCTATAAGAATCGTCTAGGTGAATTAGATTTCTCTCGCTTTGATACCAGTAAATACACATTTCACTAGTCCCTTTTCCCACATTCCCCCGTGTACATCTCACCACCCCTCCCCCCTCACCACTCTACCCCTCTAGAGATCCTTCAGAATTGTCCCGGAGCAGAGTCAACCTGGTCGTCACGAGTCCTCTTCCTCGGTATCCCTCCAACGACCAGACGATGACAGATGGGATTATGACGATTGATCTACTCTTTCTACAGCCCACCCACCCCATCATTCACATTTCATACTCCCTAGAAGGAGAATATTATCGATTTTCACATTTATCTATGTTCGTATCTCGTTGCGCTCTCGGGCGTCGATAAAATATATCACAGATCTCCTGAGAGGCTGTAGGAATGCCAGCTACCAGAAAAAGTTTACATCTCCGATTTGGATGAAACTTGGGTGATGCATAACAATGAGGGTTAGAAAATTTTTCATCGAGGTGATTTTGTCAAATTTCGCAATTATCGATTTTTTCGATCAAAAATTTCAAAATTACATAACTCGATGATTCTTTATCGTACAGCGCACAAGTTTTTTCATTCGATTTGTTTTTACAAGTTCTTCAATTCTTCTGTTAAGCAGTTTCGTTTTCAATGCAGCCTTGGTTATGTTTCAGTCGAAATTACTTATTTCCGGATATATAATCGATTTGTTCTCGAAAATTTTCTCTTGAGTTCCCTAGTATTATTTTAAAATCGTAATCGCCGCATACAATTCATGGTTTCTTTGTTATTCGATTCCCTTTAGAGGACGCTCCCAACATCGATTACTCGTGCACTCGGAACATAGCCTATTGTCTCAACCATATTCAGTTTTTTTCATCATAACTCTGTTTAAATTGATCGAATCGCGTATTTAAAAAATGAAATCGATAGCTCTCAATGAAGCGCACAATATTGTCCGAGCAATCCAAATTGATTGGATGCAAGGTTTTCGAGATATTCCACATGATTTCCAATAACAGTCACTTTCTAACAGGATAGAGATACTGGGTGAACGGCCCGATTTGGACCAACAATTAAAATATGCTAAAAAGTTGCCCTAATGGTAAACTTTATGAATAGAGTTCGAAAATCAACCTTTCAATGTGCTCCGATGAACCCCGACTGAGATATGTTTCAAAATGTATGAAAAATTAAATTTGCAATTTTTGTAGAATATCTCGAAAACCTTGCATCCAATCAATTTGGGTTGCTCGGACAATATTGTGCGCTTCATTGAGAGCTATCGATTTCATTTTTTTAATACGCGATTCGATCAATTTAAACAGAGTTATGATGAAAAAACTGAATATGGTTGAAACAATAGGCTATATCCTGAGTGCACGAGTAATCGATGTTGGGAGCGTCCTCTAAAGGGAATCGAATAACAAAGAAACCATGAATCGTATGCGGCGATTACGATTTTAAAATAATACTAGGGAACTCAAGAGAAAATTTTCGAGAACAAATCGATTATATATCCTGAAATAAGTAATTTCGACTGAAACATAACCAAGGCCGCATTGAAACCATAGGTCAAGTGGAGTTTTCGCAGGTAATACGTGCAGAAATGCCTAAAATCGCTTGCCGAAGTCATGGGTCAAATAGGTCTTCGCGTGCGAAGATAGGAACTTCTGCACTTTGCATGTAAACCGGATTAACGTAGCGAGAGAGTGCAGGACAGACACATGAAGGGCTCTGTCTACATCCCCCGCTCTATGCTAATTGCGAATTTGCGAAAAACCCATTTGACCTATGGCCGAAGTGCATTGCCCACTTTTCGATAAATTTGTCAAAAAAGTGGTTAGAAGCGCATGAAACATTCAACATTTTCTTTTGCCGACGTGGTCTGGACGCCATGCAGAAGTGCATATCTTCGCTAGCGAGAACCTATTTGACCTATGATTGAAACCGAAACTGCTTAACAGAAGAATTGAAGAACTTGCAAAAACAAATCGAATGAAAAAAACTTGTGCGCTGTACGATAAAGAATCATCGAGTTATGTAATTTTGAATTTTTTGATCGAACAAATCGATAATTGCGAAATTTGACAAAATCACCTCGATGAAAAATTTTCTAACTCTCATTGTTATGCATCACCCAAGTTTCATCCAAATTGGAGATGCAAACTTTTTTCTTGTAGCAATCTGTCCTCGTTTTCCTACGGCGTTACAGGAGATCTGTGATATATAATATAACTGAGAATTCGATCGTCCCAACAATTTCACCCCCTCTCCTCGTTTGCCGTACGGGAAGAATAACAGACGATGAAGAGAGAGTGCAAATGGGAAAACATTCGCTTCATAACTGTCCCAGGAGTGTACATACTCTTCCCTGGATATATGATCGGGAACTTTACTACATCCGTGCCAAGCCCCACCCCCTTAGTTCCGCCCCCTTCACAAAGGGGGCAGAGGGGGGAGGGATGGTCCACACCCCGATGGGCGGGATCATGCCCATCCAAAAATTGCCGAGAGGTTTCCCTCATGCAGGCATTACGACGGCAAGCCGTGATGAATCGGTCGGTGGGTCATTCTAATAGGGGATGAGAGGTTTACACGAGACGGGTATGATCAGATCACCATCAGGATTGAGACCGGGCGAGAGAGTGTGTGGAAATGAGAGAGCGCATGATGTGAACGTGAGAATGCGCTAATCTGTCCGATCTGTCAAGTCGAGCAGCGGTGGGCCCAGTTAGTACTTGGTTCGGCGACAATCTGTGATTTAGTCTTTCACCTCGAAGCAATTGATTACTACATAGGAGTTATGAACTTTAGGAGCCCATAGCTGACACTGGTTGTCTTTGTCACTTCTACAGCGCTTCAAATAGGTGATTCCTGCCCCCCCCTCACCGCCTAAATACATTCGTTAGAGTTTCACAAATTACTGTATGATGTCTAGAATGGGTGAATTGATTAGATGTTTTGTGAATATTCGTAAGATGCGAATTCAAATATGTGAAGCGGGAGGGCAGAGGAGCGGAGGGGGAGGGCAGAGGAGTGGCAAGGGGCGGGACGAGGGAGGGATGGGGCGGAGGGGGCGGAGCTTGGCGTGGATGTAGTAAAGTGCCGAATAATGAATGATTGCACGAAAAGTTGTACAGTAAATTAATACTCTCTATATGGGAAGCATTGTTTGGGGGAGAGGTTGCAATAGGGGTAAATCAGTGCGTAAATCAATTGTCGTGGTACCGTCTGTACTTCCTGCGATGAAGATCATGGATGTGCAGATTGGTCGGGAAATCTGGGTGATAGAGGTAGAGGTCGCCTGTCAAGGGTAACAATGTCTATCGGAGACAAGCGTTGTATACTGGCTTAATATCGAGTTGTGTGTTCTCCAACGTGACGTCACCAAATTGTTTCGTTCTTTCGAGCGTTTCACAGAATTCCCTCGGGATGGGATGTTCTGTGCTGGAAACAGTGGTAGTTATGTTAAAGACTTTACTCAATGCATTGACACAAGTGTGTGTGTTCTGATCTCTGAACATGCGAATCCATTGATCATCGTGGTTGCTTCCGGAGCACGATATAGATGTACTGCGGGTGTTGATAGTAAATCGATTATCCCATGAGCACCTACATTGGACCGATGTGTCATTGAGTGTGGTGCCGACTGCAATCGTTGTAAGACTTATTGTTACAAATGTAATTGTTCTCAGGCATTTGTCTACAATAAAATGCGAGGGCACTTACTGTTGAGCTTGCGCGGCTCACATATCGTTGGCCTTGTGAACAAGAGTGTGCAGAACTCTGAAATGATGTTCAGCGTTATCGAGGCGCATAAAAAGAATAATAACAGAAATTCAAGCACGTTGGGAATAGTCGGGAATAGTTAGGGGGAAAGAGAGTTGGGACTAGAGAAGGAATACAGTGGGAAAGAGTCATCGCGGAGGGTGGGCAATGTTTTCAATAGTGAGTGATTCGATCACTCCGTTTTGCCGCCTACTTCGACGTATTGAGAGAATAACAAATGATGCACATAGGGTGAAGTGCAAATGGGGAAACATTGTGTGTAGAGCACGCTTTAGAAAACTTTCGTGTGTGTGTTTATTCAGTTCTCTGATCATCTGATGTCATATTGTTATCACTCAATCTCGCTACCCTTTCAGAAATGGTAAAGAAAGTTTACGCCCTTCGTTTTCGCCGCACTATTTCTCCATTCCCTCTCTTTCTCTGGGAGAGTGAGGGGTGACGGATAGATAGCGAGAGAGAGAAAGAGAGAGAGAGAGAGAGAGAGAGAGAGAGAGAGAATTGATCGAGAGGCGCTCTTCCTTCAATGCTAGAGTGTATCACGCCTCTCACGAGAGGCTCTAACTAGACTGTGCACAGACCAACATTATCGATATATCTTTTTTGGTGTTTTCAGGTAATATTAGGTCCAACTAAGATCCCTGAGATATATTACCACCTAAAGTGCATTCCTCGCGGTGCTGCTAACTGTAGTAGCTGCAGCGTGCAAACTTTGAGCCTCTTTTTGAGCAGTTCAACTAAGTTTTCGTGAGAACTTTTCGCTTAGAGGTAGGGTTATTTTTAAACGCTCTTTCGATCTGTGTTATTTATTTAATCAAATCATAAATAAATTTGCATATTATCAAAATATATTGAATTACAGAAAATCTGTTCGGAAAACTAATGTAATCTACACATAGGAGTCTGTAGAATGTCACTCGGATCAAAATGGTATATTTATGCTCTCCCAACTCGGGAGCTGGCTATGTTTCTCGTATGAAAATAATAAATTCCTACTTACAACTTCCTTTTTGAAATCGCAGACAATAGAGGTCGCATCATTCCAACCTCAAAATGACTGGGAGGCCGTGTCATTCCTCGCTGGAGACTCGAATTTGCGGTGTCTAATGTTGAAAATAGGGGTTTAAAGAACATTTTCATACGAAAAACATAGTCAGCTCCCGAGTTGGGGGAGCATAAATATACCATTCTGATCCTAGACACATTCTACAGACTCCTATGTGTAGATTACATTAGTTTTCCGAACAGATTTTCTGTAATTCAATATATTTTGATAATATGCAAGTTTATTTATGAGAGGAATCGGGAGAAACTCGAGGACGAAGTGTCACTTCGAAAAATCATGATTTTTAAATTTCCTGAAAATTTTAGGCAACGTACTACTAAGTCTCCTCTATCGAATAGCGTTGCCAGAATTTTTTTAAAAATTTTAGTATTGGAGTGAAACACAAACAAACCTGGTATGTTTGGCACTTTTTTCCAAATTTGCAAAGTTTGAAAAAGCATAACTTCCTTCAAAATAAAGATAGAGATTAGAGGTTTGGTTATGTAGATAGAGACAACACTTGGCTACAAACTACAACGAATGTCTTCATTCCCGCTTCATGTAGCGATGCGGGGCGGTCGCTTTTGTAAATGTTGTTTTTATTTTCTTAAAAGTAACAACTAAGAACCCCCTCCTAGTACGTCATTGTGGTATGTGTGGGCACTCATTTCAGCCAAAATATGAAATGCCAGAGAGGGTGTATTGTAAAGTAGGCGAATAAAATGTGAAATCTGGTTAAAGGTTCTCATCGAAAAGTGGAGTCGGTGAGTCTCATTCGGGGTTTAATCCTATGAAAACGATCTAAAAATAATATTTAAGTTGATAAAAATACATTTCATAAGGCCGTTTTTCGATTAAAAATTTTTGAAAAATTTAAAAGCTGAATTTTGATTATGTATAATTTTCCCTGGTTCAAATTTCTAGTTACCTGCGAGTATCTTAGTATTGTCGAATATGAATTTTAAAATGCGTATTTGTCCATATTATACTCTGTGATCAATTTTACCGAATTTTTTCATTCGAAATAATTAAAAATGTTATTCATTTATTCAAATGCTACAATATGCCTCGACACTTATCTTCAAGAGATATGCAACATTCGTCCTTTTGAAAGTGAGTTGCTATCTATTCGTAGAAAGAAGTTATACCGTCTAGAAAACAGTGCGTTTGACGAACGACGCGCGATCTGCCTTCTCTAACACTCTCTCACTTCAGCACACTCTCTCGCCCAGGTTCGGACCCCGAGCTGGGCATGAATATTTTGCCAGAGCCTCGCCTCAACGGAATCATGCAAATTCGATCTGAAACACTTCTTATGAAGTTATTGTAACTATGGCAAAAGATTAGTTCTATGGCCGGGGTCCGAACCTGGGCGAGAGAGTGTGCTGAAGTGAGAGAGTGTTAAAGAAGGCAGATCGCGCGTCGTTCGTCAAACGCACTGTTTTCTAGACGGTATAACTTCTTTCTACGAATAGATAGCAACTCACTTTCAAAAGGACGAATGTTGCATATCTCCTGAAGATACCGTTGATGAATTGTCGAGGCATATTGTAGCATTTGAATAAATGAATAACATTTTTAATTATTTCGAATGAAAAAATTCGGTAAAATTGATCACAGAGTATAATATGGACAAATACGCATTTTAAAATTCATATTCGACAATACTAAGATACTCGCAGGTAACTAGAACTTTGAACCAGGGAAAATTATACATAATCAAAATTCAGCTTTTAAATTTTTCAAAAATTTTTAATCGAAAAACGGCCTGATGAAATGTATTTTTATCAACTTAAATATTATTTTTAGATCGTTTTCATAGGATTAAACCCCGAATGAGACTCACCGACTCCACTTTTCGATGAGAACCTTTAACCAGATTTCACATTTTATTCGCCTACTTTACAATACACCCTCTCTGGCATTTCATATTTTGGCTGAAATGAGTGCCCACACATACCACAATGACGTACTAGGGGGGGGGGTTCTTAGTTTTTACTTCTAAGAAAATAAAAACAACATTTACAAAAGCGACCGCCCCGCATCGCTGCATGAAGCGGGAATGAAAACATTCGTTGTAGTTTGTAGCCAAGTGTTGTCTCTATCTACATAACGAAACCTCTAATCTCTATCTTTATTTTGAAGGAAGTTATGCTTTTTCAAACTTTGCAAGTTTGGAAAAAAAAACGCTATTCGATAGAGGAGACTTTGTAGTACGTTGCCTAAAATTTTCAGGAAATTTAAAAATCATGATTTTCGAAGTGACCTGGAATCCCAAAAATGCTCGATTCTCTCCCGATTCCTCTCTTATGATTTGATAAAATAAATAACACAGATCGAAAGAGCGTTTAAAAATAACCCTACCTCTAAGCGAAAAATTTTCACGAATACTTAGTTGAACTGCTCAAAAAGAGGCTCAAAGTTTGCACGCTGCAACTACTACAGGTAGCAGCACCGCGGGGAATGAACTTTAGGTGGTAATATATCTCAGGGATCTTAGTTGGACCTAATATTACCTGAAAACACCAAAAAAGATATATCGATAATGTTGGTCTGTGCACGAATAATGCCATTCTGAGCCGAGCCTCTCGTGAGGGGCGTGGTATTCATTCTCCTTTGTGCGCATTTTCATTTTCAACCAATTTCCACCGTGCTTTTAATTCCCTCTCCGACTTCACATAATATATATATATATATATATATATATATATATATATATATATATATATATATATATATATATTTAGAGTTCTACACGCTCTCACTCGGGTGTAGAGTGTTGAAAGTAAATGACTTTTTGACAAAGTGTCTTATTAAAAAGTCGCTTTCCACCAATCAAGTGATTGATGACTTTTTGACAATGGGTGTTTCAACTTTTTAATTAGCATCAGACAGTCATTTTGAAACAAAAAGTTGATTAACTTCGACCATCGTTAGTTATGGAGAGCGGTGGCAAGGAGAGTGGGGGCATTAGGAACAGACCGATTCGTATAATTGAGTTTTTTTTCAAATAATGACTTTTTGAGAACGACCTGCACGACCGCTTGTTAAAAAATGACTGTTTGAATTGAATTCTAAATGACTTTTTGATTTTGCTCAAAATGTCATTTTCGACACTACTCGGGTGACATCACATTACAAATGGATTCCTATCAAAGGTTTGACCTTTCCGAGGAATATTCTTGAGTTTCTCCTTCCAGAATAACAACGGCTACATCAAAGGAGATTTTCGAATACATACCAAGTGAGGCCCGCACTAGGAACCTACATTGGGATGACATACTTTCTCAATATTCTTGCGATCATATGAGGCTCATGGAATAGGTATTCATATTTTTCGCAGCTGACAACCACTTGTCTTCTCTTAATTATATAATTGAGAGAATTCTACTTGTTGATTGTGATTTTCATTGAATAAATCCTTATTATTAATATTATTATTTATTTATTTATTGCTATTATTGTTATTGCAAAGCGGTTGGTGAGAATTGTATTTGTGCGTTCAACTTCTGATGGACACACAATTTTTCATGCGCGGACATTGGCGGGCTAGAGAACGGAGAGTGGCAGAGAAACGAGTAAACACGAGAGAGCGTGTGAAAGTGAGAGAGCGCTAGACACCAGTCTCCGTCCCTTTGTTGTTGTTTACTGTTCGGCCGCACCGGATTTGAAACCCCCTGCACATCAACCGTTCAAAAGCAGATGTCCCTATTTAGGGGGCGATGAAACGCTGTGTGACCGCTGTGGCACCGTCGGAAGGATTTCATTTGTTTTCTTTTCCGTTCTATTTTCTGCTCATTTCGTGTGAAAATAATTCAAGTAGCGAGATTCTTGGGGGCATGACAGAAGCGCAACGACCTCTTTCCATTGTTCTAACTCACTTTAAAATTGTCTTATAGACTTGTATAGTAGCTCATTTCACTCGAAATTGAATTCTCTATCGAACCCACTATGTGAATTTATCCGAAAATGAGCGGAACGACATTTGCGCAACGATTTCAAAATGCGAGGAACAAATAATGATCGTGCGGCTTCGATGCCAAATGGTCTTGTCAAATGACCGATGAAGTTTCAAATCAATTCTTTAAGTTTGAACAGAGTTATTCGCCGTTGCGCTTTTGTCGTTGCGCTTCTGTCATGCCCCCAGATTCTTGGAGACTCGCTCGCCGAAGAAATTTAAAGATACTACATGTAATGACAGAATAAGAATAGATGTTGTTTGTATCCTTTCGCCCTTTGACTGCGATAAAATGTTATGGAAGATAACAGCCAGCGCTCTTTTTTGCCGCACTATTTCTCCGTCTCCTCCCTTTCTCTGTGAGAGTGAAGGTGCCCGAGGAGAGAGAGAGCGAATTGATTTTTCTTGCACACTATCTCCCCACAGCCTCTGTCTATGTGTGTGTGAAAGTGAAAGTAGACGGGAGGGGGGGGTAGAGTCGATTCAATCGCGTTCGCTGTCCTCTCTCTCTCTCATATTTTCCGATTTCGTATTAACAAGAGAGGGGAAAAGTGGATCTTGATGGGTTCGCAATGCGTCTCTATTCTAGAGTGTATTCATTCCCCTGTGTGCATCTCTTCTTTTTTCCACCGTTTTTTTCCCGGTATTTTTTATATATTTTTCAGAGTTCTACGCGCTCTCCCTTCCAACACTGTGACTTAACAGAATGGTCAGGAAAACATCAAGGTTCGCCTTTCCTCGGGAACATTTCGAAATGTCTGCTTCCAGAATGAGTACAGCTCGTGTAAGGACGCTTTTCGTTCCCATCCAATTGAACAGTCGCAACATGATTCTTCTATCGCATAGAAGTATTGCCCAAATGAGAGCTTAACGACGCGACGCTTATGGTAGACGAACATGTACTGCATATCTAGTGTGATGCCAATCTCCAGCGCTTCATCAAAGGCTGGCGACAATTTCTCTTTGTTGATTGTGATTTTGGTTGGATAAAATTGTTATAGATGAGAAGGAAGTGCTGTTCAGCATTGAGTTTTCAATCTTCGCCCTAAAAATCGGGGGTCTGGGAGGCAAACATAGTGTGCCTGTCAATCAGGTACTTTTCTCTCTCCTTTATACTTTCTCGATGAGATTGAGAGAGCGGAAGGGCTTGTGTAGTATTTTGCAAAGAGTTAGACCTTCGAAGCCCTTTGATCTACCCCTTGGGTAGTCAGGCAACTGCGAGGGTTCTTACTCTCTTTCTTCTCTCTCACACTAAGGACAGGGGGATGGTACGGTGGAGGATTTATCGATCGACTATGCAATGAACACTTTTTTGTGGGTTTATTCGCCCTTTACCAGTGCATTTTCCAATGAAAATAACAGCAACAAATGATACATTGTTTATCAGTTCTTACAGACATTGAGAAAAAAATGAAACAATAAATGATGAATGAGATATCGTTCTTCTCCATTGCGTTCAGATCATTCAACAGGGGCTAGACTTTTAAAGGTAACTATACAACTACCCGCATAAGAGAAATTACACCCCCACCCTCTTCAATCTCCGCACTCTCTCTTTAAAAAAGCGGTCAATTTCCCTGTTATGCGGGTAGTTGTTTAGTTACCTTTCAAAGTCTAACAGGGGCAGAGAGCACCGGAGAGAGTGCGAAATGTGAGACCACAGTCTTCTCATTTAACATTATCTCTCTTTGCCGAATACAGAAAAAAAGTAGATTAGGCACACGAGAAGTTACAAAAAGCAGACCATAACGAATGACTCCTAATTATAAGACTTTCAAACTTCCCTTGGCCTCATGCACGACTTTTTCTCTGTTTTGGGGTCGACGATGGATGAGAGAGTGTGCGAAACGAGGAGACCGTGGTGATCTGGAGATCTGCCCACTAATAGAGGATAAAAGTTGTCCATTCACCACGAAACTTGAGGGTCGTAGTCAGACTCGTCCGATTGTCTCTGAGCTTCTTCCTCCTCTGTGGCTTGAGAATGTGCGGGCTCACCGCTCTCTCCAGCATCAGTCTGACCCTCGGAACCTACAGAAAGAAGTAGGGAGTGAGAGATAAAAAAAGTCGAGAGAACCAGTCGCTACTGACCACTTTCTGCAGGGTTGAAAACATCGCCAGTCTGCGTGCTGACTTCAGCATTTCTACGTTCTTCGACTGCTTCAAGATCATCTCGATTCACCGGCCCGAACACGGGTTCCTTAAAATCAATATGAAAAATATTTTTAAAGCTTGATAAATATTTTTAAAGCATCACTGACGAGCTCCCCCCCGGAGGGGAATGACTGTCTGACGCTAAGTGAGCGAAACAGTCATGCTACTATAGTTAGAGGGCACAGCGTCCGCCCTCTTCTCGCGCACCCAAATTCACCGGGAAACGAGAAGGGGACGGCACAACGGTGGTTCTCAATTAATTTGTACGATTAGAGGCTTATTCGATAGCTATGGAGAAGTTCTATTATGGGTCTGAGGCGGAACTTGATTGACCAACTCTGAGTAGGTCAAATTTGGCCTGAGACGCTGCCGAGTAGTGAGTTTAGACCATTCTAGGGTACGTACAAAGTTCCGCCTCAGGGGATACATTCTTTAGGCCTCATAACAACTATTAGGACAAATAAACAGTCAATTATTTATGCCCAATAATTGTGCCGCCTTCTACAAAAGAATTGTTCCGAGCCATTCATAATTCCGACTTACTGTGTTTATCCTGTGGCAATGCATTTTTTTTGGAAGTTGATAGGATTCGAACCAGCGTCGCCCGGGTGGTAATTTTAGAACACAACCAATTTGCTAAGCCTATGAACGCTACTCCTCCTAATTCGCGCTATATGCTCTTCTCGATTCACCGCGCGTCAACTATCGCTATCGTCACAATTCAGATGCCGTAGCACTCTCCACATCTTCATAAACCATTTCTGTTTTGGCGTTCCTTCAAAATGTCTCCTATGAGCTGCGCTATGTCCCTTAAAAGATAGACGATTAGGCTCCGCCCACCTCACCTCCCCTCTCGTCTTTCCCCCCTCTCACAACAGTCGAAGCGCGCGTGGTTTTGGAGTTGTAACTCGGCTCAGAGATAAGATATCGACATAAATCCAAAAGATTTGTCTTAATCAGACATCTAGAGGCATGTTGACACTAAATTTCACCTCACTTAGTCAATTCCACTGACCCCGTTGTGGCCCCTAACTATAGTTTAAAACTTATTCAGTTGGTAGTACACTTAAAACAGCAATCGATATTGTATATTACATTTATAAAATGATACGATCATACCAAAAAGCCGAATAACGAACTTCCGTTGTTTACCATACAGGAACATTGGCGACCCTCTCGCTTTTGCGTGCTCTCTCGTCTCGGTAAACACAGTAAGCCCCAGTTCGACATTTTGTTTGATAGTATCATTTTATAAATGTAATATCGACACACCGTATCACCCTGTCTCCTCCCTCCGTTATCTCCACCATCGTTGGTGTTGTTTGCGGCAGTCCCATCTTCTTCCTTTAGCTGGGTGTATTTGGAATGCTGGAAGTAATTCCCTCATTTGTCACGCCCATAATATATTTTCATCTAGACAAAAAATCACATTTTCCTTGATTCTCATGGTTTCGCTCATCTGTATAGTGTGCTCACGCAGTGCGATCACTGAATTAGTCCAGTCGGACACCTGATCACTGCACAGAGAATGAATACACTGAGATAGGGCATCGAGTGTATGATACACTCAATATTGAGTGTATTCGCGCGTCGAGAGAGCGTGTGAAAACGAGAGATTGGAAAGTGTATCATACACTCGATGCCCTAACTCAGTGTATGATACACTCAATAGTAAATGTATTCATTCTGGGTGTGGCTGGTTTCCAAAATGAAAGAAGCTCGCTCGCTCCCAACTCCGCTTTATTATTTCGCGTTTGACGTAATTAATTGTAGTCTAACATTCGTCAACTTACTATCAATAAGGACACAACACCATACATATTGTATTATTGATATTTCTGGACGTCATACATCGTTGCTAATCAGGCATAGGGGTGGACGATACCGCCTTGCGCATAAAATATCTAATACCTTAACTCTTTACCATTTTCACGCCATGTACAATCTATGAAGAGGGTGCAATTATTGAAAGTAATTAATACGATTACGTCACTCACTAGAAGATGCTGCCATAGCATGTATCCGGGGAGAAGATTGAGGCCGAAAAAGAAGATGAGATACGACCAACCGTGACCCACGAGGTCATGCAGTGGGAAGTAGGCGAATTGGATTAGAAACCGACTGAACAGGAGGGAGTTAATTGATTATTTTATGTACTTTTTTATGCATCGTTAATTCGATGAGTACTGCAAGTGAATTACAGCCAAAACCGCTAGAGTAATACAAATGTCTTGGTCTCTTAGCGCTTTAATTCGCCACAATCATTTCCCACCGTTCGCTACCAGCATTTATATTCAAGATCTTTGAATGAGCAATGTTTGTAGAATATTTACTTCACGAAATAGTGTAGGTGAAGAATTCACCCATTTACATGGTGGCATTCATTGTCATGTAAAAACTATGAAAATAGTGTAATTAGTCTAAGTAATTAGTACTATTACGTCATCATGAGGACGAGGGTGAACCATCCGCAGCGGACGGGCGTCTCGCAGCATTCGCGAATGATGAAGAACGCACTCGGAAGAAACTCTGAGAGCTAGAGCTATAAAAATTTTTTTTCGGACTCTTAGAATGTTTTTTAAACGTCATCAAAAATTTTTAATATTGTTTCCGCTTACATTGAGCTACTTGTTTAGCTCTCACTCACTTAAGGCATATGCGGCCACAAATGCGAGGGTTATGAAGAAGAGTATCACATTGTGAACCACCTTGGACTGCAACATGGAAGATAAACACTGATTTTTCCAAAAGTAAAGTTTTAAAAAATGAGTCTTCAACAATGAATTTATTTCTCAGATAGCATCGTGTATTCGAATTACGATATTCTTGATGTGGAACGTAGAATAAATAATAGCCTACCACTAGTAGATTCTGAGTTACGAGAACAATTGAGTAGAGGAGCTCCAGTCCAAGAATGACCAAGCCGTACTTTTTGAAGTCGATTACTTTGAAGTTGAACTGATGTCGATTTCCCTGGTGAGTGAACGACAAGGCTGCAAGGCCCTGAACATGTGAATGTCAACATGACACGTATATTCTTAGGGAGATTTCGATAAGTACAATATATAAGTACGAGATAGTCTGCTTATACTGATATTCCTGCATTCACAAGGCGGACCATCATAATTTTCCATTCAAACAATGAAATGTTAAACGATGTTAACGTTAGTAGAAGTATCAAACTGCCAGCTGCAACATTGGGTTGCGCACCACAAGCCTTCCCAAGGCACTACTTTGCTACTAATTTATGCATCACATCTTACAATAATGAGGATATGGACGCCGGCATCAATAAGATCGCACCATTCCCTCTGCCAATTCAGCACCTCGCAGAGAAATTTCTTCAAGATAGCAAGTTGCACTGAAATATGTTTGTAAAACAAATTAGTACACATCATAACGGTGATGGTCCACTACTCACTAGAGATGACCACTCGAAAAGTCGAAAATGAAAATGTCAAATCGTTTCGACTCAGTTTCGGAACAGTTCTTTCGTTGTAAATATTCCCTTGCCTTCGAACAAAGAAAGTTTCGAGTTTTCAACGCAATTATTACAATTTTAAAATGATACGCTCATAAAATGGACTACCGGTGTGTGTGTACTCTCTTTCTATACCTCGGCACGTCTCTTGTTTTGCCATGCTCTCTCGCCAGCGGAATTTGTGTTTAGCCGCGGAACATTTTATTATATCTCATATCTAATTGTAAGCTCATATCGAAGCATATCTATCCGATCGCACCCAATCTGTTTTCATTGATGATTCATTCTCCCCTTCCACAATAGTTAGATCCGGTGTGCCACAGGGCTCATGCTTAGGCCCACTCTAGTTCATCATATTTATTAAGGATATTTCATCGCAATTCCCGCCATCTATTCGTTATTCCGTTTATGCTGACGATTTAAAGCTTTATGCGGGAGCTCCCCTCAATTCTGATGACTTACAATGTGCCCTCGATGTTATCTCTGCATGGTCAGAACAATGGAATCTCGGCTTATCCAAGACCAAATGTTCAATTATGCACTATGGCATCCACAATCCTTGTAGACAATTTCTTATCAATAATGTCCCGCTTACACGCAAAAAGACTGTTAAGGACTTATGAGTCGTTTTCACCCCTTCTCTTTGTTTTTCCGAGCATATTAAAGAAATTATTAAAAAATCAAATTCAAAAATGCACTTCCTTTTCAAAGCTTTACATAGTAAATGTATTGCTGTTTATGTGAAATCCTTCATAACCTTCAATCTTCCTAGTCTCGAGACCTGATCTATTACCTGGAACCCCATTCACTCCGTTGAAATTACCAAAAATATTGAAGCGCGACTTCTCTGGAAAGCTTTATTTCCGTTGTTCTTTACCTCATGTAAACTACCGTAATCGCTTACATTCCCTAAATCTAACAACTTCAGAACGCCGTAGATTTGTTACCGATCTTGTATTTCTCCATTCCATTCTTCATAGGAATTATGAGCTTGATGATTCTTCCCTCCTCACTCGTTCTCCTCTTACTAGATTTGTCCGTAATTCACATCACTTCCGTATCTCTCTGCCTTTCTTCCCTCCTAATTCCCATACCACCCTTGCCTCTAGAACCACATCCATTTGGAATTCCCTCCCTTTCCCCTCGGTTGATTTTTCCCGAGATTCCTTCCGGAAATTCATCCGCTCTCAGCCTAACTCCTTTTTCCTGAATCATGAATTATTGTTGGTCAACTTGTAATACTCACTAATTATTCCTGTCATTCCAATCGTGAAGCAGACGCAGGCGCCTCTCAGAACTACGAGCGACTCGTATGGAGAGTACTGCAATTCGTTTAAAGATTTAAGATGTATCAAGAGTTCACTATTAGAATCTGTCTGTCTGCCTCAGCATGTGTATAAAGACATTGTTTACCTATTAGGACAAACCATATAACGGGCGAGGTACTGATAAATATTATTAAACAGAAAATTATGAGAATGCTCAAACCCGCCTTTTATGGTTTATTTGACATCGGTTTTGACGCATTTTAAAGAAGGCTTTAACGCATTTTAAAGAAGGCTTCTCACAAGTTTTTGGTCAGATAGGCTGCCAACGCAGTGTTGTGTGGAACGCTCACCCGAATGCGAAGAGTATAATCAAGTCAAATGAACGATTGGAAATTACTCCTATTCCGAATATGCGCGCTCCAATTTCGTGTTCCGGTAAACTGTATTGGCTTATTGAAAATCAGGACTCTTGGGAGGCCTTCTTTAACGTTGATAATTAAAATGTTATTTTTGGTATCTGCCTGGTCGTTTAAAACTGCCACAGAAAATTTGGAAACTCACTCGGACGTACGCAGCCGCTCTCAGTCGGGCCTCTCGATATATCTGTAAGAATTCCGGTGAAATATTTGTTCGAAAAATCAGAAAATATTTGATTTACAATTTTTTTCTTATCTATTAAAATTGTTAACTATAAAGCTCCGAGCGATAGCGATAATTATAGCGAACCTCGCAACAGCAAAAAGTGCATTTACTCTTCGGAATGCCAAGCTCTGTTTCGATTTTCTGCTTCCTACTGTTGTGACCCGCAACCTGAATTTTTTAAATCTTCTAAAACAACAATAAAACGGGCACGTAGTAGTTTAGAGAAAAATCCCTTCCTAGAAGAGAATTTTAATCGCAATATGCACACATGGCAATTTCTACTTTGCAAAGAAAGGTTCTTTCTGTATGTGTGAGAGAAAAAAAAACAATTCGACTCACGTCGCTTTTAACGTAATTCAAAAATTTCGTGTGCGGCAGTGCTCCTTTTGTGATCTCTTCTTCTGGAATAAAAAATAAATCATTATATTTCCGTAATATAATTCTTGTTCGTCCAGTTATGTTGTCGCACGCTAATTAAAATATGAAAAAAGTTATAATTCATTATAATTCAATTTAATTATAATTCAATTTCGCCTTATTCTTGAAATTGCGGATATTTATTTGTGCTCATTACCCGTGTATTGCCGACTCGGGTCTGCGGGTGGGGTGAATTTGAAGAGCTTTGTGACGGACTTCATCGCCTCATTGGCATTGGCAATGTGTACGGCGGTATCATCGATAGGTGGCTGCTCCTCGTTTCCCTCCACTCTCTGGGCGGGTTTTACTTTCCTACAAAGCAATAACAATGCTAAAAGATCGTTGTAACAGTTGCCGGTTGCTCTGAAAGTCGGGCACAGCCGGGGCACCCTCCCCCAAAATACAAAAATATATTATAGTTGTTATGATCACTTCATTGGAGAACCGTTGTATTACGGAATGAAACCATGGAGTACCGTTCTATGCGCTCTGTAATGGAAAAAATATGGGTGCCAACCTGTAGAAGTGGTGAGCCGATTGGTAACCGATTGCTCCCATAGTGATAAAACCGATGAGCTGCACGAGGGCGGGAGGAGCGAATACCCACCAGAGTCGATTCGGATCGTCCCCCTTATATTTATTATTACAATTTTAAAATGATACTTCCATGAAATGGACTAGTGGTGGTGTACTCTCTTTCTATACCTCAACGTGTCTCTCACTTTGTCATGCTATCTCGCAGCCGTATCTGTTGTTTAGCACGGATTATCAACGGAACGTTTTATTATTTCGGACGAGTGCTCGTAAATTTGTAATACTGTGTTATGTTATAGCTGACACCATTCTGGAGCTTTGGTCACGGCATACCATTAGATTGGCAAGTATCTCTCCGGAAATTTGCCCTGCGGTCACAAGCAAAGCTACGAGGAGCGTCGTGAGCATGATATGGTCAGGATGGCTGCAAAATATATGTTTCTAAGGATATTTATTCATGCGTACATTCATTCTTCATTCCGTCAGAATCATATACAAGAATTATATCTGTGTTAAGAGACGGACAACGAAGATGAATGATGTCAAGAAGATATGTTTATTAGGGTGGCTAACGGCGGTGCGTGCACCGGTGCACGACCTCATCATTCGTGCATCGGTGCTCGCCAAAAAGTGAGAGTGGTGCACCGTTCGTGCACCGTGCAACGCGGCGCATTCCTCTCGTCCTCATGCTAAACGTTTCCCTTCTCGACCTTACAAGTTATGAAGAAAAGAAAGTGAAAGTCGCAAACCATTTTCTGACATAGTGGCATGCGATCTTCCGTTAGGTAAGAAAGTTGGGAGAGGGAAATCAGGTGATTCGTGCACCGTGCACCGCGGCGCACGAGAAAGCGCGTTGAGATTAGGTGTGCTCCGCGGTGCACGGTGCACGATTTTGTGCACCACTCTCACTTTTCAGCGCGCGATGTGCGCCGGATGGGTGTAGGGTTCGACGCGTCGCGCGTTTTCGCCTCCCTAATGTTTATGTTATATTACTATATATCCTTATAATTGTCTCTACTTCTTTATCTCTCTCTCTCCGATTGTCTTCATAGTGCCGTCCCATAATACGGAGAAAAAAATGTGGGTGTGTGAAAAGCGTCCTCACACTCCAAACACTTTTTGGGAAGTTTAACCTGTTCTGCCGAATGATGCACCTAATAACTTGGCCTTAGCTACTTAGTAACTAAGCCGTAAGAACACTAAGTGTTAGTTACCACAGATCGCCGCAGTAAGTGGAAGCTGGTTCGAGTCCAAACGAAACCGAGATGAGGAGAAGGAAACGGGCGATTATAAATACACATCCGCGCCAGATCGTGCCCTGAGGCAAAATTTAGTTGGTTTTAAGAGACCATCCACGAGAGGTCGGGCCTTCTTCATGGATGGTTTTTTGCAACCTATCCCAATAACTTGTTGGTGAAGTGTACATAGTAAGTTCTGATATTTGGCAAAGTGTCTAGGTCCCCCCGCCTTCAGATATTGATTTTTTAAAACTAAATGACTGGGTCCCCATATCGATTGTTTTCGAATTTTAAAAAAGTACGGGTTTATAGGTTTTCTAGATGTATTTTACGAAAAAAAAAGTGCGAATAAAGAAAGCGATCTGACAAAGATAAAGGTAGAAAATCGAAATGTTTTTTTTGTTTTCCGACTAAACGTTGTTTTAAAATTCGGAAAAAAATCGATATCAGAAGGTAGGGGTACTGTAACTTTTCGCAGCGGGACCCGAGACACTTAGTTACTTGGCCAAATATCAGCACTTACGATGAACACTTCATCAACAAGTTATTGGGATAAGTTGCAAAAAAACCCATCCGCGAATATCTGCCCTGCGCCCCGGCCTCTCGTGGATGGCTCGAGTGGTTTAGGTTTATAGTATTAACATATGATTTATATATAATTATGCAATCATGTATTTTTATGTTTATTACAATTTTTCCACAAAAACTCTTTTTGTTACCTTATTTATCAATAGGGCAAGTAGCGAGGACGCACGCTATGAAAGATCCGACCATGGACATCATCACGTTTTCCTTAGGACCGTAAAAGTCAGGAATTAACTGCAAATGATTGAATCAGCACAAACTTGGTATTTTTTGTTTGTTTTGTATAAACTTACTGTCGTGGAATAGCCTACGATATATGGCCCGAAAGTATGAGCCCATCGTAGCACGACCTGAATAAAACATTGAAGTGTTGGACAAACAAGGGCCTCTGAGACGTCGGGAGTATATCAGGCGGGCCCAGAAAGTGTCAAAACAAAGAAAACAAACTCATTTTCTCTTTTTGGCCCTATTCCCATTGCTAACACGATCATCTCATTAGATGTACGGTACACATAATCCTGCTTCTAATTTAAACATCCATAACGAGATCATTGCGACTGTACAAAATCGGTTGGCCATAGTGCGGGTTTTACCCTTTGGCATACATATATACTGTCATCTGGTCCGTCCAATACTTTCCGCTTCATTGTATTGGGAGAAAATCATCTTTCTTGTCACGAGTAGCGACTCAAAGGACAATCGGCCTCCCGCGTGTGAGAAGCTAACAAGTACGCGGCACAACGTTTCACGCGCGGACATTTTCGGGCAAGAGAGCAGAGAGTAGCAGAGAAACTAATAAACACGAGCGAGTGTGAAAAAGTGAGAGAGTACTAGACACCAGTCTCCGCCCCCTTTGTTGTTGTTTTCATTCCGTATTTGAAAACCCTGCGCATCAACCATTCAAACGCAGGTGTCCTTATTTAGGGGGCGATGTAACGCTGTGCGCGGTCGCGCGTGGAAAGCCAAGGTAGCGATCTTTATGAGACCTCTACAGTAGAATAGCGCATAGGGGAGCTAATCCAAAAAAGACGAATTTGAAGCTCATAATATTACGGTTTATACTTTAACCTATGAGTCAAAATTTACCTCATTGGTCTCGTTGCTGTTGTCAGGAAATGTCAAATTGAGGAAACCGTGCAATTCTTCCTGAAGTATGAACATATTGGCAACTTTGTTTAGAATCTGGATCCAGATTTTGGAGTAGGATCGCAAGAAAAATGGCCGTTTCAATTCTTGCGAAAGTAGACACTTATTTATCACTTATTTAGTAGACACTTATACAGTTCACACCACCGATCACACAACGAACTATCGCAAATTGGTTTTAATATTTGCTCTAACTTCCATTATCGATTGTTAATTATCTTTATCGATTTTCTTTGAAATTTGTGTCCCTACTGATAGCCTTAGCACCAGCCTCTCATATTATACCCGGTATATTATGTTTCCATTCCTAATTTCTTCAAAATAATACTTGCACAAAACTCATCGCGCTCGATGTTTGCCTTTCGTTGCCTAAACTCCGAAATCGAAATGTACCCCGCGATTTCTCTCGCTCATTACATTCTCCGCATCTTTCTCCACGATATGAACCGTACCACTATGGCCGAATCTGCGGAGAAAGTATAAATATCGCGCCGTATACATCGTTTTCTTTATATTTTCTAGTCTTCCACCATTTCGCTATTTCTCGTGTGTCTCTCGTCAAGCTGGCCTACTATCACATTCCTCCATCACTGCCCACTCCCAATCCCCGCATAAGATCACAAACAGCCGTTGCCACCCCCGTAATGTAGGAATATGTTTTATCCAGTAATAAGTATGACACACCGATGCCGATCTGAACCACCGAACCTCCAACAATTATACGGTAGGATGTTGAACAATCGCGAATATTTTTAAAACGTTGTAAAGTTGTTTTTCGCGTTATTTCCATTTTTATCGTGTTCGCAATGGATTCAGCACTAACGAATTATTGGGATAGGACGAAAATGACTATTTTAGGAGCTACTTTGAATATCACCTTTGCGGTCCCTACACTTATTCCTGAATAGGGAGAAAATGACTTGGGATTATTGCTGAGAAAGCTGGAAAAATCTAGACTCTTTTTTGTGATGGTTCTGGAAGAAATTAATAATGTAAGATATCTCCAATCCGGATGAGGGGTTCGTCACCTATCTATTTAGCTGTTGTTATTTCCCTTCTTTCTGTTTGACACTATTTCGAACCGTAAAAACATCTAGGCCTGAAGATAATTGATAGAAGGATTGATAAATAATATTTGCCTCTCTCTCCGTCCCCGGTTCTCTCCAAAACAATATCATACCTTTCCGGCGCCAGGATAAGCCGACGCGTAGGTCATCATACCACCCACGTTGAGGCTTGATATGAAAATCAAAATCCACGATCTCCAACTTGCCTTTGCCTCTCTGAAGTAATAACTGACTCGTTCTTATAGTTTGAGAATTATTCCCCCCCCCTCTCTAAAAAATTGTTTCGCGGCACAAAATGTAACTGCAATACCAAATAAACGGTTAAAAGGTTATTTAGGGTATGAGATTTGTCTCGCTCGCACTTAAAACGGAACACGAATATTTCGCATAATCCCACACTCCAATCAACAAAAGCCCTTCAAAAATGGTTCCGCTGTGTCTCACTCTCATTCCTAGAACGTTTCTGGAAAAAGGGCTGACTAATGCTGCGCAAATTTCATGGGTGGAATTCCACCCTCTAAGGGTGTAAAACTCGTGTAACTCAGCTCAAAATGAACGAAATCTCTCCAATCAAAAAGGAAAATGTTCCAAACGTAGATTGCAATCCCTGTATCAAGTTTGGAAGTTGTAGCTTCACTAGGAAAAAAGTTATGAAAGGGTGCACAAAACTGTTTTGCACCTTGCACCCCATGAAATTTGCGCAGCATTAATGCGATACTCACTTGAAGTCGGTTTTCTGTTCACTGTCGTTTCTTCTACGAGCGATGATCGACAGGCAGAATACGAGGAGATGAGAGAGGCAGAGGTCGTCAGAGATGAACTCGAAGAACTTACTCGAAGTTTCCGTTGCTGCCGCTATTCCCACCAGCACCCACGGAAAGATCGTGCCCGTGTCGCGCATGCTGCAAGTTGAAGCTGCAAGCTGCAAGGCACAGCGTTTCACGTCCGGACATTGGCGGGCAAGAGAGCGGAGAGCGGCAGAGAAACTAGTAAACACGAGAGAGCGTGTGAAAGTGAGAGAGCGCTAGACACCGGTCTCCGCCCCTTTGTTGTTGTTAACTGTTCGGCCGCTCCGGATTTGAAAACCCTGCACATCAACCGTTCAAACGCGGGTGTCCCTATTTATGCTGGCTTCAGTGTCAAAAAGCTGAGGGGTCAGTCTCTTCACTTTGCACTCTCTCTCGGCAATCGACAGGTCGAGCGAGTGTGCCGAGTGAAGAGAGTTTTGATCAATCAAAATGATCGGGCATCGACAATAGAGCCAGCATTAGGGTCGATGCAACGCAGTGCAAGCATTAGCCAGCAACAGCAGCAACCATCCCCATTCATGTAGCGCTTGCTGTCGTTCACGGCATTCTACGCGGGGTGAGGAAGAGAGGGGCGATCAGTGAGAGAGAGAGTGCCTCTCGTCTGATCGATTGAGCGAGAGACGGGAGGGAATGAGAGGGTTTGTGTGTTGGCAGCAGGGCGAGCCCGGGTTCCCACACGGAAATATTCAAAATAAATGGCGCCAAAACGCCGCGGTCGTTGATCTCCTTCACCTGCTACTATACATACTTTTGCTAATGCATTAGTCGGTAGCACAGACAGGGGCAACACATGATTCCAAACCGACAGACAGGGGTCAGGGTGAGAGAGTGTGCAAAAGTGAGAGAGAAAGTCCCTCTCCATTTCACACGCTCTCTCACTCAACAGCCCTTTCTGTAAGGTTGACCGGCCTGTGGAATGATGTGGCAATGAGCGAAAATGAAGTGCCCGGAGGTTGACGCCCGATTAGCGACGCGAGCGGAGTTCGGAGGGGGGGGGAAGAGAAGTGAGAGCAGGGATTGTTATGAGAGCTAATCGATTGAAAGGTGCGTGGAGGGGGGCATTTTGAGCAATAATGCGGACACTGGTCAAATGTTGAGAATGGAGAATTTACGTTGGGGATTTTTTTCCGATTTCGATAAATATGTCAGCAAACTAGTTGGTCTGATGTGATACAATCGATATGTTGGCACAACAATGGCAGAGATAGTCATTCCACAGGCCGATCAACCTTACAGAAAGGGATGTGGAGTGAGAGAGTGCGTTCATTCGAGAGGGGCTCTCTCATGTTTACACACTCTCTCGCTCCGACTCTTGCCTGTAGGTTTGGAATCATGTGTAGTGAATAAGATATGGACAATAGCGCATTGCACTACTCAAATTTCCAATAGCTTATATACGCATTTGTGCCGCTAGCTTGGGCTGAGATAAGGGGGCAAGTGATACGCTAACAAAATGCGTCACTCCGCAGCCACAGGGGTCAAGGGTCGGAGAGCTTGCTCTCTCAATTTAGGGCACTCTCTCGCTCTAAACCCCTTTTATCGATGCTTGGCAATAATACGGAGGTTAGCAAGAAACAGATGAGTAAGCGTGAAACTACTATCAGTCGAATGCATAAAATAGCTGACGCCGCCAAAGAGATACGATGCATCGGCAAGCAAGGAAAGATATTATTTCGAATGATGTTTCAAAACTGTCCAAAGTTTACAACAATAAAAAAATAGCTATCTCTAGTAGAACAGTTGTTATATGCGGAGCGCCGAAATGAGCACGGCGAAAGGCAGAATATTACCACCCAGTGTCTTATCAATACTTCGATAAGTCCTTGCTTTCGAAATTCTTATATGATAACATAAGCTGACAACTACTTTCTGACGAAACTAACGACGCCGTGACAACAAAGTGGACTAGACTACACCTCAGACCACACTCAGCAAAATGACAGTAATTATTAACTATCATGATAGTCATGGTGGGCAGATGATAGTAAAATTTACATAGCAATGTGCTCACCATAACTATCATGATAGTTAAAAACTAATATCATTTTTCTGAGTGCATATTTGTCGTTACGTTTGTGCAATCCCGTTCGTGTTGGTTTGAATTGCACCGGTATCGGGATATTCGTACGTGAACTATCGCCTCATTCGGCTGCTTTCATACGCAATTTGTGTTTTATTTCGATTCCACTGTAAACAACACATTCCAAGCGATAACACTTTATTACATACTAAACACAATGGAGTTTTTTTCTCACTCGAATTCATCGGAGGATGTCTAACATAATTTTCAGCCTTTGTTTGCCGCCTGCTGCCGCTTCCATCCATTCGCGGGCAACGAAGACGAGTGCAAGTAAATACCAATAGGGTTGCCCGTTCGGCGTCGGTTTCGGTAATACGGCGTCTCTTTTCTCTAGTTCTCTCTCCTTTATCAGCCGTATTACCGATCTCTCGCTGAGAGTCGTAATACGAAAACCGAACTTGCATCCCTAAATACCAATAGAATTGATGATCACTTTCATCGTCGCCAAATCACCGCCGAAGAGTTGATTTTGGGCTCGGTCGCAACTGCAATCGCGATCGTTATAGACGAAATATCATTTAGAAAAACAATTTTATTTATTTCGTAATTATACGGACATCATTGACCAGGCCAGCGCACAGAGTAGTTGATGGATACGACAGGAGAAAATAGTGGAGCGTCTCCCCCTCTTCTTGCTTTCTTGCTTCCTTATACTTTTGCGACTCGATGAGCCTAGCGACTACTTCGCAGTTTATTAGGCGCAGGGGAGCGAGGCGTTTATAAATGCATAAACGCTTTGAAAGGCTTTGCTCACCAACTTAAAATTATAACTTCGTAGAAGTAATTCTAAGTGACCCATTTACCGCCTCGCTACACTGCCCTACATGATAATGGCAATTGAACGGCGGAAGCGTCGCTAACGTTCTTACGATTTCTGACTTGGAGATTGTACGTTTTGCAACTGCCATTTAAGAACTAAATAATATAAAAGTATCTATTTACATGTTTAGAAAAGTATCTAAAAGAAATCCTGAAAAGAATGTTCAGGATTCCTAAACTGCAGTTCCAAAATGCACTATCCACTTACTTACTTACCGGCACATGAACAGTGACTGTACTTGCTCCCCGCACCTGGTTCGCTGCAAACACTACGATTGGCATAATCGCACATCCAATGAGAAACGCACAATTAAGAGAGCACTAAACAGCTTACATTCTTATCAATAAATTTCATAGGAAGTAGTTATTACTTATCAACAGCACGATTTCATGTACATCCGGCAGGGTGCGTTTGTGAGAGTTTAAAAGAATTTTTTTCTTGAAAAGCATCGACGCGCTTGAATTGCGACTCTCAACTACGGTAGTCCGGCTCGGGTGCACTTATTATTCGTAAATTGATCCGTTTTAAATAATTTATTTATAATTAATGCAATTTTTAAATTTAATGCGTATTACATGAATAGTTCGGTAATGACCTCGAGAACACAGCGCACTTTCATTCAACGTGAAATTCTCACTCTCCTGGCTGTAAAAGCCAATGGGTCGTTTCGGGTCACCCCGGGCGACCCGTTTTCACATGGGGATCTGTCCGGACTGTAGGTCATACGTAGAGCAATTCAAACCCCTATTATTTGTAGTAAATTTGAAATAGTTGTGTTTGACCCATTTCAATTGAAGTGAACAAACATAGAAAATAAAGCGCACTATTGAAGAAATTAAGAGGCCTCTCTTAAGAGAGATTCTAAAACTCACTGCGTCAGAGAGTTGTGAACATTTTCAATTTTTGAGAGATTCTATGTGTGCCAATCAATGTTGAGATAAGACTATTCTATGGAGTTATTACTTAAATAAAATCACCTTCTTAATGTTGATCGGGAGGGTGTACGTGACAGCGCACTCTTCTATTTGAAATTTAGTTGTCGCTCTTTTATTTGAAACGTAGTTGTCGGGTTCGTATTTGAATTATGACGGTGTAGTCGTCAAAATCTGAAAAGAACACACTTTAGCGACCGAAATAAGCTGGAAATCAGTGTCATCGAAAAAACTGCAGCACGAAACTGCAATTTAGATAGCGAATCAATTCTCGCCCATTCGACCCGGGGGAATGTTTGCATAGCTGTCGAATGAAAGGAAACACCAAATGGTGATCCTCTAATCCTTTAAATACAATATAATTCTATTTTAAAAGCAGGTGCGACAAAATTACACACAGAATGAATACACTTACTATTGAGTGTATCATACACTGAGTTAGGGCATCGAGTGTATGATACACTTACAAATCTCTCGTTTTCGCACGCTCTCTCAGCGCGCGAATACACTCAATATTGAGTGTATCATACACTCGATGCCCTAACTCAGTGTATTCATTCTCTGTGTAGTTGCTTCTGAGGCCATTGGGAAACGGACAGGAATGGTTGTTTTCGAATCAAAATTCCTTTAAAAAAATGTCATTTAAGATACTTGCGCGTAATTATACATTCGGACACTCACACCTTATTGATGTTAAAACTATTTCTGCTGTAGAAAATGGAAATGTGTAGAAAATGAATGACATTAACACGTTGATTGTCCTGTTCCTCGCGGAGATGTCTAATTATATCTCACCTTTGCCTTTTTTCCTGCTTATTTGGTTTGCTCTACATGGATATGTATTACTCTGCCCAGGTTCACCAAGCCCTCCATCCCCCCTCGTTGGCGGTAAAATTGGTAGCAACATTGATTGCGAAAGGTAACGTGCCCCCAGAAGCCTGGTCAGCAGGGGATACGTAGATCTGTGCAGCAACCGGCCTTAACGGTCGGCCCCGGCAGAGTGGTCGCTTGTCGACGTTAACATCTCTTGATTCCGGTAGTAACTTTACCTTTACTTTATATACAATCCAGAGCATCTTCAATCGCCGTACATAGTAAGAATAAGCAGTGCACATCCAAAGAATCCTACTGAGGATGTCGAGCTTAATTTCCAGCCTTTGTTTGCCTCCTGTTGATGATTACATCCATTCGAGGTCGAAGAGAACGAACCCGAGCACCACAAGAGATCACGGCCCCAAACAAAGTGCTCATCGGTGAACACATGATTACAAAGGTAGGTGGTGTGTAAAAATGAGAGAGGCCCTCTCGATCTTACATGCTCTCACTCCAAACCCATTTCAGTAGGGATGACCGACCAGTGGAATTGTGTGTGATTGATGGTGACGTGCGCACTTTGCAATCTCTTGGAGATCATTCGTGCTCGTCCTCCTTGGCCTTGAATTAGAGGAAGGCTTAATGAGAATGACATATTTTTGGCATTAAAATATTAATCATATCCTTCATATCCTTCTATTATCCTTCAAAACATGATAGATGGTATTCGTAGAGACGCTGTGATATTTTTTCACTTTTTGTATTGCAATAATTACAATATGAATAACATAATTTTGTATCTGAATTGTGGCTGTGGCCTGCGTCCTAGATTAGTAGTCTGTGCTTTCTCGTAACCCACTTGCTCCAAATACAATACTACCGTAATATTATCTTCACTGAGACTCTGTCGGAGATCGCTATACTAAAAATATGTCGTACTCCTAATTCACTCCCACCTCTACTAATTTGTACTTATGTTGAATCAGGACTAGAATGAATAATTGTTCGGGAACGATACACAGAGCGCGAACTCTCTAACATGTGCCTCTCTAGAGAACGAACTATCTTAGAAAGTTGAACGAGATAGTGCATGAATTGAAGAGAGCGGAGAGCGGACTCTCTTGAATATAAGAGAATCGAATTCTCTAGAGAGGCACATGTTAGAGAGTTCGCGCTCTGTGTACTTTATCGGAGTACTGCATAATAATAGTTTACAAAAGAAATGCGTGACGAGTTGTTGCTCGGCTTTCTCTTCACAGCGTGTCAGACCAGTGAGAATGTCCCAATCGCATGGTGGTGAAATATGTCAGACTATTTCCAGACGACGTCTCATTTCTCGGTGTGGGGGCAGGTCGAAATGAGGGCAATTGTGGAAGAAATAAATTCACTGATTCTAAATTATTCATCTAAACTATTCACGTTCTTGTATGAGACATGCTGCGTGAATCTGTCATCTCACCATCTTTAATCCCCTTGATGAAACAAGTTTTCACGCGGTTTAACGCGTCTATACGAAATTTTCGAGCGTCTACCGAATCATAAATGTGTTTCTGCGTGTTCTAACGTGTTTCTGATTCCCTCTGGACGGACCCATACCCAGCCACTATTCTGGATACCGATTACCCCCTGGACGGAACCTAAACCCGGCTACAGTGCTCCCACGGGGCTGAACCTATAGCCAATTCCCGGGGTCCCACGGGCCGAATGTGTACACGGAACTATGCGAGGAGCAATGTGCGCATAGACCGTAGTGCATCTACTCTCAACACGTCCCCCCTAGTTCAAACGTCTACTAAGTTGTATTTAGAAGCTATCAGGAAAAGGATAAATGCTTGTTCGAGAACTACAACTACTCAAACTCGGAATACTGCATAATATCTATCATAAGGAATGTGTGAAGAGTTGTTGTTTGGATTTATTTATGATCGTGACTTCTCCTATCCTACGCTAAACATGTAAGTTGTGCCGGGTAATTGCAAAAAAGCTCTACTTTTATTTTAAATACTGTATTTCAGATTCCGGCCTGTATACTGCATTTTCGCTGTATTGTTCGTGCATCCCCTAATGTTCTACCTATTTATCTTTAAATCGAATCGTATCAAAAGCAGTATTCGTAATGCGCACATTGTCAACCAGGCAGGATCCTTCGCTGGGTTTATATCTACCAAAACACTCCTCCACAAAAAAAAATGTTCAAAAATGCAGGTCAACTTACTGCTGCACGATCTATCTATCAACTTGCTGTATAGACCTTACGTGCTCAGTCCCTTCCCGGGAATCCATTGTGCCGGCCCAATCTGCCAGCTTTACCCTCAACTTAGATACGAGTTCTTAGTAAGCAAATACGCATTTAAACATTTGAAATTGTCAAAACACGCATAATTAATTTCGAAGTTAAGCAAAACGTCTAGTTCATTGATGCGCACTTTCTTCATTTTTACAACCTATGACAATCGTATTACTCAGATAGTGCAAGCTATTCTCGCTTCTATATGCATACCACCGTACATTAACACGATATTCACCGTAACACAAATGATTCTGCCCGAGAGAAACCGCTTCCGATTGTCAGCTTGGTGAGCATTTGTATAAGAATTGAAATTCGAATTTCAAAATTGAGGAAAATAAAAGTTGTGCTGGCTCTGATTTCTGTAAATCTAATGATCATCCCATGGATTCTATATTTGGACACGAAACAACATATTTTCCGATTGCAATGCGAAAATGTAAGAAACGTTTATCAAAAATCGATATTTGAAGAGTTCAGAAACCGCAATTCTCCTGGCTGAACTATTACGGTGGCGCGAATATGCTTTTAGCCGAGGTCGGCAGATATACCGTTTTTGACAGAAGTAAGTTATTCGTCTGAATTGATATTCCAAATTCACAGAGACTCTTCCAAAATATTGAAAAGTTCCTCTTGTATGCACATGTTCCGCTGGCTAGAACATGCATGTCGTCTACATCGTACTTGCTGAAAATATCGGGATGTTTACCGGAAAACGTGAAAAATATTCACTTTATGTAACTTTGCGAAGAAAATTACAACTCGTGAGTAGGGTTCGCCTGACAAGGAAAATGACCGCTTTTTTCGCTGGAGTGTAGTTTTTTCGCTGGAGTGTAGTTTTTTCGCTGGAGTGTTGTGAGTGAGAAATATGAAATAATAATTAAGAAATAATTAAAGAAATAAAAAAATTTAAAAAAAAATAGAAATAAAAAATAATGAAATATGAAATAATGAGAAATAAGAATTGAGTGAGAAATGGTCTTGGAAAGGAATTAATCGGCGTCATTCCTTGTTTATTCCTTGGATAAACCAAGGAATTGACAAGGAAACAAGATCTTGTCGGATAAATTTTTAAAATTTTGTGAAAATAACATTCTAAACAACTTAGAAAAAACTAAATAATACTCTGTGATTCTCGTTATGGTGATAGATAACTGACTTCTTATTTTGTATGGTCAAGAATTGAAAAGTGGTGTAAGAAAAAAGGAAGTAATAACGAAAATGAGCTCCACGTAAATAATATGATAACTTTTTCAATCGCCAGTTAACAGATATCGAAAAGTTGGGTCAGTTGAAATCTTCCATTTATGATGGCCATTCCTTGCCAAGGAACAAGATGTTGAAATGATTTTCACTGTTCTTGCAATGAGTGAGATAATTGAATTATCTCATTTCAAGGTCCCAAGACCTTGTTTGCCGGGCGAGCCCTACTCGTGAGTAGGCTCATATTTTTTGTCCACCTCGATTTACCGGAAACTAAAACTGATATGCCCGGTGAAATGTCTAAAACAAAGGAGAAAATTCGATGCGAAAACCGACCAAGTTATCGAATTCTCACCATTACCGTATACAGCCGGGAAATTCCAGTAATTGCCGGTTCTGTCCTATTCTTGCAATCGAATTTGTTGCTTTGTTTTACACATTTCACCGGGCATGTCCGGGTAGATTCCCGCAAATCGATGCGGATGAATCGAATTAGCATAAACACAAATCATGATAATGTGTACTCGCAAAGATGCAAATAGTGAATATTTTTCACATTTTCCGGTAATCGTTCCGATATTTTCAACAAGTACAATATACAGAGCGCGAAATCTCTAACTGTGTCTTTCTAGTGAACTCGACTCTCTTCAATAGTTGGCGAGATAGTTCGCGTAATGAGGAGAGTAGATAGCGGACTCTCCTGAATATAAGAGAGTCCAATTCACTAGCGAGGCACATGTTAGAGAGTTCGCTCTGAGTAAACTGCCAGAAACTGCCATTTTCGAGCACTCGTCCGGCATTAAAATATCTTCCGTAAATCCGATTGTCAAACTCAAATTGTAACTGCGATTTGGCTTGGTTAAAAAACATTTTTCTGAGAATCCGTAAGCACTGGTCTATCAAATAGAGCCGAAACACGACATAAATGTACTGGAGCTGTGTATTGTCGAAAACTTGTTTGATTTTTTTCGGCATTTCAAATAAAATTTCGTCATTTCCATACAGCATTTCAAATAAGAATTGTGATATTCAATGTGCAGAAGTAATTTTCCCCACGGGCAGTGCTCTGTCAAAGTCAGAAGTTTCTGTTAGCGGAAACCCACTAAACTGAGATCACATTATGAGCTATATGAGAGAATATCTGAGTCGATTGAGATTCTCTCAACAGGGGCCGTACAAGCAAAACCTAGCATATGCTGAAAAGTTGCTCCTAGGGTAAACATTGGCCGTAGAGACCGAAAATGGACATAAGAAGTTTCGTAGATCAAACCCGGCTGAGATATGTTTCACCACATGTCCAAAAGTGAAATTTTCAACTTTGACAGAACGCATCCAAACCCCATACATAGCTATATATTATGAAAGCTCTCTCTAAAATAAACATTTTTCATATTATGGCCAAGTGGCTAGCTCTTCTGTGAAAAAAGTTTTTATTTTTTTAACAAATAATTTTTAAAAATCAGTATCACGGCGTATTCGGCGGCACTTTTAACTGTGTCCATTCGATTGCGCATTGAAAATTACCCCCGTGCGCACAAAATTAGCAAGATTCATTTTATGCGACCTGAACAAATCATTAGGTGAACAAACCCGACTGCTCAAAAACGAGGCGATTTTCAACAAAATAATTTATTTTGAATGTATACAAAGCTCGCACAGCGAAATATTTCGTAGAGTCACTAGAATACATAAGATGAAGAAATTAAAATTAACTCTGTTCAATTTGGAGGAAATTTTTTTTGAGCTCAAACCACGTACCCCGGGTCATGGTCCAAAACCCGGAAACTGTTTTTCATTTTTTTGTCTCTTCCGTTCGGCATCTAATACCAAAACGTGGTATATATTCTTTATACATGAGAAATAATTATGTAGAATGCTCAAAACTGGAAATCTGTCGAAAAATATTTTCTTCAAATTTCACCACGGGGTACGTGGTTTGAGCTCAAAAAAAATTCCTCCAAATTGAGCAGAGTTAATTTTTATTTCTTCATCTTATGTATTATAGTGACTCTACGAAATATTTCGCTGTGCGAGCTTTGTATACATTCAAAATAAATTATTTTGTTGAAAATCGCCTCGTTTTTGAGCAGTCGGGTTTGTTCACCTAATGATTTGATCAGGTCGCATAAAATGAATCTTGCTAATTTTGTGCGCACGGGGGTAATTTTCAACGCGCAATCGAATGGACACAGTTAAAAGTGCCGCCGAATACGCCGTGATACTGATTTTTAAAAATTATTTGTTAAAAAAATAAAAACTTTTTTCACAGAAGAGCTAGCCACTTGGCCATAATATGAAAAATGTTTATTTTAGAGAGAGCTTTCATAATATATAGCTATGTATGGGGTTTGGATGCGTTCTGTCAAAGTTGAAAATTTCACTTTTGGACATGTGGTGAAACATATCTCAGCCGGGTTTGATCTACGAAACTTCTTATATCCATTTTCGGTCTCTACGGTCAATGTTTACCCTAGGAGCAACTTTTCAGCATAGATTAGGTTTTGCTTGTACGGCCGTATCTCAATCGACTCAGATAGTCTCTTATATGATCCTAGTTTATGCTACTATGACTATAAATATATCTTCACCGTGACTAAATTAGTCGTTTTCCTTGTACAATAACACCCCGAATACATTTCTACTCGGGGTGTATCGGGATTAGGAGATAAATAATGACTAGTTCGAGCACAGTCGTCGAATTCTCCATAACAATTGGACCACACATATCGAAAAGTGCCGTTCACATAGCAATGTGCGACGAGTTACTGTATGGATTTCACTATGACCGTAATTACTCCTATCCTACACTGCACATGTAAGCGGTTGCATGCATTTTTTTCATATAAGGAGCACATTATAATAGATAAATAGCAGATTCCGACCGGCGTACGGTATTTTCGCTGTATTGATCGTGCATCCTCTAATGTTCTACCTTTTTGTCAAAAAGTCGGGACGATTCAAATCGAACATAAGAACTGGATATATTGTCAATCAGGTTCCGTTTTACTTAGTTAATTTGAGACCATTTGATATCACAAATTTAAATGCTGGTATGTGTACAGTAATGGTTGTTTCCCTCGTGAATTATATCTCGGAGTAAGTACCAGCTGCACGTAATATTAATTTGTACGAGTATTTGAAAATTTGTAATAGATATTTCGTTTAAAATATTAACTAAAACCTCCAATATTTCGTTTTCTGGCAAAATATGTTTCCTGAAATATCCATTTTCACCCACCCAAAACTGCAGGTAAATCTGTTGAAACACGACCTCACTATCAACATACTATGTCGACCGTTTATTCTCGGTCCCTATCCGGGTATTCATTGTGCCGGCCCGCTCTGCCAACTCTTTCCTCAACTTGGAATCGAGTTCTTAGTGAGGAAATGTATTTTAAAACTGGTTTTATTCTTCAAATTACCGGTTATTGGCAATTATTGCCAATTGAAAGTTCCTCTTTCGAAAAGACTTATTCGTCGCTTGAAAACCTCGTTTTTTTATTCAGATCGGGCAAGCTTTTCTCATTTCATCATGTATCCCAACCTTCATATACATGGTGATTACCGTCACACAAACTATTCTTCCTGTAAGCAATCGGTTACGACTTACAGCAAGGTCGGTAAGGAAGTGTTTAGTTTTGATACCTCATACAGTACGATAAAATAGAGAGAATGTACCCCTTTTCTTTTGTATCTTTTTGTATTTTGTATTTTGAATGTACCTTTTGAGCTATCACTATTTAGCAAAGTTACACAACGTACCACTTCCAGATTGGAGAATTCAAAGGAAAACTTATTTCAGTTTTTTTTCATGTAAAATATTAGAATATTTTTTCCATAGGAGAGGAATCCAGATTGTATTTTTCTTTATTTCAGAAAAAGAAATGCTGTTCTCACTATGATTTCTCTGAATCTCGTGATCATTCCATTCATTCTATATCTGGATGCGAAACAACATATTTTCCGAGTGCACAACGAAACTGTAAGAAAAATCAATAAAAATCGATAAATTAAAAATTCAGAAAGCGCAATTCTCGTGGACCAGCAATTACGGTGGTGCTTTGATACTTTTGGCCGATGTTGGAGGCGAAACGGTTATAGAAAGAAGCAAGTTTTTTTATATCGCTTTTATTTATTTTAGTTGTTAGTTTAGTTTTTATTTTTTTTTTTGTTTATGCAGTAACATACTGTGCATTCTTTTAACAATTGTTTCTTTCAAGATAAATATTTCTTCGTTTTTACTTTTCTTCTGATCTTTCCCATCTCGATATGGTTGGCCGCGCAAGTTTGGTACACAATCATTATCCAAAAGGTGGGGTCCATATTTACCTTTTTTACAATTAAATATCTATCAGAAGCATGAACTAAGCAGAAGCAAGCGGCTTCAGCTCAATTCGGTCAAGCTCTTCATAGTTCAGGTTCATAATTTACCTCATTCAAATTGGTTCGGTGAAACTAGTTACCCGCAACGGCATGCAATTTTATTGCTGTAAAATCTCTCAATCTCAGACCATTACCGCATCGACTTGCTACGTTTTACCACTCGGTGTTGCTCTTTCCTTGCTGTATTATCACTCCTTTCCTGGCTTTTCCCTCGCAGTTACCCGATGCACTGCTATGGTAATCATGAACCTTTATTTTTAGGATTTGTATCGCAAATGTATTATTACAGTCCGGTCCCATGTGAAAACGAGGAACCCGGGGCCGCCCCGGGCGACCCGAAGCGACCCATTGACTTTCACAGCCAGGAGAATGAGAAATTCACGTTGAATTAAAGTTCTATGTGTGCACTTATTATTCCTGAATAGATCTGTTTTAAATAATTTTTTTATAATTAATGCAATTTTTAAAAATTATGTGAAATACATGAATATCTCGGTAATGACCTCGAGAACACATCGCACTTTAATTCAACGTGAATTTCCCATTCTCCTGGTTGTGGAAGTCAATGGGTCGCTTAGGGTCGCCCGGGGTGGCCCCGGGCGCCCCGTTTTCACAGGGGGGGTCTGACCGGACTGTAATTGTTAACGGTATGACAATCTTAACGGTATGACAATAAAAACAGTAATTGGGTTTATCTATGATAGCAGTGGTAACAATTATCAAGTGACGTCGTTTCAGATCCTATTTTCATCAGTTTCCACAACGGGAGCAATTTTAACTCTACTTTTGACAAAGTCCTATCGATTGGTAAGTGCGCCCTCCAGAAAGGGGTCAGGAGTACGAAGTCGTGAAACAGTCAACCTCGACTTCATCCGCTCTTCAACTCCAGACCCCGTGGAGTTTTGAGCGATCTGTGATGCGGCATGCATAAATCGTAACTTTTGACGGCTACAGACATCGTTTACTGTATGATTCGGCAAACGATTACTCACTTTGGGGCAGTTCTGAGTGAAATTGAGAAGATGTTGTCAAAAGCTTCGCCTAAATTTCAATCAGAAAAGCAAAAAAATAGCGAAACGCTATATTTTCTAGCACGATGAGCGCTCTCTAAAAATGTAAAGAAATGAAAGGGTAAAAAATTGTACGTCAAACTCCTGATTTTGTCTAGATCCTTACGTGGCACGCGTGATGTATCATTATTTACAGGCGATCAAGGAAATGTTCAATGCTTCCGCTCATCCGCTCTTCAACCTTAGAAATGATAGTCGGAACAGACAAATTGGAAACTTCTCTGGCCAAAAGTGACCTAGTCAGAGTAGATCGATCTAGTTCCCCCTCGCTTAAATTATAGAACTTTTCCGTAGCCTCTCGTGCTCGACACCAGTGCCTAAAAGCGGCATAAGAGTGTGCGAAATATTGGAGAGTTTCTATGAAGCCGTGGTTTTTACAAGTGAATCGAATATAACGAAGCATGATCGTTTTTATTTTCATTGTCGTATTATGTGAATTACACAACAGACATGAAATACACTTATATGAAAATAAGAAGAATAAATGTTGGTATAAATGCACACATCTTCTGAGAAGATGCAGGGTTTATATCTTGCATACTAGGATAAAAATTATTTTAGAAAATTTAGATGTTATGTAATCGATGGCGGAGAATCTGAATCTGTAATCAAATTAAAATTATCATTGTATTGGTTTGGACGCCTATGGTTGGCAAGAATGTGTCCCATTAGGCGGAATGTTGTACTTACCTTAGAATGGATAGTCGGAACAGACAAATTGGAAACTTCTCTGGCCAAAAGTGACCTAGTCAGAGTAGATCGATCTAGTTCCCCCTCGCTTAAATTATAGAACTTTTCCGTAGCCTCTCGTGCTCGACACCAGTGCCTAAAAGCGGCGGGGTCAAAAATATGCTTTAAAAGCGCGCCAAAAAGCTACTGTACGTTTTCATCATGCGAAATTACGAAAAGGGACTTTACTTTTCGAACTCGACGCACCGCTGTCGTTGTTTGGATAAACGAGCTCGTCCAATCAGCTCGGTGACTCCGCCCCGTGGCGACCCCTAGCTCCACCCCTGCCTAGGACGCTCCCTGCCTATTTTAAATGTGGATTTGAACCTCCTGGCCGTACAAATTGCTTATCTTCGTACAAATCGTACAAATTGCTTCTGACCGTACAAATTGATAAATATCAACGGATTTCTCACCATCATTTCATTTCCTGGCGAATGTGGGTGCCGAGAGTGACCTCGAGAGATTGATAAAAGTCCTTTTGCCAGTAATTTTCAGGCACTCTGCATGTTATTTGGCTAAATATATATTCGTCTAGACTTTATTTGTCCTTTTTCTTGTACATTCACACTTCAATTCATTTGTATTCGGAGGAATTGGGAGATAAATACTCAAGGACCACCATATTCTCTAGCTCAATCAAAATAGACAGAACCCTTGATAGAGAACGGTTCTCAAACCTCCTCGTTCCTCACAATCTCTCGCCTCGGCGATAAAACGAGAGAGTGTACGGAACAAGGAGAGTGGAGAATCGTTCTCCTATCAAATTTTCTTTCAGACCACACACTTTGGTGCCGATCACATTGCGATGTGCGACGAGTTACCGTATGGATTTCACTATGACCGTTGGTACACCTACCCTATGCTGCGCATGTAAGTGGCCGCTTGCTTTTTGGGGGGGGGTGACAATTCCGCAACGACATTTCCGCAACATTGTATAACTCAATGCAAACTTGAAGAATCTTCGAAATATTTTTTCCTCACTATCAATATGCTCGCTCCGATCAATCGCGGCGCTTACTATATTTCTCCGATCATTTTGAATCTTTCACTAAATAGTTAATTAGCTAATTAATCAAAAATCTAATTATTAATTTTGAAAGCCCTGTGTACAGGATTTCCCTTCAGTGAGAGAACTCTTGTTGGTGTGGTGCGAAAGTACAGTAGGAATTACGGTAGGATAAGAGAACTGAGCTCAGATCCGAGTTTATTTCACTACTAATACACAAGAAAAACGATGGAAGAATGAGGGGTAGAGGAAGTGGTGGTTCAGTGGTATGGCGCAATGGTATCCAGGCGGATTACGGTATGCTAAGATCCGGAGATCACGGGGTAACGAAAGATCCGGAGATCTGGGGTAACGAAAGATCCGAGGATCACTAAGGCTTAGAGCGGAGCTCGGCCACTGGAGGAATGGGTTCTGGACGAGGGAGCGCACTCACACCGTCGATACAGGCATGTCACACGTCGAGAGAAGGTCTCGGCGACTTATATACGGGGAAAGTGGGCCAATTAGCATGAGATTAGACCCGGAGCCAGAGATGCTGCAGACAGTCAAACTCAATTGCCATGGTAATTGATATGATAATTGGTATGCAGATGGGTAATCATCGATTACCGCACGTGCGAGTAGAATGGGATTAGCAAATAGACTGGAGTTGGGCCGAGTCGCATTGGTATTACATAGGAATGACGTAATTGGATTGATTAGATTGGATTAGTACCGGTAATCCGGTACACCCTGATGATTCTGGTCGCTATAATACTTGGACTGGCTCATGGGTTTCATTTAGGAGAAAGTTATTTCAATTTGAAATCCCCGTTGCGGAATTGTCACCCCCCCCCCGCTTTTTTTGTAGAAAAATAGACAGTCTGCATGATAAATTGCGAGATAAATAACAGATTCCGACCGGTGTACGGTATGTTCGCTGTATTGTTCCTGCATCCTCTGATGTTCTACCTTTTTATCAAAAAGTCAAGACAATTCGACTCGAAAATAAGAACCGGATACATTGTCAATCAGGTTTCCTTTTTCTTTGTTCCTTTGAAACCATTTTACGGGCGTCGCTTTTGATCTTGTGATTGCCATTCGCAAGATCCACAAAAATTGCACATGTCCAATATTCCGTTCTCGGTCAAAATATCTCTCCCAAAAGATCCATTGTCAACTTGGGTTGCGAATTCGGACAATGTCGGACGGCTGACAGTGAAAGCGAAAAATTAACAGGCTTGAAAGACATTGTCCGTGTCCGGAAGGACGTCCGTGTGCCCAGATTTGTCCGGAATTACTGTATTCTGTCCGGACACCCTTATTGCAAACTGTTTTTTTTGTAAAAAAAATAATATTTTTAAAACTTTTATTTGCTCATCATTGACAGTTTACATTATATTGCTATAAGCCCCGTGCCCCAAAGGATTACTTTGGAGCAAGGTCATCCAGGTATTGGACGTCATGATGAAAATGGGCTTGGGGATGTGTTTAACAAAGCCAAAGATATTATAACTTATCTAGAACAGTCCCACAAAGAAAACAACCCTACCGTAATACATGCTACTGTAAGCTTAAAATACCAAATTGTGAATATTGACACGAGTAGATTGCATAAGGTAGACCTCGAGTGGGCAATAGATGTGGGGTATAATGATTTTATGATTCTTCTGTTCAGTGCTTCTGGGGCACATCTACTTCAGCTAGAAGACAGAAATCAGGTAGGAAATAGATTGAGAGCAGTCAGCTCTATGATTTAGCGCTGCTTTCTAGCTGATTTCTGTCTTCTAGCTGAAGTAGCTATGACCCCTGCCACAGTAGCCATACCCCGGAATCCCTGAGTGTCCGGACAGGATACAATATTCCCCGACAAAGGACGTCCGTCCGGACATACAAAGAAGTACACACAATTATTATGAGATCATTTGGTCCGGAATTGGTCCGGATTGTCCGTCCGAATTCGCAACCCTATTTTAAGCCATTCAAAATGCAGGTAAATCTACTGAAACACGACCTCACTATCAACATACTATGCCGACCGTACATTCTCAGTCCCTATCCGGGCATTCATTGTGCCGGCCCGCTCTGCCAACTCTTTCCTCAACTTGGAATCGAGTTATTAGTAAGGAAAAAGTATTTCAAAACGTATTTCTTTATGTGAATTACCGGTGATTTAACAATTACAGCCAATTGAAATAGTTTGTTTCTCGAATAGACGGGTCCTTGAAAACATCTTTTTCTGTACTCAGTAGTGGTGTTAGATCGAATAATCCTATTCCCGAATGACAAAGGTTATTCGCGAATAACCCTTTGTTCTCAGTAATAGAATTATTCGATCTGACAACACTAGTACTCAGATCGTACAAGCAGTTCTCGTTTCATCTTGTATTCCTTGCTTTGTCTACATGGTCATTACTGTGACACAAACACTTCTTCCTGAGAGCAATCGATTACGACTTACAGCATGGTCAGAGAGTATTCAGTTATTGATACTTCATCCGATAGGAATAGATAGTAAAGCGTTGTACAGTATACAATATTTAGAGGGTACAACTATGTTTTGAGCTATCACTGTGTAACAAAAAAACTCAAAAAATGAAGGAAAAACATAGAAAATAAGAATTTTGTTGTATTTTTTAAGGAAAAAGAATGCCGTTATCACTATTATCGCTCTGGACCTCTTAATCATCCCATTTATTCTATACGTGGATGCGAAACAACACATTTCCCAAGTGCACAATGAAACGGTAAGAAACATCACTAAAATCGATAAATTAGTAATTCAGAAAGCGCAACTATCGTGGATGAACAATTACGGTGGAGCAATGGTGCTATCGACCGATGTTGGAGGCGAAACAGTTATAGGCAGATGCAAGTTTCTGTTTATCTATAATTTACAAGACTCAGTATTGTCAATTTTCCGCAATTGCATATTTAGGGACCGCAACGTGATCTGCCAATTTCATGCCAAGTGGTAGAAAGTGTGTCCAAAAGAACCGTTGAGGTCTCACGAACATCGTACTTTTTGCCGTTTGTCGATATCTTGTCTCTGAGCCGCGCTACAGCTCGTAAACCAAAACGGTTGAGGGTCAGAATGTGGACACTCTCTAGAGATGGGCGGAGTTTGCGTACATAGGGAGAGAATGAAGAGATCATATCTGCTCATGGAGCAAATGTCAGAGCTCTCCACCATTACCATCTTGGCGAAATGGTAGAGTGATTGCACAGCGAGCAGAGGTCGCGGGTTCGGTTCACATTCTTTGCAGTTCTTTTGCTCATCACCCAAAATATTGCAAGTTGAGCCGCTAAACACCGTATCGTACGTACAGAAAATATCGGAACGTTTACCGCAACGTGATCAAAATATTCCATTTTCGTAACTTTGCCAAGTAAATTATTTACGACCCGTGAGTAGGTTCATATTTTTTGTCCACCTCGATTTGCCGGAAACTACCCGGACATGTCCGGTGAAATGTGAAAAATAAAGGAGAAAATTCGATGCGAAAACCGACTGAGTTAGCGAATTGTCATCATTACCGTATGCAACCGGGAAATGCCAGTGATTGCCGGTTCTGTCCTTCTTTTGCAATCGAATTTGTCGCTTTGTTTTACACATTTCACCGGGCATATCCGGGTAGATCCCGGCAAATCGATGCGGATTAATCGAATTAGCATAAACACAAATCATGATAATGTGTACTCGTAAAGATGCAAATTGTGATCATTTTGATCGCGTTGCGGTAAACGTTCCGATATTTTCAGTACGTACGATAAGTCGTCATGCCAATGAATATTACCGGACTATATTCTTTTAAAATGAAGCACAATTCAGCGCGGCTATTAAATTTGATTCTGTTTTCTCTAAATGGATCAGACACATTACCCCCACGAACTGAGAGATGCGCAACTATGTGCCTTTACTGGAAGTGCATGAATTGCCTATTCTCGCTAATGTTTATCGATGTTTGACCTACTTAGTCGCATCAGAGCATGGTGCGCACGGAATATGTTGTAGCCCCTGTCAAGAGCTCTCGAATAAGCCCGAGCACGAGGTGTTTAGTGGAGAATTAAACTTGTGCTACTCATCCGCCATTTCTCGCCCCTTCCATTAGCGTCTAGTGGGCGGAGCTTACTTCCCCTATGCATACTGTGCATTATTTTGAACAATTTTATTCTTTTCAAGATAAATATTTCTTCATTTTCACTTTTCTTCTGATATGTCCCATGACAATTTGGTTCGCCGCGCAAGTTTGGTACACAGTGTTTATCCAAGAGGTGGGTGCACGCTTTCTAATGAGTGTCTTCTGTTGTCGTTTTTCAATCGCTTATCAATTACTTGACAGATTTTCCCATTTTTATAAACATTTTTTTTGCCAGAATCACAAACTGAGCAGAAATAAGAAGCTTCAGTTGAGTTCGGTCAAGCTCTTCATAATTCAGGTTCACAATTTTCCTTCTTTAAGTTTCGGTTGAATATCTTACCTCTTTTTTTATAAATCGCTCAATCTCAGACTACAACCGCATCAAATTTCTACGTTTTTCCGCTCTATGTTGGACTACGACTGTTGAATCGTTATTCCTTTCCTGACATAGTCCAAGCAATTATTAGATGCACGGCTATGGTCAGCACGGAATTTATAGCCAATAGATTGAAAAATTGTCGTTACAGATCCAATTTTCACTAGTCACCTTGGTTGCTGCCAGTTTAACTCTCGTTTTGACAACCTCCTATCAAGTGGTATGTCGCCTTCCTGAAAGGGGTCAGATGTACAAAGTCGTGAGGCAGTCCATCTCGGGTTTCAACCGGTTTCAACCGCAACTCCTCACCCCTTTTTGGAAGATTGAGTGAAATGTGAACTTTGATTTTACGTCAACTTGAATTTTAAATATTCTTCTGTATTTGCAGGCGATCAAAGAAATATTCACAGCAAAGACGAGAGTGCAGGATATTGGAAATTATTTATCAAGCAGTGGATCAATGGAACAATCAATGACTCGAATATAGCGAACTGTCCTATTATGTGAATTGCGCTACAAACATGGAATACATAGACATACAAAGAAAAATAGATTTTGGCATACAACTTTATTACAGATCTTCAGAGAAGAAGTAAGAAGACTGCCCATTTGGAAAACGTTCTTCAAATTCGATGCATTATTAAAATATTTTTCTTTCATTTGCGTTCAGCGTTCAGTGGAACATTTGTTCATCCATTCGAAGTTGATCCTCTCGACTGCCCTGTTCATTAACTTTTTTTTATTTTAATTTCTCTTTCTGAATTGCATATCTAAATTAATTTTTAAAAACGTACCAGCAATGCGACCTTCTTGTACTGTTGGTAGATTTCCGACTTGGAACTCTCTTTTTCTTCTTTGTCTTCCTCAAGCGATTTTTCAGCAGAAACAGGGGACGATTCGTTTCCTGATTATTGATTAAATCAAAGATTATGATGTCATATTTTAAAGGGGCCTGGCACTGCAAAATAAGTTTTTTTTTTCGCATATTTTTACGATTTTTGTGAAAGGAGTTATGATTTTTCAAAGTTCGGAAATTGCGCTGATGTACCGGGCGCTACGGTGTTTAGCGCGCTAAACACAGTAATGCCCGGTACGCGAGTACCTTTAAAAATCATAACTCCTTTCAAAAAAATCGTAAAAATATGCGATTTTTTGCATTCTAATAAGAAAAAATTTCCTTTAATTTAAAATAACTTATTTTGCAGTGCCAGGTCCCTTTAAGCCTATCATTCCAAACGTCTCACCCATCATTGTTTGTGTTTTTTTCTTTTTTTTATCTTTCGCACATAACCAGGCAGCGGCCAAATATAATATTAAATTTTACTTTTTATATTCAGCAAACATTGCTTTCATCCAATGGAAAATGCAGAAGAAACTAAATTTTTAGCGTTTTCTCCAATTTTTTATCTTAATTTGAAATTGGCCTCAGGAACGGTGCGTCGCCCACTTCCGAAAAGATAGAAAGCTTTTTAATCGGGTCTGATAATTTGGCGTTGCGCCGAAAATAGGATTGTAGGGATTTTGCCCTCTCCCGGACTCGATTAAAACAACCACATCTCCTCAAAATGACCGGATATTGGAATTTTAATTCTGGCAGAGCCGCTAAAGGTGCGATGCAGAGTCTCGTCAAATCACTCGGTCGTGATATATTTGTTTTATTTTAAAAATATTTATTAAAGTTTAAATGATTGCGCTTTTCTCAACCTTAACCTGTGGCTGGGTGCGTCGTCCTGTGACAACGTTTTTTTCACTCATATTGTGACTCACCGTTATTTGTCGCGAGACGATCAGGCAGAGTGTTCACAAGATTGCAAAGATAGCGGAAGTTGTTTTTGCTGAAACAAACATCTAAGTTTCCTCCGAACAAATTGTGCCCATGGAAAAAACAATATAGTAATACGGATTCGATTTATGACAAAAAAAATTACTGCCAGTCTCTCAAAATTATACCGATTCCTATTTTGACTCGAAACTTTTTTCTCTGGCGTGCTTCGGACGAATACTTTTGAGCAATACAGTACACACTGTTTAAATTCCAACTCACTCTTCTTCATTTCTCTCCTCGGTAAGCAGCATTTTTCCCTGCACAACTTTCTTAGCGATAATACGAATGAACATTCCGAGGTGTAGAGAAGTCTCCTACAATTATCTATTATCAGGCTGGTAAGAAAGTTTTGCACGATTTGATGTTTGAAATTTGCGCTTTCGATTTTCGGGTAGTTCTAGTTGACGTACCTTGTAATCATGATGTGTTGTAGGAGGACTGTTAAGGAACATCATCTATCTTTGGTTTCATTTCATACTCTTTCGGGCTCCGGGATATAACATTTTATCAAATTCCTTACAAAAGCGGAAAATTAGAATAAAAATTAAATGCTTTCCTTGGCGTTAAGAATTTTTTTCCAGAGCCTCAGCTTGGAAACACTTATAGTATCAACAGTCCTCTTTCAATTTCTGGTGAGAATGAGCCGCTGCTATGTTTACTTTATTAGTTATGGTTCTCCAAATTCGAAAAGTTCGAATAAAGTAGTGCCTCAACGATTTCAAATCGTGTCGAATGCGAAGCTATCGAGCAATAGTAGTGCGCGAATTACTCACTGACAATATAACTTACTTTTAGTGGTGATACTTTAAACTGTGCCTTTCTGCACTTTTCGCGATCTAGAAAAATCAAAAATTTCGAAACTCGCGAATTTTTAGTAAAATTCGGAATTTGGGTGTCTGATTTAATGAACTGTTCTGTCGAAGTGAATGGAAATCGACCAAAGCCCTACCGAACAGCAATACTGCTGGACTTTTAATGTAGAATGATAGGCATAAGCAATTGATTAAAGCTGCAATAAAATTGAGGAACTTTGTGAAAGCTCATTTTCGGGCTCTGATTTCTGACCTCATCGCAAATCTCAGATAGTTCACCGATGGTAGCACCTAGTTCAAAATGGGGTGAACTATCTTACTAGGAATGGTCGCGAACTCTCACTGAGCTTTCCGGATGAGATATAGCACATTCGATAGAGCTCAGCGAGATTAGATGAGATTTCAATTTTTAGCTGCTTTCCCTGAAGGAGCTCCGAGTTATTGAGGTCCGAAGTTTGACCTATTTTTGCATAAAATCAACGTGCGATGTGGGGACGCGCCTATCTAATGCACCACGCTCTCTCGTCTTCATCTCCTCCTGGTGTAGTGGTTGCATGCCTGTCTAGCAAACTTTTGCCCCTGGGTTCGGCCCCCAAAAATACACATCCTCTTTTGCTCATTTTTCAAAGTGATTTCTAATCTAATTTTCACTTTATTAACAAATTTTGATGTTATCTTTCAATTTACGTGCATGACACACGGGTTTTTGGAGAATGACTTTTTTGCACGACTATTTCTGTTTTCAATATTGTAATTCACAAATCTGATACTTCGTGACCAAAAGCATCTGGCATTCTCATCAGTATGTTTTCCGTATTCATTGATGCCACATTTCTCCACTTTTCCTCAATATCTGTTCCCGAAAGACGTAGTCACTGTGAACTATTTTGTCCTGCCACCTCTTTCTTTCATTTTATGGGTAGTATCTGTCTGGCCTAATCGATTTCCAGCCGAGGAGTTCAATAGTTGAAAGTCTTTCAAAGTCTTTCACAGAAATAGTCGTGCAAAAAAGTCATTCTCCAAAAACCCGTGTGTCATGCACGTAAATTGAAAGATAACATCAAAATTAGTTATTAAAGTGAAAATTAGATTAGAAATCACTTTGAAAAATGAGCAAAAGAGGATGTGTATTTTTGGGGGCCGAACCCAGGGGCAAAAGTTTGCTAGACAGGCATGCAACCACTACACCAGGAGGAGATGAAGACGAGAGAGCGTGGTGCATTAGATAGGCGCGTCCCCACATCGCACGTTGATTTTATGCAAAAATAGGTCAAACTTCGGACCTCAATAACTCGGAGCTCCTTCAGGGAAAGCAGCTAAAAATTGAAATCTCATCTAATCTCGCTGAGCTCTATCGAATGTGCTATATCTCATCCGGAAAGCTCAGTGAGAGTTCGCGACCATTCCTAGTTAGTGATGGTAGGTGACTTTCTAAATAACAGCAGAATCGGAATTCAATTCGTTCGGGTGACTCTAAAATCGAAATGCGATGCGTGTCGTGAAATTTGGCGCATAGCTTTTGTATTTGAGACATCGGTTCTGGCTAAACCGACGACGAAGTTTGGCCCTATGAACCTCCTTGCATTTAGGATAGATCACCCTTCTAGAAAATTGTTTGCATGGAACCCTGTCTCGATCCGTCAAGAAACGACAACTCGGCAAAAACGTCGAGTCGAAACCGACCCGGCCAACTTTCTCAACTTCGCGACTAAACGAAAGGGCACCTTTGAAGTAGTGGGTGATCAAAAGAGGAAGACTTGCTACATGCAATGTGGCTACAAAGAATTTGGTTGAAGGCTTCGAATGGAAGAGCTGAAGGATTTTCAAAAAAATCTAAATCGTGCAAGACTTTCTTACCAACCCTATACATTTATTGTATGGTAGTTCTCAAAATGTGTAAATATTGTTGGAAAAAACTGCATACCTCACTATTTTTTAAAGAAACTATAAAATCGAAGAACCTAGAATAAATTTGAGAGGGAAAAATCACTTACGCTCTCCCAGCGATTCTTTCCTTCTATTTTCTTCCACTTCGTCACAAGCGCAGACGCGCAGTGATGCGTGATCTTTGTGGAAACGACGTCAAATCGGTAGAGAAATGCAATGAATCTGAAAGATTTCAATTACAAAATTTTGTTTGCAAGTCATCCAGGTTGATAATAGAATGGCATATTTTGAAGGTAGTACCCCAAGATGTAAGAAATTTTTGGGGGAACGCCATTTCGTAAATTTTTGAACAATGGCCCGGTCTTCCAATATCTTTGTTCAACATTTCCAGCCCATAGTTCAAAAATTTACGAAATGGCGTTCTCCAAAAATTTCTTACATCTTGGGATACTACCATTTTTAATAGGACAAAATGAACGTTCGTAGATACGAAATAACCCGTTGCTATTATTGTAGCACACGGTGCGAAAGAGGTAGTAGAGTGTGAAAGCGAGAGAGACAACAAGAGATATATAAAGAGAGTGCGCAAACCAGTAGTTTCATGAACGTATAATTTTAAAATTGTACTGTCAACTCACAGAACATTGCCCATTCTCCTTTTCCACTCGACCGAATCCTGCTTCGATTCGGTCGATGCTGCAATTGTCCGTGAGAATTCGCGCTCACTCACTATCAGACGAAGCAGGGAATTGCGCAGCTCGGACGAACGCAACTCCCATTTTACCTAGAAAATACTATGATATCGCATCATTTAAATAAATTTTTCATTTTAAATACATTTGAAAATTTGTTATACATTATCTACTCACCACATTGCCGCAAAACTGCACGAGTCGAGGTAGGACACCGTGGTCGGCCAGCGCGCGTTCGTATATTCTCTCTGCCGCCTGATGAATAGATATATTATTTTTTAAACTAAATCAAAAATATCGTTTTTTCTTCTGGTTTTTGGCCTCGTGGTAAAAACTGTCCAAAAAAAGGCCAAGACTGTCCGTTCCGATTCACGTCTGCTCGGGCTTAAAAATCCTACTACGATTACACTCTAGAATCTGCTAAGAAAATCAGAGGAATCCTAGTGGTTTCTTACTAGTATTCCCAAGCGGTTTTTGCTTGAAGATTCGGCTTCATTTGTCCGTTCTTTTGAGAGGAAAAACTCACGAATTGCACTACTTTTTTGCACAAGTTGTGGCTTAGAAAAACGTTCGCGAATTGCTCCAATTCATCATCAGTCGAATCCGTCCTCACGAGATTCACAAGACGTTGAATCGCCCACATTTGGATTTCCATTTTTTCACCTGCAAAGATTTTAAAAATATATTTCATAACAGAGGGAGATATTTTACGTCGAATGAAAAGTTAATGGACACATGAACTAAAAAAATGCCAGACAATATCGACAGATACGTGGCAACGCGTTGGAATAGACGCGCAGATCGACTGAACGCTGGAAGTCTCGTTCCAGTGGGTAAACTGAGCCAGGAGGACGCTTCTCCAAGGTTTCGGTTCTCAGAGAACGGTTCTCTAACCTCAGCATCCCACGCGATCTCACGCTTTGGAGAAAAAATGAGATAATATGAAGAATGAGGAAGTTGGAAAACCATTCTTATAGCAAAATTTATGCCCAGTTTACCCTGAAAAAGAGTGAGATCATACGATACGAGGACTGCTCCGGTCAACATAAATACATTGTCCAATCGGATTGAGAGACGCGGCGTTGCCATGCAGATGATTGCACTCCTCCAGAAAGGGGTCAAAAGCGAAAGAGCGTGCGAAAGTGAGAGAGAGCCTCACTACCTTTCTGAGCGTCTCAACGGAGCATAATGTGTAGTTTGATCATAAAATAGTCAGGAGAAACATTTTCAATGATTTTCAATTTCTCAGCGCAAACATTTGACATACATTTGACAGTGTTTACTTTTTTTAGAAGTGATCTCTGAATTCACATTTCCAAATGTTGCATAATCTTCTCATTTCCATCTCTTTCTTAGTCAATAAATCCTCATTTCCCTTCAATTTCCTTCATTTCCATCGATTTCCCTCATTTGCGTGTCTCATTTCGACCTATAAAAGTCTGTCGGAGCGGTCTCTCCTCACAACCAAGTCGTCGACATGGCCCAGTCAGTTCCTCCCGGAGATATCGCTACCCAGCCCGGCACCAAGATCGTCTTCAACGCGCCCTACGATGACAAGCACACCTACCACATCAAGGTACGAGACTCTCCCTTCTTGTCATCTTAAGATCTCAGCTTGAGTAGTCGAGGTTACTGTAATGCTTTCAACTGCAGGTGACCAACTCGTCCGCTCGCCGTATCGGATGGGCCTTCAAGACCACCAACATGAAGAGACTCGGCGTCGACCCCGGATCCGGAGTACTCGACCCCAAGGAGGCCGCCCTCATCGCCGTCTCTTGCGACGCCTTCGCCTACGGACAGGAGGATAAATGATTGATTGATTGATTGATTGATTGAGGTACGGTACCCTTTACTTCCCCTCCCGGTTTACAATATACCCTAATAGGCTGACTGCTTCCTTGATTCATTGGGTATCGTATGATCTACTTGTACCAATGCTTGCTCCTTTACCGCATTCTGAGTGTTGATCGCTACAGTATCCAAATCTTTCGGTTGCAGGACACCAACAACGACCGTATCACGATCGAGTGGACCAACACCCCCGACGGTGCCGCCAAGCAGTTCCGCCGCGAGTGGTTCCAGGGAGACGGCATGGTCCGCAGAAAAAACCTCCCCATCGAGTACAACCCCTAGATCCCTTCCCAACAATGGGCCGATAAATCTAGAAATGTATTATCGTGTTATATTCGCAATTCGCAATTCGAGCATTATGAGAAAACCAAAATGGTTTTATTCAAATTAATCAAAGGTTTTATTCAATTTATTCAAAAAGTATTATTCAAATTGCGAAAGCAATCCCTTTTATCACTCATCTCCCTTATTCGCCTCTCGAGGGCGGTCCTTCGTTTCATTTCCCCCTTACCACCATCCAGAGGTGAAATGATCGGGAAATTAGGGGTTCTGATGGATTGATATAACATTCTGACCCCACAATGAAGGGGTGGTTTGTCCCCACCCCCCCCCATTTGACCTCCCAAAAAAGAGAATGTTGTCTATTAAATCTACGCTGAAGCCAGCATTAGATGTGTTCATCTTTCCACTCTCTAAGGGGCGTCGTTCGTTGAAGTACGCGTTAGGAACGAAAATGCATGTGACGTGCATACCGTACTAAGCAAACTAGAATCGGTGTATCGAGAAACAAATGGCGTCTATATGTATCTTATTATGTGTTCCAATGTGTACCGAAAAATTCCTCCTCCCCTTGCTTAATGACCACCACATTTTTCCCATAGTAAACGCCTGTTCAATCATTCAGGCGCCACATAGTAACGGAAATTAATTTTGAGAATAACGTGGCGTTTGGAGAATAATTATTTAGCGAATGATTTCTATACAATTTATCGTTATTGAGGGTTTGAATTTCTCTTTTTTTCTACATTTGAACATTCTGAGTTCCATGCCTTAGACCATGTCTTCAGGAAGTGGATGCACTTGCCGATTCTTCTTTTGTAGATGGGCCGGAATTGGGATCTGAAACCACATGAATTCAACGTTGTTGGTACTTCTCAATAAAAACGATTTAGGGAATTTAGCGACGAATTTTTTTAGTATTTCGGCCGAGTGTTTGTTAATTTATACAAATTACCACCCACTCACCATGTTGTATGCTCTATGGTACTGGATGCGACCATCGGCGTCGTATGTTGTGTACTCGTACCACTCCTTGTAATGGCTGCAAATGATCTTTCTTTTCATTTGTTTGGTTCTATACAAAAATCGTGTCTATTGTATCCGGAGACGTCTGGACGCACGTCCCCAGAAATTATTGGGATATTGTAATATGTTTTAATTAAAATAAGCTCACGTTCCGGCAGCCACACACTTGTTGTCGTATCGGCCTCTCCACAGTCCGTACATACAAAGAGGGACGGAGAAGAGGACCATGATAACACCGATACAAACGAGAATTACGTAGATGGAGTCCTCAATAATACCATTTTTCAGTGTATTTCATGTAGTTCACGATCTTTTCATGTCGTTGATGACCTACCAGAAAGAACAATTCGGAAAAAAAACAGTTGCGAGTTTCAAAAGCGACCCTAAAAAGTCTCACCATTTTCGCTAACAGCCGGTCGTAGTGAGAGAAGAGAGTGGGAAATGATTGGAAATTGGGAAGGAAAGTGATAAATCGTCTGTTCATTAGCATCTCGCAAATCCAATTGTTTTTTTTTCATTTACCCAAAAAAGATAATATCTTGCATTCAAACAGCTCATTGGTCGTGGGATATAGCTACTTCAGCTAGAGGTAGGAAATCAGCGAGGAAGAAGTTAGAAAGTAGAGCTACTTCAGCTTATGGAGCCGCTGCTATTTACAATATGTGAAATAAAGAGAAAAATCGATGCGAAGCCGAGAGAGTTAGCGAACTGTCATCATTTACGTTTAAAAATGCCAGCAATTCCCGGTTCGTCCTTACTTTTGTATATAAATCAATCACTGACTATTTCGTGTCATTTCACCTTGAGACGCGAGCCTTGCTTATGGAAGATTCTTTGCTTGTGGACACGTAAGTCGAGGTGGAGGGCGAGCCAGAGGGCAGAAGAGAAACGGCCGGGAGGTCCACCCGCCCGAACACACCGAACTTATTCGTCTTGGGGCGATCCTGAAAGGAGAAGTTAGGATGAATGAGAAGGTGAAAAGGGAAAGGACCAGGAATGGAAAATATCTCACCCCGAAGCTTTGCGCTCTCTGATGGAATAAATCCATCGTGGTGTTGCTAGGCACAATCCCCCCATCGAAAATCTCCGATAGTAAGTGGTGCGGAATGAAGAACACGGCCTCGAGGAATGAGAAGTTATTGCGTCTAGTGTGGGCTCCCAACAAGTTGACGCGCTCCACCCAGGGCTTAGCATCAAAACCCTTGCTCATGATGGCCAGAATATACAGTTGCCCCACGGACTCCCCACGAGGTTGGGTGGAGCGCTGCCCGATCTTGTTGGGGTGGACGATCATCTTGAGCCAATCTCATGTAGGAAAGGAGACTAGGGGAGGAAGATCTTTATTCACTCACGATCCGACTAAGTTTGTTAAATGAGCGCTTTTATTGCGCCACGAACAAAAACGTCTTTGGGTATGAAACGAAAGGGAAATGATACGCGATCCCACACTGCGATATCGAATGACGAAATAGTCCGTGATTGGCCATACCATTTCACTTTCACATTGAATTTATTGCTTTATTTTCACATTCCACCGAACTTTGTCCTGGTAGATACAGATAAAAATAGAAATTTTGATCATGTTCCGGTAAACATTCCAATATTTGCACTACACAAGATATCTAAGCTTTCCGCTAAAAGTAGCCATACACGACTAGCACAGAGTGCAGATCACCAACTTCGTAACTTTAGAGAAGAAAAAGTTGAATCGAAAACTCCAAACAAGGCTAAAATAAATTTAAAGACCGAATTTTCTCTACTGTTGCTTGCATGTTGTTTGTGAGAAGTCGTTTACTTTTGTATAGCACATTTTTATCCGACGACTTACAAAAAAGTTGACATGAACAATTATAATTATTTAGCTACTGTGACCTAGCCATTATGGCTACACATACTGACGGAAGCCTTGGGCCAGCATCTGATTCATTTCAGCCAAGAGACCGGCTGATCTATTCAGTGCTGCATCTGCTGCAGCTGTTCTAGTTGCTGCAGGTGCTGCAGGTGCTGCAGCTTCATCAGACGAATCGCTACTCTCATCATCATCGTGATTATTGTTGATATGGTGGCGCTTCATGAATGTTGTCAGCCTCTCAATCGAGCTGTTCCTTGTCTGCTTTCGAATAGCTCCCAAAATTTGCGACCTGAAAGAATTGATTTTCTGAAAGCAGAATTTCAAAATGGAATAAATCCTGGAGATGTATAGTAGTTATTTTAGTGCTAACGAGAGTATAGCATCTAGAGCAGTTGTGACCATATGCCTGCAGATCTTACTTGGTTAATTAACAAATAAATAAAGAAATGGAAGCAACTTACTTCAATTGGCCGTCGTACTCGCGCCAGGCATTGGATTTGCGAAGTTTGTTGATTGTGGCAACAATTTCCTTCGAAGTCGCCAATTCGTTCAAGCAATGTTCCTGTAGATAAATCATTTGTTTCGATTTATGTTTTATTTTTCGGCTTTCCCAATACAACCGGCAGCCGATTGTGATGCTTACTAAAAACACTGCATGATTCCATACATCCATTAAGGATTCGGAAATTAGAGAGTACATGTCAAATTTAATGACAGTTATCCACCCCTTTCCCAACTGTTATATTATCATATACTGCATGCTTACCTTGAGCAATTCCAGTCCATAAAGTTGAGCAACGAGGAAACGCTGGCTCAGAGAAAGATTCGAGCCGCTATCAATCAGGAAATTCTCACATTCCGAGATCAGACACTGTAAAAACGATATAAAGTCTGATTTTTCCAACTCGGAAGATGACAAAAGAATGTCTGAGAATGGGAACATTTAGTTAAACGCATTCCTATTTTCTGTGACAGAAATACATAATGGAGAAAATTGCCCATTTTGGGATTCCCGCGTTTTCCTATCACTTTAGTCAACATGAGATTCGAATTATTTTTTAAAAGAAACAAATGAAAGATACCTTGATATCATAACAATGCGAGATGGAGAGAACGCCCATTACATTGCTCGCGTCCAGAATGCGCACTCGATACAATACGTTGAGTGTCGCCGTGAAATCCTGAAATTACAAATATTCTTGTTGCGTCAACACTAGGTAATCGAAAACGTGCCAGACTGGCTCAGATCTTCGATTCTCTCTCACCTCAGCATTGATCTCCTTCAGCTCGATCTCCTCCTGTCCACTCTCCTTGAAACCACCGACGAGACAGCAGGTGGAACCGAACTTCTTCGTGTGCCAATTCATGATGAATTAGGAGAGGATTCAGTAAGAACAGGGCAGGAAAGGGAATGGAATTGTGAGAATATCGAGGAAATGGGGGATTTATAGCCACTCTCACTGGAAGCCCCCGGTGAGACGCACAACGGACGCTATACTGAGAGGAAGGAATCCTTCTACCCAGTGGCACAAATTTATCTACCGCGTGGCATAGAGTTCTAAATATATGCCACCTACCAAGATGGAATTCTCTTGTTACAAATCAAATCAATATCAATCAATTATTGTGGGAGAATCAATTATTGTGGGAGAGAACAGAGAGGGTGTGAGGAACAGAGAGGGTGTTGTTACAAATCAAATCAATATTAATCAATTATTGTGGGCGGCGGAGTGGCGCAGTAGTCTAACAATAAAGCGCCCTCCCATTCCAAAAATTGGCTAGTAGGACGGTTATCTTTATTTTCTCTCAAAATACAGGTATTTCAATGTACTCATTCGACGAACTTTTTTATCACGAGAGAGAGAACGCGCGAAAAACGAGGAGGGTTGAAAACCCTATGGAGAATCGTCCTCTGAGAAACGAATCCGGCACTTTTTCTAGCAAATTTGCGTTCTGTGCACCCGACCAAAATATCTTTACCGTCTTCCTTTACCTTATGTATGTATATGACGTCCTGTAATATTTATTTATGGCAAACACGACAAAAATCAGTATTTCTATAAGGCACAGTTCCGACACGATGAACTATTTAATTTAAATATTTATTTGATACACCCGCGAAGGGTTTGACGGCAATCAAAGTAGCGAAGAAGAAGAATAGAATAATATATGAGGCTGTTTGCGAGAGGATCAATAACTTTTGTGAAGGACATCGATTTTCTGAAATTCCCGTAGTTGAGATTATCGAGTGCGCTGATAAAAAAAAAATAAAAGAAACGCGTGTTGAATCCTTCACGTCAGAATATAGATAACAACTCATTCTGAAGTTCTTATTTCCTATATCTATCATGAGGGGGGGGGGGTTCTATCCATGACAAATCAATCTGACATACCTTCATCTCAAATCTATGTGCAAGTTCGAGGATTCCCGACAGCTCCGGTACCGTACCTAGAGGAATCGCCCGGTAGAGCACATTTATCAGCAGCGAGAACGCCTGTATCAGGACCTTTTCAACGGTATGTTGCGTGTACTTAATCAACATTTTGCACTACTTTAAAACGATGCGAATATAAAATGGGCTACTTGTATCGGCAATCTTCTTACTATGTCTCGGCGGCTCTCCTGTTTCTAAATGATCTCTCGCTTTCTCGCTCTGTTTTTGAACGGAACGCTGTACTATTTCGTACGAGTGTTTATGAATTTGCAATAATCTCACCTCCAAGTCTACATCTTCAAGTTCGAATTCGTCCTTTCCACTGTCGAAAAGTGTCGAGAAACAGGTCGAATGCATTGCAAGAATCTGTGTAATTAATTAGTGTATGAACTCATGATGGTTTACTGTGTTTTTTTATCACTCATATCACAAGAGGTTCGGCCTAAACTTGGCATTGCCCGTGATTTTCGAACTCGCTCTTTTCGGATTTCTTTTTCGGATTCGGTTTCGGTTTCCGACGCGAATGGGTTCAACTAAGAATTCTGCGTGATCTTTCGTTATCAAATCATCCCTCATTAGAATACCGCTCCTGTTCGATTCATTCACCTACGCTCTTCAAATTATGTCGAAGTAGTTTTGCGTAAAAACTCGGCAAACATGTTGATACGCGTCAGTTGGACAGTTACTATATGCAAAAGGATCTCAGAAAATCAAAGGAAGGAATCAACAACAACAAAAAAAACAAACAAACAAACATACAGACGGAGGGATTGATAAGGTATAAATATTTTGGTTGTACTGTGGCGTAAACGATATAAATTTTGTAAAATTAGTAAACGCGCAAGGGAGTGTTTTTTAAGCGACTTACGTGTTTGTCTAAGTAGAATCTTGTTCCATTTACGATAAGACAGCAGTCGGAGCCGGGATTCTTTTCGTGGAAGTTCATACCTCACAATGGTTATTGAGCGGAAATTGACCTGAGCTCAGATGATATTGTCGAAACGCGGAGATCTCATAGTCCGAATATCACGCCTCTCACGAGAGAATCGGGCTGAAACACATCTTTTGCGGATTTGGCCAAAAAAGTGAAATTGAGTTATCTGTGGGGTTATTCCTCCTTAGGGATGCCTAACAACCTCCCAAAAGCTTAAACCACCAATATCATTTTGGAGGTCCTTACACCGAGTTGGATCTCGGGGTATCCATCTTTGAGCTCGATTTTCTCGGTTGTGGGTTGTTTTTGTGAAAATTTGTGTCTTAACGACCCCGGCTAATTTCTGGAGCTCTATCGATCCATGTACTTCATTTATCGAGAAATTTTATTTCTTACGCGCTACACTCAGGCCAATATTTCTAAAAAATGTAGGAAAAGCGGGAGCTCTAATCTCTTGAGCATGTAGATCTCATCAAGATCTTTCGAATGAGTAGCTTATGGTAAAAATAGCCGGGGATATGGGAGAGTTGTGTACTTTTGAAAGCCCGAGATGATTTGAAGTAAATTTTCTTCACCATTGACCGCGCGGTCTCTGACACGAGAAATGAAATGATCTTGTAATTCTTCCATTTCTTCCCTCTTTCCTGCATAACACCGGTTATCGCTTAACAAAATTTACTTCAAATCATCTCGGGCTTTCGAAAGTACACAACTCTCTCATATCCCCGGCTATTTTCACCATAAGCTACTCATTCGAAAGATCTTGATGAGATCTACATGCTCAAGAGATTAGAGCTCCCGCTTTTCCTACATTTTTGAGAAATATTGGCCTGAGTGTAGTGCATTAGAAATTCAATTTCTCGATAAATGAAGTACATGGGTCGATAGAGCTCCAAAAATTAGCCGGGGTCGTTCAGACAAACATTTTCACAAAAACAACCCACAACCGAGAAAATAGAGCTCAAAGTTGGATACCCAGGGTACCGACCCAGCGTACCTACGGATCCCCATGATCCTGGATGTCCTAAACTTTGGGAGGATGTCCGCCATCCCCAGGCATGATTTAATCCATGTAAATCTCAATTTCACTTTTTTGGCCTATTGTATCCGCCAGCTCGATTCTCTCGTGAGAGGCGTGATATACGAATAGAGCGGCTCCGAAATCAGAAGATGAATATTGACATGCGGAGATAGAGAGAAGAAGAAATAACAGTTGCTAACTTGAAAATATTTCGAATAATGCATTTGCTAGAAACATATTGAAGCAGTTCTAACTTGATTGAATCAAATTAAATTATAATTCTAACAAAGGTAAAGGAACGAAAGAACGCGGTGTGGTTCAATAAACGCTCGATACGAATAGAGTGGCGTTGAAATCATGCTGACCTCATAGGATGAATACCGAAACTCCCTGAGCGTTAGTTCTCTCGAGTTTATGCTCTCTCTCTCTCTCTCTCTCTCTCTCTCGACGCTTGCATAATTTGCTATTAGACGCCGCTGTAGTGCAGCACTGTAAACCCATTGGGGTGACGCTTTATTAAATGACGCCGTTTAATGCTGAGTTTAAGATAATATTCGCTTGTATTTTTCCATATCGTTCAGTGAATATGATCAGACTCTCCTCATTCTACACGCTCTCTCATCGATCAGACAGCGCGAGAGAGCATGCAGAATTGAGAGGGTCAGACCATTACTCGTGAAGCTATTCTATAAAACCACAAAAGTTATCAGTTTCGCTGTTATACATATTGTAGAAAGTTCGATTCATGTTTTGGTTCTTTGTTTTATATTCTGTTGCTCCGATTTCCCCTTGATTTGCTTTAAAATATGTTAATAAATATGATTTTGATTATTTTCAGTAATGAATTGGCACGAGAAGACTCCCTACACCGACTGTTGCCTAATTGTTGAGGGAAAGCGATTCTACGTTGGAAAGCATGTAAGTCCAATACTGTGTCCGTTTTCGGAAAATGGATAAAAACAATATTTAAACTCCCACCAAATCGCGAAGTTTGGTGCCGGGAATTCACTCAGTCGAGGCACACACACGAAAAAAAGGCTAAGGTGTTCCATGTCAAGCGATTTTACAGTAGCAAGCCACCACGCTACATTTGGCAAGCCGGTAAGCCAGATGCATACTTTGAGGGCGATGTCAGTAATAGAAAGAGACTACTAGACCATCAACCGAGCGGACCCATATATTTCTGTTGCAGTTTCTCTCGATGCAATCTCCATACTTTTCCACACTGTTTTACGGCGGTTTCAAGGAGTCGACCATGGATGAGATCGAGATAGGAGGCATCGAATCGGATGTTAGTATTAGAATGCGGACCGGGAGATTGATGAAATTAGTAATAGCATATTAGAGCCCATTGGGAACGATGATGATTATGAATAGACTATTTGTCTCAGAATCCCATTTTGTTCCAGAAGAAGATGTCAAGTGTGAGAGAGCGTATACAAGTATGTGCAGCTCCCTCACTTTTAAGTGCACATTTTTTCACTCGCGTTTTTTCCTGACCCCAATAGTGCAAAACGTTTTAGGCATTCAATGCTATTCTCGACGTTCTGTATGGATTAGTGCGTATTGGAAAGGGCGCTCAGCTGGTGGGAGTACTCAAATGTGCTCATCTATTTAATATCAAGGTTTGTCCTATTCATTAGTTTTTAATTAGTTTATATATATAAACTAATTAAACTAATTATATATATATACAACTGACCCCCCTGATAACAGGAGAGGGCCGTTTTTACAGCGTGCCTTGTTCCCTTTTTTTATTGTCTCAGTGTCCACTTGAAACGATAACAATTGTGAATAGGTTCAATGGGTCACAAACATATGACATTGGTGGATCACTACCGTGACAACATTATGCAGCCACAAGTTTCATAGCAATAAATAGTGCAGTGGTCAAGATATTCACGTGGAAATCAAAAGGCCCGTGATTCGAATCTCGGTCTGTACACTGATATTAATTTTGCCAGGAGAACGATTCTCCATTTCTTAGAAAACGATTCTCCAACTATCCTCCTTCCAAATGCTCTCTCGTATCGGTTAGGTCTCTCGTATGGTTAGGTCTCTCGTATCGGTTGGGGGGATGTGAATTATGGAATACCACGAAGAAAATACGAAAAAGGCTAGCTGTTGCACAGAGGAGTATGATGCGAAAAATGGCAGGAGTAACTCGATTTGATAGAAGAACAAATGAATGGCTTGAAACCAAAGTACCGCTGCCAGACGTTCGTGTAAGAGCAATGCATAAGAAGTGGAGTTGGGCTAGAAGACCTACTTAATGATGATAGATGGGCGGTGAGAACTGTTAATTGGACACCAATCGACCGAGAGCGGCTTGTCGGAAGGCCGAAGATGAGATGGCAAGGTGAAATAGTAAACCGAATGGGATCCAGATGGGCTAATACGTGCAGAAGATACCCCGATTTGTGGAACAGAAGCATCATTCAACAGGCTCACGACCTGAGGCTTGAATAAATGATTTGATTTGATTTGATCGGTTAGGTAACGAGAGAGCGTGTGGAATGAGGAGCTTGGAGAACCTCTAAGAAAAGAATCTCTGGAGCATCGTTCTCCTAGCAAATTTACCTTCTGTGTAATCTTTTTCTGTCTTTAAATGACAATGCTCTTTGAGCCCACTCAACATTAAGCATATTTCGCTCAGAAACATGCACATGCTCGCATGCTTCAAAAGTTTATCTTGGAAGCATAGCACGCCCATACTTTCCGGAGTTACTATGAGTCTTCCTTACAGTACCTACTCGATGAGTGCGACAAATTATCAATTGCGTGCAGACGAAAATGCAAACTTCATCACCAAATATATGCTGCAGAAAAGTACGGACTGAGCAAACTTAATGTAATATTGCTTCCGGAAGAAAGTATTATTCCTTATTATAATATTTATTAATGTTTGTTTTCGCTTATAAAATGTGTGTGTTAATGAGTGCGTGCGTGTGTTTGTGCTTACTGCCTGATTCTCTCGCTTACGCGCGCTCTATCGGCGATAGTTATTTGTAATAAATAATTATCAGAGAAAACGCATGGAAGATACGGATTGAAGAGGGAAAACTTAGTTATCTTCATGAGGAAATCAGTTAGTTAGAATGCTGAATCATAGCCATACGTGTACATGAAGGGTTGGAGCAGATTTTATCGGGTCAGAAGCGTTTCGGGCACTAGGCCCATCATCAGTGACAAATTACCTCAAACTTGGGTAATGAAGACACAGATTGATAGGCAGAGTTGGTCAGTTTGATGGAACTTTTACACCACAAACATTGCAGCAAGTATTGTTGGAGGAAGTTTCGGGAAAGGAAGACCTCAATCGAATCCAAGACTTGGAAGATCCGGTATTCTGGAAAAGAATCTCCGACAACCTCAAGTTCGTTTCCCTTTTCCATTAATTATTTCGTTCATAGCGATCAATACCCACCACCTTTCTTGCACGAAATGAATATTACTATATTGCCCATTCGGACGGTTAGGGTTATCTTGACTGCATGGCATATTTGTCGGCAGATGGTCGGGCGGTTTTGATATGGGGAATCAGGCAGGGTTCGTGTCACAATCACATTTTCTTGAGAAAGCGGGCGGTGGCCAAAACAAATTGTATAAATACTCTGAAAAAAAATGAATATCAAAACCTCGCCGATTGCAGGAATGAGATCTTGGACGCACTTCTGACTCCACAGAGAAGAACCGACGCTCCGGTCTATGCGTTGCTGCGGAGTTTGGCGCTGCACAATATTGTATTCGTTGACGCGGCGGGATATTTCGTCCGTGAGAAAACTGCAGCAGCAGTTTCTCTGGATAGTAGCGTCCTCTAAGCGTCCTCTAATAATGTTTATAAGTAATACTGCATTGTAATGCTAATGTTCGAGTGTCACAATAAAGATAATTAAATTGCACCAGAAAAGTGGCAAAAAAACCTGTGGCACTGTGTACACAAAATGTTCCCATCATAGGGATATTGGTAATTACTATATATTAGAAAATGCTAACGTCTGTCTGTCTGTCTGTCTGTTTGTTTTTTTGTTTTTTATTTGTTATTCCTTCCGTTGCATTTTTTTCATTTTCTCGCTATATATCGTTTCAAAATAGCGCAATCTTCTCAGAACCTTTTGCATATGATAACAGACCAGAATCACTTTAAAATTTCACAAAATTTAAACCACCAAATCCATAGCTAAGTGGCTAATCGCGCGACATTCAAATCCGACCGACGCAGGTTCGATCCCCGCCGCGGGCATACCTTTTGCCGCATTTTTCGCAAGTGTTGCAAGTGGTCCTGACACGTTTTTGAGTAACGTGAAACACGTTTTCACCTGTTTTGCCGAGTTTTAACTTGAAAAATCTAAAATTTCCAACTTTCTCCAAACGCACCGGTGAGTGTCGGGGATCACATGAAAAGTGTTTTGCGATGTCAGAAACGTGTCTGCACGTGTTTTAACACGTTCTAACGTGTAAAATGGAAAATCTCGGAAAAAAATTCCAAAATGATTCAGAAAGCGCAGGGGATCACAGGAAAAGTGATATACGGTTTCGGAATCGTGTCTGAACGTGTTCTAACACGTTTTAACGTGAAAATTGAAAAAAGTCGAACTTTTGCGAAATGCAGCAGAGAGTGAGGAGGACGACAGTAAAAGTGTTTTGCGATGTTGCTTCGAGCCTTAGTGTAGCTCGGAGCCGGCTACCGAGCTCCCCCTGGACCGTACCTGGTGTATGGTCCCGTGCCCCCACCCCTGGACTGAACCTGCACCCGGGACTATGCATAGAGCGTAGTGTACGCTTAGAGCGTAGTGCATTTAACCTCAATACATCCCGGCTAGTTTGATTAGATTACGCAGGTCAATAGGTCTTGCGAAAAGTATGCAAGGAACTCCAGACTGAACCTGCCCATTGTAACGCTGGCCTAGGCTAGAAGACGAGAAGTATTACTTTTATGGCACGACGGCCAAGCATGACAACAAGAGTACCCTTGTCTGTAGGATTGCAAACCTACAGACAAGGGTCAGAGAGAGAGTGCGCAAAAGTAAGAGAGTCGCTCTAGATTTCACACGCTTTCTCACTCAAAAGCCCTTTCTGTAGGGTTGGCCGGCCTGTGGAATGATGTGGCGCGTGTACGGAACAGCGGCATACGGAGTTAGGAGACTAACTATTGGCACAACAATGGATTCATAGAATTGTGCGGTAAGCGAATGAGAAGAACATTTGTCTAGTGATCACTTGGTGTTGTGACGCTGTTCCATGAATTTCTTTTTTCTCCGAGTTGGCTAGGCATTGTGGAGTGCATTCAATTAATGGACCAAAAGTAAACCTAGAGTGCGAAATAGGGTTCGCCCGGCAAACAAGGTCTTGGGACCTTGAAATTAGATAATTCAATTATCTCACTCCTTGCAAGAATAGTGAAAATCATTGCAAGATCTTGTTCCTTGGCAAGGAATGGGCATCAGAAATGGAATATTTCAACTGACCCAAATTTTCGATAACTTTTAACTGGTGATTGAACAAGTTGGCATTTTAATTGAGCGGAGCTCATTATCGTTATTACTTCCTTTTTTTGTATTATTGGCCATACAAAAGAAGAAATCAGTATTAAATATCCATAACGAGAATCATGAGTACCATTTAGTAATTTCTAAAGTTGTTTAGAACGTTATTATCACAAAATTTGAAAAGTTTCCCTGACAAGATCTTGGTTCTTGGTCTTGGTCATTTTCCTTGTCAGGCGAACCCTAGTGCGAAATGTAAAATCTTCACACTCTTTTCACTGGTCCATGTGCACTTTACTTCTCACGCGCAAGTATGGACCAGATGCCTCCTACTTCAGAACTTACAGCATGATGACGTCACATTTATGTTTTGTGCAAGCATTATTAGCGCAATTTCAAAGAAAGCGAAAGCTAACTTAGCCCTGAGCACGGTTGGCGAACTAAAGTATACCTTTCCCTGAGCACGGTAGCCGAACTACAGTATACCTTTTCCTGAGTACGGTAGCGAAATACAGTATACCTTTTCCTGAGTACGGTAGCCGAACTACAGTATACCTTTCGACCAATGCTGCCACATCATACAAGCAATTCCGATTCGGTTCGAACAAATTTGTAAGATGGTGGTACCACAGCAAAAGCTACCGTAGCCCTCAGTACGGTTGCCGTATACAGTATACCGTTCGAGCAATGTCGTACCGAATGCCAACACATACAAGCAATTCAGGCTCGATTCGAACAATTTTGTATGGTGATCCCTGAGAAAGCTACCGTAGCCCTGAGTACGGTAGCCGAACTACAGTGTACCTTTCGTGCAATGTCGTACCGAATGCCAACTCATACAAGCAATTCCAATTCGATTAGAACACATTTGCCAAATGGTGGTCCGAAAGCTACAGTATCCCGGATTATTGTAGGTTGGGTTACTGTAGATCATACGACACCATCCCACTATAGGTTGGTTTGATCTCTCTCTCCTTCCAATCTGCACCTATTTCAGTACTCTCTAATCCTTTTGTTCTTGCTAACTTTGAATGGATGCGTACGTGCAGAACGAAAGACTAGCAAGGATCGATCGATCTCCCTTCATTATTCGACTTTCCCGCGACTGCAGTCGGTCGATCTGATGGATCGAGAACGGTACACACCTTTCGGTCTTTACTTCTTCCCCTCCCCGTGTCGCCAATGAGCCTTACCGTACACTACGCCACCATATCGATTGATTTTACAGGACCGTCGGTTGCCAGTTTGGGGACAAGAAGACAAAGCTACCGAAGCCCGCCGAGAAACCGGCTCTAGAGGCGTTTCTTCGGCAACAAATTCCCGATGCCACAAGTCTGAAATGAGGGGACAACGTAAGTTCAAGGAGGCAGAGATGCCGGATCACGTGATGACACGTGGGGTTATCTATTTACAGTTTACTCTGTGGTTTGTGGTGTCGATAAAGGATGACGCGAAAGATGCGAAGCAACATCTTCTAGATCTCGACAAACTGGGAACAGGACCGTACAAACTCCGTAAGCCCATGCACGATTCCAAATGTTCGGATAGAGATCAGAGCGAAAGAGTGTGTAAATGTGAGAGATTCACGGCATCCTGGCCTATGCAATTTTCATGCAGCATGTGAATGGGCGATGGTCTTATGATTTCAATTCTGGCGTTTTGCCAAAAGACCGTCGTGCCCCTCCCGATCTTATGCATTCTCTTACCAAACTCCTTTCTGTAGGGGGTTGCCGGGCATGTAGAATGCGCATGCTCTACTCTCGCGATTCTCTTGCAGATCTCTTCTCTCCCTCGCGAGAAAAGCAGCCACAAGACTCAGCACTGATTCTACCGACACCTCGACCACCGACGTATGCTAATCTTTGATCTCTCTCACGCCCATACACGCAAGCATATTGCAGCTACGGATCCATTCTCCGCACGCTGATCTTTATGGTCTGCGTATACTGTAGCGAAGAATTCGCCTCCAACGCCGATTTCTTCGCCCACAGTTGCTCGGCCACTTCTACCCGCTCTCAAGGTACGGTAGCGCCCTCGCCCCTTCCCCCCATGGATACAGTAGTTATGTCAGGTCTTCCACTGGCCGTAGTCTGCAAGCTATGCCAAGCGACATTGTGCAGTGCATGGGGCATCTTTTTCCACGTCTCTACAAAGCACCGAGATCGCCTTCCCCATTTCACTATTCATCATGCAAGTGTACGGTAAACTACTGCAGTGGCCTTATCGGTGCATGTATATTTGCAGAGAACTGTTCGGGATGCTCGGCTACGTGCAAAATCCATATTCTCCGCTTTCGCCAAGAAAATGACCGCCTGGCGCGCAACAGCCGCAACTGCAAGAACAACGGCCGGTGAGATTTCAGTACCCATGCTCCAAAATCACACCATCGAACGTGCGGGTTGGGACAAGAGGAGAATAATGCGTGCGAACTTTCCAACTACCGTAACCATATTGCAGATGTGGTACCTGCTGGTGCTAAGGCGAAGTGTGGAGTATGTAAAGAACAATTCATCAACTCCGAGTCTTTCAATCGACATCTGGAAAAGGATTGTTGCCCTGATCAGGAACTGAAGCCTTTGCTAGACCGAGGTACAATCAAAGCAATCACTCCTCCTCCCCTTTTTGATCTTTGAACTTTATGCTTCAGACGACGCTGCGATATACTGCACCCAATGCAACACTGCTTACTACGACTACGGCATCGGAATCTATCACGTGACGTGCGATCACAAGCTCAACATCTTGATGCCGTGCAACGACTTGGTGGGTGCACTACCGTAAGTCTCTCCCTCCTTCCGTCACTCATCTTAACCTATTTTCAGGCGACGTACAAGGCAGCACTCGAGTTTGAAAGCAAGGAACAACGAGACGAAGAATCACTCGAGAGCTTCAAACTTTTCGTGAAGGTGAGTTACGCAACGTGCGAACGAGCCGCCCTGCTTCTCGTCCTATACATGGATGAGAAATAGGGTTTGGTTACCGTCATTTATGACATATTAACAATCACACCAGTTTCAGGATGCCAAGAAGAACGAACAGTACGTGCGCTAATTGCAATGCAAGAAGAATGTCAAGAAGTTTACTCGTCCTCATATTCAAACGCCACAAACTGGTGCGATAAATTCTCGTGAAAATCTCTTCCTCGTTACGCAAAAGACACAGCTTCAAAACTAATTATTGTGATAGTCACATGCTAACAAACTCACTCTGTCACTTGTGAACTCGATCCAATGTCGCTAGGTCACTGTTCCACCCTTCCTGAATTATACGGTAGGCACCGTACGGTAAGAGATAAGGGTGAGATTACAGGCTACTTCGTCACACCGGTGGCAACAAATAAAGATCAATGAATAGCACTGGCCTATCCAGATAACGGTAATAATAATCAAGAACCAATCGATATCGAATATATTCATATACATCATTATACAGGAATGGAATCAGAAGAAATATGAAGTGTTCGAGCGAGAAAAAATTGCGAATTGCTCCCCGCGGTGCCGTATGTCGTGTTGTAGTTTTGCTTAGAATTACATGTTCTGCTGTATAGAGAAGGTAGAAGAGGAGATGAAACCGTGGTAGTTAAAAGGAGGGTAAAATGTGGATGCATGGGTCTTCCGTGTTTACTGTCTCCCTTCAACTCGCAGGAGATAGCTATCAGATGATTTTGCTGAAGGCCCCTTGCTGTACAACCCCCATTCTTATCGCTTGCAGGTGAGCGGCACTCCTCCGCCCCTCTCCGTTCCTCCTTCCGGTCCTACTTCGGTGGCCGTAGCTCCGCACCCTTCTCCGGTCGTGGCCCCGCCCACCGGACAGCCGCCTCGCCCGCCCTCTCGGTTCTCAGTGAGAGATGCGAGACAGAGGGCGCCTTGCTCGACCCCGACCCTTCCTCCCTCGTCTCCCTCACAAGGAATGGCCCCACAGTCATCACCAATCCAGGCTACAACGACCGTCGTATTTGATCCCGATGCGGAGAGTAGACGAATGAGGTGAGAGGAAACATGGCGGATTTTAGTTTTGGCTATTCTATAAGGTTGGCGATCTAGAAAGATAGATGATCTGACTTTAAACCATGTCTACATCCTGTTTATGCTAGGAACAGGAATCTTTGGAGTAGCTTTTATAAAGTTGTAATTGAGCGATAATTAGTATGCAAACCAATCGATAATCACTATTTCAGACTGGAGGAGCGACAGTCGGCGCTGGCAGAGAAGCAGCGTCTGTTGCACAATCAATTCCAGCAACTTCAGCAACTCGCACCCAATTGATCCATCATTTTTTTCGATTACCTGAATATTGATTGATTAACTAGTCCACGATTCTCCCATTACGCAGTTGACCATGACGTCAGTTCATTTTCGAATCCCCCACTCACAGCCATAATTTCCGATTGTCGAATCTCGTTGTCTTTTGATAAACAAACAAATGTTGATTCCGAAGTCGAATTTTACGTATATATTATGACCGTAAACTTTTGCTGTATTCAATAACAGACGAATACGGTCAAGCACAATAAACTTTTTCAGATCTTTTCGCACCTTGACTTTTATTAGATTAGATTTTCGAACAGGTGCAATTGTCTGTAGTTTGGTTGTTCGATTTCTAAGTTCTCCTTTACGCATTTCGAATGTGGAGAATTAATTGGCGATTGCTTCTTCTGTAGAAATGAATGCTTTATCGTTCACGAATACATACGAAAACGCAGAAAATAGCAATACATGAGTGAGGGGGGGGGGCGGTGAATTTCGTGTTAGTGGCACTAGTCAAGACCAGAGTGCCCTCTCCAAATGGAATGTTTTGAGTGTGGGCGAAAGATAATTTCATTCTGAGAGACTACATACATATTTATTCAAGATTCAAGGTCTGAGCCTGTTGAATGATGCAGTTTTTCCATGCGTGGGGGTCTCTTCTGCATGTGTTGCCCCAATTGACTCCGAGATTATTAACTATTTCGTCTCGCCATCTCATTTTTGGTCTTCCGACGGGGCGGGTACGTGATAGGGGAGACCACTCCATTATTCGTTTAGTCCATCGATCGTCCTTTCGTGGTAGACCAAAGTTCACTTCCGTATAGCAGGGCTGGTTCAATGCACATTTTATATACACGGGACTTCAGTCCCATTTCGACTCTTCTATTTGTTAGAAACACAAGGAATCGATTAAATGCTCGCCATCCACTTGCTATTCTTCTATTCAATTCCATCATAAGGTTTTGATCGAATGAGACGCGCACTCCAAGATACACGAAAGAATCAACGTACTTGAGGGATTGCATATCGATAGAGATAGGAGCTTTCCTTCGGTTACTCATTGCAAATGTCTTCTTCTTATTTACAATTAGACCTGCTTTCTTGCTCGTTCGACACAGATCATCGACCATTTTTCTTATTTCTTTAACATTATGGGATATTAAAACTACGTCATCAGCATATCGTAGGTGACTCAATTTCTTTCCATCAATTAGTATCCCATAATCATTCCATTCTAACTCTTTGATGCATTCTTCAATGACTGCGTTAAATAAATGAGGTGAAAGTGGGTCGCCTTGTCTAACACCTCTTCTGACATCAATTGGAACTCTGTCTCTTCCCATTCTGACGAAAACTTGCCCTCTGCGATAAACATCTCTCATAGTATTAATTAATTTTGAATGAATTCCGTGTTTTGAGAGAGCATTCCATACCGTTCCAAATTCGATTGAATCAAAGGCTTTTTCAAAATCAACAAATACGAAATAGATAGGGAACTCGTATTCCATTGATATTCTGACTAGTTCGTTGATTGCAAATGAATGATCAATAGTGGAATAATTTCGTCTGAAACCAGCTTGCTCCGATGGTTGATTGAGATTTAATTGAAATTCAATCCTTGAATCGATAGCTGCGGTGAAAACTTTATAAATTAGGTTGAGTAAGGTTGAGTAAGCAAGAATTGAACAATGTAGTAAAGACGTTTTATGATGGTCTTTTTGCAAACACATTACACCCGTCGAGAACAGCGTACAAGTCAAGTGAACCTTTTCTACCTATATTACCGAGTGAAGTGAGGAAATCTATAATGAGACAAAAGAATGACAAGTCACCTGGTCCGGACTCGGTCACAGCAGAGATGCTAAAGTGCGCTGTCGACATTATTGTTAATCCATTATGTGTACTGTACAACAAATGGATCACTGAGGAGAAGATTGAAGAGCACCTTCCAGACTCACTAATCACACTTATTTATAAAAAGGGAAATCACTTGGACATTACGAATTATCGGCCGATTGCATTACTCAACCTAATTTATAAAGTTTTCACCGCAACTATCGATTCTGAGAGACTAATGACAATAAATGTACCTTGATATTGAGATGTCATGGTATGAAGCACTGATACGACCATGCAACAAATGTTTTATGGTTCTATATATTCAGCAATATTTTCAATAAGAAACTTCTAAATCGCAGTGTTCTTTCGTATCAGTGTTTCAAATAACAAAATTTATCTGAGGCGAAGGAAGACATGCTGATATGGGAATCGCATAATTCAATATCTGGGTGGTTAACGAATAATTAAATGATAAATTAATCCATACTCTTAACAGGTAAACCAGAAGATGTGGTGAATATCACTGAATAATATATGGTTTGGTCTAGATCTATCAGGTTGAGTCATAAGTAATGTCCGATTTTAATAATTCAGAAAATTAGCTCGCGTTTCTTCTACAAGCAGTCAACTCATATTTTTTAATATACACTATAAGTAAATAGCCTTCCTCTTTCTGTTGATCACTAGTTCCTGACTACCCGTTCATAATGGTTAGAGAAGGAAGGGATGGAAGTTGGAAAGGTCGGAATCGACAAGACCATTTCTATTGAATGTAGTTTTGTGATGTTACGAGATGATATCCCATCCAAAGTAGTAATGACAAGGGTGATATGTAGTAAATGTAGAATGGACATGGGAACCTTTCTACCTGATCGGGATAGTCAGAACCATCCTTCGAAAAGAGAAGGTGGCATATTGCACAACTTGACATTTTGAATATTAGAGCCAAAAATGGCTACTCGCACGAATTGATCTCCCATTCTCCGTTAGTTTATTATGTGACCTATGATTGATACAAAAGTATTACTTACTTAGAACCAGGTCGATTCATTGTTGTGTTGGATCAGATGGCATTTGACACCCGAAATTTTTGATCGAACATGAGTCTTCACCTCATGCCAAAAACTTGGAGCGCCGCAAATCGCTCCACTAATGTGTCTATTCCGCAGAGAATGTCACCTAGTAGGGCTGATAAATTGGGCTACTCTTGATTTCCTCTTGATTCCTATAGGGCACTTCATCAAAGAAGACACCCAAGGTCATGATTTTCTTGAAAAACCTTTAACTGGTGAAAGTTTACATTTTGTCGAATCATTATAAGCTTGAATGCGCACCATTCTCACTAACTCTCATGTTGGACAGCAAAAGTATCAATAAGTGTAACGGACCTTATTAGGCTCCCCTCACATATCAGCAGACTCAGAGAATTGACATATTCCTAGCGCTACTTTCATGAGGTTGCCCTATTTTGATGGTCGATATCTTCTAAAGCAGAAGCAGTAGCTCATTGTTCTCAACATTACGTGAAAGATTACTTCAAGTACTATCACATAATCTGAAGTTAACAACTGCACATAAATCCTTCATTGAAAACTACCTCAAAAAATTATTTGGAAAATTTGAACAAAATTTTGTTTTCAAACTCTTGATAATCTCGGGAGTATCAAAGTAGCGCCGACTCACCTCAATATGGGAACATGTAGTCAGAGAGTTGCTCCAAGATATGCCATGAGCACAAGGTATGGGGGTTAAAACTGGATGAGAACCGAAAGTGCAAATTTCAAATTTGAAATCGGACATTACTTATGACTCAACCCTGTATATCTAGTTTCATGTTGATCATTCCTTTGATATTAGACGTCGAAATTCCGAATTTTGACGTATCGTGGGCATGGGATGAGCGAACGAGCGATAAATATCTGTAAATATCTAGTTTAAAGAAGGTGTCCCACGAATATTTAGTCAACTGAGTTCTCACTGTGGGGCAATTGGGATCGAATACCCGTTGAGAGCCTCGAAAATCGCATGTTTCAGTTTTTACTGTCCAAACCGACCAGAATTCTCACAGTATCTCACAATGCGAATGCAATATTTTCGCGGTGGGAGTTGACATTTTGTGGAGAAGGAGTCAGAGCAAGGAAGAGAGATAAGGGGAAATGAGGAGGGTGCGCGAGGGAAACGCGCGCTGCATTTGTGTTTCACCAACTACTAATACAGTCCGGTCAGATCCCCACGTGAAAACGAGGCGCCCGGGGGCGCCCGGGGTGACCCGAAGCGACCCATTGACTTTCACAGCAAGGAGAATGAGAAATTCACGTTTAATTAAAGTGCGCTGTGTTCTCGAGGTCATTACCGAACTTTCAATGTATTTCACATAAATTTAAAAAATAAAAAAAAAAAAAAAAAAAAAAAAAGCAATCGATATGTAAATTATTGTAGCCATTAATAATGAATTATAAGCCATGTCATATTGAACAAACTCCAACAAGACATCAGATAATTAAATATGTAGAAAACATTGAACCTTGCAGCTTCAGGAGTTTTGAAAGTGATTTTTTATTTCCTTTGCAAGTTTATGAATTCCACTGTTTAGGGTATGACATTATTGCTGAACGTATGCTCTACGTTGCAACATTATTGGGAATTTTTGGCTCTCATATTCATCTAGATTTTACTTCTCGAAAATGGGGTCTAAAAATTGGCATCATTGAGCATTTGCTAATATTGCGTCATTACTATGCCATCTTTACTCGAAATTAACATTTTGTTAGATAGACCAATGGTGTGTTATATCATCGTGGGAGAAGGTTCGGAAGTACAGGTTGTAGTTCGCATGATATCATTGAAAAACTAAAAGTCGCAAAACTTTTGGGACACCCTAATATTTAAATCGGTTCAATTTACGTATCATAAGTGCAACCGAGCCGGACTACCGTAGTTGAGAGCTTTCTTTTTTACGGACCCGGTCTTGGTGTGTTCTTAACTACGGTAGTCCGGCTCGGGTGCACTTATTATTCCTAAATTGAACTGTTTTAAATATTTTTTTATAATTAATGCAATTTTTCAAAGTTATGTAAAATAAATTAATAGCTCGGTATTGACCTTGAGAACAAAGCGCACTTTAATTCAACGTGAATTCCTGATTCTCCTTGCTGTGAAAGCCAATGGGTCGCTTCAGGTCGCCCCGTTTTCATGTGGGGATCTGACCGGACTGTATTAGTAGTTGGTGAAACACAAATGCAGCGCGCGTTTCCCTCGCGCACCCTCCTCATTTCCCCTTATCTCTCTTCCTTGCTCTGACTCCTTCTCCACAAAATGTCAACTCCCACCGCGAAAATATTGCATTCGCATTGTGAGATACTGTGAGAATTCTGGTCGGTTTGGACAGTAAAAACTGAAACATGCGATTTTCGAGGCTCTCAACGGGTATTCGATCCCAATTGCCCCACAGTGAGAACTCAGTTGACTAAATATTCGTGGGACACCTTCTTTAAACTAGATATTTACAGATATTTATCGCTCGTTCGCTCATCCCATGCCCACGATACGTCAAAATTCGGAATTTCGACGTCTAATATCAAAGGAATGATCAACATGAAACTAGATATACAGGGTTGAGTCATAAGTAATGTCCGATTTCAAATTTGAAATTTGCACTTTCGGTTCTCATCCAGTTTTAACCCCCATACCTTGTGCTCATGGCATATCTTGGAGCAACTCTCTGACTACATGTTCCCATATTGAGGTGAGTCGGCGCTACTTTGATACTCCCGAGATTATCAAGAGTTTGAAAACAAAATTTTGTTCAAATTTTCCAAATAATTTTTTGAGGTAGTTTTCAATGAAGGATTTATGTGCAGTTGTTAACTTCAGATTATGTGATAGTACTTGAAGTAATCTTTCACGTAATGTTGAGAACAATGAGCTACTGCTTCTGCTTTAGAAGATATCGACCATCAAAATAGGGCAACCTCATGAAAGTAGCGCTAGGAATATGTCAATTCTCTGAGTCTGCTGATATGTGAGGGGAGCCTAATAAGGTCCGTTACACTTATTGATACTTTTGCTGTCCAACATGAGAGTTAGTGAGAATGGTGCGCATTCAAGCTTATAATGATTCGACAAAATGTAAACTTTCACCAGTTAAAGGTTTTTCAAGAAAATCATGACCTTGGGTGTCTTCTTTGATGAAGTGCCCTATAGGAATCAAGAGGAAATCAAGAGTAGCCCAATTTATCAGCCCTACTAGGTGACATTCTCTGCGGAATAGACACATTAGTGGAGCGATTTGCGGCGCTCCAAGTTTTTGGCATGAGGTGAAGACTCATGTTCGATCAAAAATTTCGGGTGTCAAATGCCATCTGATCCAACACAACAATGAATCGACCTGGTTCTAAGTAAGTAATACTTTTGTATCAATCATAGGTCACATAATAAACTAACGGAGAATGGGAGATCAATTCGTGCGAGTAGCCATTTTTGGCTCTAATATTCAAAATGTCAAGTTGTGCAATATGCCACCTTCTCTTTTCGAAGGATGGTTCTGACTATCCCGATCAGGTAGAAAGGTTCCCATGTCCATTCTACATTTACTACATATCACCCTTGTCATTACTACTTTGGATGGGATATCATCTCGTAACATCACAAAACTACATTCAATAGAAATGGTCTTGTCGATTCCGACCTTTCCAACTTCCATCCCTTCCTTCTCTAACCATTATGAACGGGTAGTCAGGAACTAGTGATCAACAGAAAGAGGAAGGCTATTTACTTATAGTGTATATTAAAAAATATGAGTTGACTGCTTGTAGAAGAAACGCGAGCTAATTTTCTGAATTATTAAAATCGGACATTACTTATGACTCAACCTGATAGATCTAGACCAAACCATATATTATTCAGTGATATTCACCACATCTTCTGGTTTACCTGTTAAGAGTATGGATTAATTTATCATTTAATTATTCGTTAACCACCCAGATATTGAATTATGCGATTCCCATATCAGCATGTCTTCCTTCGCCTCAGATAAATTTTGTTATTTGAAACACTGATACGAAAGAACACTGCGATTTAGAAGTTTCTTATTGAAAATATTGCTGAATATATAGAACCATAAAACATTTGTTGCATGGTCGTATCAGTGCTTCATACCATGACATCTCAATATCAAGGTACATTTATTGTCATTAGTCTCTCAGAATGAAATTATCTTTCGCCCACACTCAAAACATTCCATTTGGAGAGGGCACTCTGGTCTTGACTAGTGCCACTAACACGAAATTCACCGCCCCCCCTCACTCATGTATTGCTATTTTCTGCGTTTTCGTATGTATTCGTGAACGATAAAGCATTCATTTCTACAGAAGAAGCAATCGCCAATTAATTCTCCACATTCGAAATGCGTAAAGGAGAACTTAGAAATCGAACAACCAAACTACAGAGAATTGCACCTGTTCGAAAATCTAATCTAATAAAAGTCAAGGTGCGAAAAGATCTGAAAAAGTTTATTGTGCTTGACCGTATTCGTCTGTTATTGAATACAGCAAAAGTTTACGGTCATAATATATACGTAAAATTCGACTTCGGAATCAACATTTGTTTGTTTATCAAAAGACAACGAGATTCGACAATCGGAAATTATGGCTGTGAGTGGGGGATTCGAAAATGAACTGACGTCATGGTCAACTGCGTAATGGGAGAATCGTGGACTAGTTAATCAATCAATATTCAGGTAATCGAAAAAAATGATGGATCAATTGGGTGCGAGTTGCTGAAGTTGCTGGAATTGATTGTGCAACAGACGCTGCTTCTCTGCCAGCGCCGACTGTCGCTCCTCCAGTCTGAAATAGTGATTATCGATTGGTTTGCATACTAATTATCGCTCAATTACAACTTTATAAAAGCTACTCCAAAGATTCCTGTTCCTAGCATAAACAGGATGTAGACATGGTTTAAAGTCAGATCATCTATCTTTCTAGATCGCCAACCTTATAGAATAGCCAAAACTAAAATCCGCCATGTTTCTTCTCACCTCATTCGTCTACTCTCCGCATCGGGATCAAATACGACGGTCGTTGTAGCCTGGATTGGTGATGACTGTGGGGCCATTCCTTGTGAGGGAGACGAGGGAGGAAGGGTCGGGGTCGAGCAAGGCGCCCTCTGTCTCGCATCTCTCACTGAGAACCGAGAGGGCGGGCGAGGCGGCTGTCCGGTGGGCGGGGCCACGACCGGAGAAGGGTGCGGAGCTACGGCCACCGAAGTAGGACCGGAAGGAGGAACGGAGAGGGGCGGAGGAGTGCCGCTCACCTGCAAGCGATAAGAATGGGGGTTGTACAGCAAGGGGCCTTCAGCAAAATCATCTGATAGCTATCTCCTGCGAGTTGAAGGGAGACAGTAAACACGGAAGACCCATGCATCCACATTTTACCCTCCTTTTAACTACCACGGTTTCATCTCCTCTTCTACCTTCTCTATACAGCAGAACATGTAATTCTAAGCAAAACTACAACACGACATACGGCACCGCGAGGAGCAATTCGCAATTTTTTCTCGCTCGAACACTTCATATTTCTTCTGATTCCATTCCCAGAGATTGTCTTCTTCTCACCTCTCTCAAAGCTTGTCCGTCCAGACTGCTCGTTGGCGAGGTGTAGTGCACTGGTGAGGGAGGCACCGGCGGGATCGACGACGAGCTCTGGCGATCCTGCAAAAGGGGCGGAGTCAGGGTGGGCGGAGCCAAACAAAAGATGGAGCCGGGTTCACCAGTGTGCGACCACAAGATGATATCAAGTATGAAAGCAATACAAAAGCTGATATCGAGCTTGAAGGCAAATTAGGGTGCGCTTGATATCAACTTGGGGCTTCACGCCGGTGGATCTGTGCACAAATCATACCCCATTTAGTGCGGGAGCAGCGGGGTCCTTGGGTGCGGGGGAGGCGGGGGGAGCAGGGGGAGTGGAGTGAGAGGGGGCTGAGGGACGAGTGGTTGAAGCAGAAGCGTGCGAAGGAGGGGGCGGAGCCTGCGAGTGAGAGGGCGGAGCCTGCGGGGTCGAACCGTTCGTTGAATTGGAAGAGGAAGAGGCGGATGAAGAGGGAGATTGCTGAAATGGGAGGAGATTAGAGAAGACCAAAGGTTACAGTCAGACCAATTGTCAAATCGATTCACAATTAATAAGCAAGCTTGCGAAAGTGATGAGTTAATATTATTTGATGATCGTTTAATTGCTAGAAGACAGCGCAGAGAAGTGTCTCTAAAATTAGTCAACCTTTCAACGTCTTTTCGTCTCACCTTAATCTTCTGCATGGCAGGGTCCTGCACCATGGCGAGTTTCTTCATGGTGACCATGATGTTAGCCAGCGCCTTGCATCTGGAATATTATGTTTACTGATTTATGCTGATTCATTGCTAAAGGTATAGCTATTTCCTCATTATTTATTGAATTTCCCCACGACAATTGGGCATTACTAAAATAAGGTCGAACCTTCTCAAACTCTGGTCGATAGCAGTCGTGGCTTCGTTCCTCTCTCCCCTCAATCGTTCCATGTCAGCCAGCAAGTCGGATTCACTCTGGCCGTGCACTGAGGGAACAGCGGCTGCAATTGAGAAAACATATTATTAGCATATCTTTGTTTCCATTTTGCATTTGTTGTTCCTTTTCTCGAGTTCGCACTGAGTGCCCCACTTCGGTCGTCAGGATAAAATAAATGTGAAACTCAACACAACGATTTGGTGAAACCGCTTCACAACGATACATATGTGCACATGGAAGTGAGTTAATGATGATACTGACTCTTTAAATTGGCGGCAGCCTTTCCGATCTCAGTCAAACTCGTCGTGAGTCTCTCCACTTCGCTCATTCTCAACTTTCGATTGCTATTGAGCACACTGGCACGCACTTCTTCCACGCTGCGCTCGAAGGCACTGCAAAAATAAGTGATGGACCTTTTTTTAAATACCAGATGAAACCGAAAAGTAATGGGAAATGGAAAATAATAAAAAGATTTTTCTTCACGATAGAATAATAATTTCATCATGTATTGTTCCTCCGCGCTACGCTTTGAGGCGCTGGAATAAGAGTAAAGTGAGATTGCAAATACAATTTAGAAATTTTTTTTAACTGTTTTCTTTCTTCTTCGATACATGAAAAAAGGTTACCAATTCTTGATGATTGTTCAAAATTTCTTTTTTTTTCTCGATCGCACCTTTGGTGTTTCAGCATTATCATTTATACTCGAACGGAAAGAGGATTATCAATTGAAGTGGTCCACCTATTGCAACAAACCAAAAAAAACAACGAACGTGAGATCGTGCAGGAGATCAGTCAACTGTCGTCCGTGTTCTTCCTTTCGCGCGTCTGACGCGCGAGTCGGAATCACGCTCTCCGCGCGGCTGCAAATAATAGTTTTTTCTACGACGATTTGAATATTGCACCTTTCAGGATTTACTTACCCAAACTTAGACTGGTATGTGTAAATAATTTCAGGAGGTCACTTTTTCAGTTATTTTCTCATGCGCACAACGGCTTTGGCAAGTGAATTTCTGTAAACAGTGTGACAATTTCTCACCGTCCGAGTCTCTCCGCAAGCAATTTCAATATTTGATCTCCGGCGCCTCGGATGATCTCACGAGAGCTCTGAGCGTTCACCTGAATTAAGTCAGTTGTCGATCATCATTTCCAATTTTTCCATTTTCCTGTATCCATCTCCACGGTCGCTATTTGAGGACTATTAGTCGCCCAATACTTTGGAAAAGGAACGAGTGTAAAGTCTGCAGCATCTGCAGCCGGTCCGACCTGTGCGACGCGTCGCAGCTGTCGCATCTCCGTCGCCGTCTGCTGCACGCGTTCACGCAGCGCAGCCAGCTGCGCGTGCTGCTGCAGCCGCTCCACGTCGCGCTCACGGCTGCAAGAAAAAAATCCAAATCAATGGGAAACAGCGTTGCAGATGCAGGTTGAGATAACTAAAGAGTAACTGAGTTTACGCTGTCTGATACATTCTGATACCACGAAACAAGCATTGGTGATTGTGTATTTTGACAAAAAATTTAACATATTCATACCTTTCCCTCATGTTGTTCTCTCTTCCGCTGATTGATGAATCAGGCAGAGAGGGCGGCTCCTCGGATGGTGTCCTGTCCGTGCGCAGGTTCAGCACCTGCAAATCAATATTATTCTGTGACCTACTTGTGAGAACAGCACATGATTCCAAACCTATAAAGAAACTTTTCACCGTAGAGCAAAAGTAACAAAAGTCCCTCTCGATTTGCTTTTTTTCTATGAGCGTGTTCTATGACTCCATTCAATACTGACCCCACTCCATTCAATACTGTTTTGGATGAATCGGCGAAGATTGTTTTCAGAAGATATGAGAAAATATTATTATGCCTCATCGCGGCATTTTTTACAGCCTCTCTTGGGAGAAGATAAATCGATATTTTGATAAATTGCTGACCTGTCTCCTGAGTATTTCCATGTCCCTCACACTCGTCTCGTCCATTCCCTTTAACGCAGATTGCACGAGAGATGAGAGACCCTGAAATTTCGTGTGCAAAATTATCACAACTCTCCTCACACTTTCTCGTCGGCTGATTTGGGAAAAGAAAGGGCGAAAGTAAGAAATTCAGGGGAATATTAAAAGACACCTGCAGTTGCCGTTCCATGGTGTCCATTCGAACCCTGCAAATCAATTCTTTTTTTAATATAGCAACTCAAAATGTCAAAAATAATTTTAGAAAATATAATCCCGGAAGTAGCGAATGTGGAATGAGAGCAAGGAGTCGTTTAGAATAAGCGTAAACTGGCATGTTCGAAGAGCGCAATGTCAGTTCGATAATTCCTCGAAGAATTGTAAGGAGAGGAAGCAAATCTAACTGCTCGAACGCCGATCTGATAGGAATTAATGCGTGCAAAATCGATGCGGAGTTCGCACGGGGAAATAAGTCTACGACTTCATAAGTCTAAGCTGGACAGCGACGACTTCAAAGTCTAAGAGGCGCAGGGAAGCGGGGTGGTTAGACTTTGAAAGTCGTCGCTGTCCAGCCCATAAGTCTAGAGTTGTAGACTTATTTCCCTCTGAGTTGTATCTAGTAGCGGTCAGGGAGAGCACTGGGAGAGGGTGGGCGAAATGGACACCAGATGGTGGTGAGTAAGAGGGGCGATCTAGTGGCACGTCATTTACTCCCCCCAGAGCACTAACTTTGAAATGGTTCTCGCGAAATTTCTTCTAAAAATAACATTTATCTGCTCATTTCCGAACTTTCACGTGAGAAGTGGTCTACTTTTGGAGGCGCCCGTAAGTTTGGTGTTCCGCAACTTTCTTATTTAGTCTTAGTCATCACTGGCGATTGATGTAGCTGACGCACGAGAAGTACAACTTTAAATAAAGTGCATGATCTTCTACATGGAAGAAATAAATGTGGATGCAAGCTCTTCTTGCAGAGAGACATAAAGCTCGGCATCGAGTTGGCACCTTGCCAAGAAGTTCTCTCGATTTCTGACTCTGTCATTTCGCGCAATCTCTCGATGTTTCCCGCCTTGGTCTCTCTTGATCTCATCGTTACTCATTAACATTATGTGATAAACCCCTCACCTGGCTTCTCTATCAATAATGGGAGTGGCTGATCCTGATCGTGGCATCGATCGACTGTCGTGGGAGGAGGCCGTGTCTGATGCGTACGCCTCGTATGGATCGTACAACGCCGTGGGCTTGGGAGGACCGAAGTTCTGAAACGTCATCATTTAAATTGGGCACAAAATCGTCAATCGATTCCACGATTACAGTAAAGATATCATCTTTTCATCTTTAATTTGAAATTTTATATAATTTTTGAAAGCGAGCCTTACAGTGAAGAGAAGTAAGAACATGACGGATTTTAGTTTTTTTTGTAGACCAAAAAAATGGATTAGTTCTGTAAACTAACCTGTGGTGAGAAAGCAGCCATCGCACTTGCCGGTCGACCGATGGCAGAGGAAATGGACGAACCGAGCTCGGCATCCGAGAGGTAACTTAATATTATTACTCATTAATATTTACATTTTAATTTATATTAGTATTTTATTTTCTCATTTTCTCTTAATAATATTTTTTACCATCACGATACGGCACCGTATCGCTGCTGCACTCTATTACTTAATTATCTGTGGGCAGTGAAACACATATCCCGCTGCAACAATGATAACAAAAAGTGAATTTGATGCGCATCAGAAACATACTCGAGTCTCGATGCAGGAGAGGGGCAATTGGGCGGTTCCTTGAGACGAAGCACCGATTTGTCACGAATGTCCCTGCAGATTGCATAGTGATGACGCAATTCTCAAATTATCCCTATTTGTTGAAACTATTTTCGATCCCTCACCCCGGAACTAAACTCAGGCATGTTTTACTACTTCCTCAAAGTATCATGTTGCGTATTCTCTAGGTAATCGATATGCGGTCTTGCAACTCTTGTCCCTCTTTCTCTCTCAACAATGAATATCTCTCTCTTTACCACTCTCTCTCTCTGTCTATCCCCTCGTAAGTTCTCTCACCCAATCGGCGACTACTACACGCGGCTGTCCGATTCCACTTTGTAAAGTGCGCACAATCTCGTTCCCGGGGTATCCCCCTTGCCCGACATTCTTTCATTCCTCCAATCCACAAACTGGACAAACTTCCAGAAAGTGGTGTACAAAAATAGAAAAACATCTCACTTTCTCTCACACTTGTAGCCCCTTTCTGGAAATAGGGAAGCATGTGTCTCCATTCTTCTCAACGAGATATCAATAGGAGGGGAGGGTATCATGCAGTCTGTGTTTATGAGGGTGACCTCCCCGGGTGATGACGGGTGATGACAGCTATACGATGCAGGGGCTATGAGACACTACCACAGCTGATATCTGGTTCGGATTGCGTCATAACTAGGCAATCTAAGTAGCTAAAATTGGTGGTAGCTGAGAGGAAAATAGTACACAACACTGTGCAAAATGGCATTGGCAAAATCAATGATGCGAGACGGCAAATGAATGAAAGCGTTAAAGATCAAAGATCAACGCTTACATGGGGTCTTCCAGTTCGTAGAACAGTTGTCCTCGCGGCTCCTGGATGTAGATGCGGACATGCGGCTGCTGCATGTAGCCCATGCTGCAAGGAAAGAGATATTTCATAGTGATGATACAATGTTCAAATGCAATTGTCTCTGTCTGTCTCACTATTTCTCTCTCTCTTTTTGGATGCTCTCGAAAGTTCTTTCACGATGCAATGAGGAAATGCAATGAATAACAAAAACGTATGCATGCATGAAAGAATTATCTAACTGAAATAAGGGTAATAATGAACACGAAATAATTTTAGAAATCTTGTACAGATAGAAAAATATAACACTCAACGTCGGTAACGTAAAGATAAATAATTTAAAGAAGGACGAATGTCCGCGACTCCCGACTGGAAATTTTCTTAGCGAACAATCGGGTACTGTAAGCAAAGGTTGAAGATAATCATCGCAAACTGAGTTCGCCGCTAAACGCAGTAACACTTTTGGTGATTCCACCTGTTCCTCCCCTACCCTAATCCCTCGTTTGCATGTACACTCTTCCCTCCCCCTCCCTCTTCCCCGTGGGGGACGAGGGAGGGGAAGGGAAGAGGGTGCATGCAAACTCGAGAGGAGAGAGAAAGTTGACCGAGAGATTTGGATACTCGCGCACGTGAGAGAACGCCCCTCTACCGTAATCGGCACTTGAACCTGATTGTCCCTTAGCTATTGTAGTTTCTTTATGTGCGCGTATCTCGGTTCGGAGTAAAGATAGAGGTCTCAAATTTTGGATTTCTATTATCGTTCACAGAAGTATGCGAGTAATACCATTAGTTTGAGATTCTATTTTTGAGTTTACTCCTTCTTTAATTGTTTTTTTTAATTCACACCTCAAATTGAATATGCGACAGAATGCCGCCTGCACTTGTCGTATGGTTCGAATCTCCGATGGGAGCATTGTCCGTTTCACCTGAAGAGAGATGGAGATTGCATAGGGATGACGGACGAAATGATCTGGATCTATTGTAATTCCGCCCGAGATGATAAACAGTACCTATACTTATAAGCACCTTCGGGCTCATTGTTACGCTAAAGATAAAAATTTTGATTCAATCAGTTAACAAATACGTTGAAAACAGCAACGCCACAATATCCAAATTGCTTATATTTCCTAGTGATGACGCGACACGAACTTCGTCATTTCGCTGCAGAAAGACGACGTTGACGTCGTTGAGATAACTGCGATCGTCAGAGAAAGCATCCTGGAAATAGCGGTTGCGTCATGACTAGGTAATCACAGACAATTGATTCTTTTAAATACTTAGCGCAAGGCAAAATCTCTTTACTTTTACCGCATGTCATTTATCACGGACACTCAATTTTTTCCACTTTCAATCACGCGTCTAATGTGTGCATCTAAACAACAGGTCAACAACATTCAACGGTTTATTATTCCCGGATAGCTAAGCACATTATCACTGATCTCCAATCGGTGATAAGCAGGGGATGGCATTTAATGAGATGAAGATTATAAATCAATAATACCTTGGCAATCGGCGCGTACTCATTGTGCGAAGAGCTGGACGGCATCGGAGGGCCGTTTCTAAAATTTAATTTAATTTTAAAAAAAAGTAAATGAAAAAACCAGTGAAAATAACGAGGACGTGATGATTTCGAGGGAGAAAATAGTCACTGTAGACGCTTATCGCTGACTATGAGGTGTGCTTTGGCCTGCTATTACTGCGTGGATGCATTGTGCGGTAGGATCGGGAGATGAAAGGAAACGGAAACTGATATCAGATCACGATCAAATCGGGGTGTTTTTGAGAAAAATTCGGGCGAGAGAGTGTGCGGAATTGAGAAAGTGCAGGGTGGAAAAGTTTGACCTACCTCGACGCGCTCATTGCTCGTCTCTCTCGGGCGTCCAAGTCCTCGGACCGGGCCATAGGAGCGATTTGAACTCGCACCTGAATGCAATTATCGATTAGTAGAAAATATAATTCTTGGTGAGACCATAGGGATTACTGTAATTACGCATAGTTCACATCACTGTCTTGAAAAAAAGAGAGCATAAAATGCTCGAAAACTAGAGCACCAGACACTTTGGCGTTTGGCGACGATGTTGATGTGAGAAATGAGCGATTTCGACATCGAGCAAAGGACGCCGTGGATTTGAGTTGCTGTTGTGACAGAATAGACAGCGGATGCCACACGCAATTAGTCGATAGGAGAGCATAAGACTTGAGACAACAACAACAAGAATTTATGAAGAACACGCAGAAGGACAGAAAGGGATCGGGACGAGAGAGTGTGCAAAAGAGAGAGAGAGAGTCCTATCGATCTGCAGGGTTATCCTAAGGAATGTTGGGAATAAATGCGCAATGTGCAATCTCAAATTCCTCCACTTATAGGAAATCATTGTGTCTGTCTGTCTGTCTGTTTTTTTTCCGAACGCGTGACAGACATTTTTTTCGCATTTTCCTTATATTTCGCTTCAAAATCTTCTCAGATCCTTTTCCATATGATAACTGACCAGAATAGCTTTCAAATTTTACAAAATTCAATTAGCCAAATCCATGGCCAAGAGGGTTACGCGCTGGACTAGCAAACCGACCGACGCAGGTTCGACCCCCGCCGCGGGCAAACCTTTTGCCGCATTTTTCGCAAGTGCCAGAAACCGTTCTAGCACGTTTTCGAGCACCGTGAAACACGTTTTCACCTGTTTTGCCGAGTTTTAACCGCGTGACGGAACTTTTCATGTTTTCGCTATAAATCGCTTCAAACTCAATCAATCTTCCAAGATCCTTTTGCATATGATAACCGACCAGAATACCTTTCACATTTTACAAAATGTAATTAACCAAATCCATAGCCAAGTGGGTTACGAGCCAAACTTTGAATCCGAGACCCCCAGGTTCGACCCCCGCCGCGGGCAAACCTTATGCCGCATTTTTCGCAAGTGCCAGAACGTTTTTGAGTACCGTAAAACGCGTTTTCACCTGTTTTGCCGAGTTTTAACTTGAAAAATCGAAAATTTCGAAAAGTTCCCAATTGATTCGCAGAGCGTGGGGAATCACAGGAAAAGTGTTTTGCGATGTCGGAAACGTGTTCGAACACGTCAGGGAAATCAACACACGGTATCCTGCGTTTCCGTTGAGAAATGCTCGTGAGGCTGAGAGCGATCGAAAAAAGTTGCCACGGAGCCACGAAGTGGCGTAGTCCTCCCTGATCCGAACCTGAAGCCGGCTACAGAGCTCCCCCTGAACCGAGCCTGAAGTTGGCTGCCAAGGTCCCCCTGAACCGAACCTGAAGCAGGCTGCCGAGCTCCCCCTGGACCGAACCTGGAGCATGCTACCGAGCTGCCCCTGGACCGAATCTGGAGCAGGCTACCGAGCTTCCCCTGGACCGAACCTGGAGCAGGCTACCGAGCTCCCCCTGGACCGAACCTGCACCCAGAACTATGTATAGAGCGTAGTGTACGCATAGAGCGTAGTGTATTTAACCTCAACACATCCCGGCTAGTTCAAATAAAAATATTGAAATAATCACGGCATTTCCGACAATTTAAATATCAATTAGCGAAAACGAGAATAAGTAGTGTCTCACATCATCAGCATATCTCCACTCTGCGCCCTGTCGGGGCGGGCAGGCTGCAGCTGCTGCAGGTCCATTAGGGGCATGGACAGATAGAGAAGAGGCACTGCGACCTGAGATGGGAAGAGGTTGGTTGTGGACATGTTTGGACAGCCTTCCTGATTGGCATTTGTGGACCATCTTTTCTGAGAATAAGAAAGGGCCACGAAAGGGCCCTTGTCTTTGGTGAACTCTGAATTTTCTATATGCAACGTTTTCTGTTTTCTCAATACAACAAATACTCTTCTTTCTCAAAATTCTAATTGGATTTTTTGCTTTTCAAATCACCCATGAGGCATGAGGCCATGAGGTTCTGGATGAGCAATCTATAGAAATACATTTCCACATAGAGCTTTTTTTCTTGCAATCAACATCGCAGGACTATTTTCGTTTCAGAGCGCTTACACTAGCTCAGAAACGCGAATTTCACTGGTGATTTCGCAGAATTTTCTCTTAGATTCCCTCCGAGCTGACTAATCTATCATGTTGGCAGGGAAGAGAACATCTTGCATCGAACAAGCAAGGGGGGAAAGGGAATATGCAAACAATGAATCTCTCTCTCTCTCTCTCTCTCTCTCTCTCTCGTTCTCTCTGATAACTACACGCACGCTTCCGCTTTCTTATCAGCGCAAAAAGCTTATCAGTAGTACCTTATCACACGAGAGAGAAAGAATGATTGACTGCAGTAAAGGTGGATCTGGTTAAGACAACACAAAAATCGGGAAAAATCGCTTCTCAAAATTGATCTAAACATCGTTAGTAAGCGTGCAAAAAGGCCGTATTTGTTATGATTTTTGAAGAAAAAGATTCAAAAATATGAATAAAAATAGATAAAACCGAGACCTGGATGAGTCAGGGAGTTTGCAGGGGAAGAAGCCATGAATGGAAGTGACAAGGAGGGAAGAGAGAGAGAGAGAGAGAGAGAGAGAGAGAGATTGGAGTGATAAAGGACTGATAAGGATAGGAAAGAGAGAGGCGTGACACCCAGGGAGCCACCACACAGTCACATACCTCGATTTATCTATTCCAAAACGGTTCCCAATTATGAATTTACACTTTCGAACCTTCTGGCCTAGAATACGTAGTAAGAAAGCATGTGAGAAACTTGGAAAAATCGCAAAATGCTGATAAGAAAGATGATGACGTCAGAGCTTTCTAATACGCTGTGTGTAAACCCATTCACGCGGTGCTTGAAACGCGCGCAACATTTTAAAGCCCAACTAATCTCGTCTTATCATTGATAATAAGCAGGGGTCACACTTCGAAAACTCTTGGAACGATGCCAACTCTATTGTTGATGTCTATCTACACATGATTTACGACAAGGGAGAGACGAGGAGAGGGGCAATAGATACGTAAACTACGAAAAGTGGGGGGAAAGCAGAGCTATGATCAACGAAAATCGCGTCCCGGCACAATTTCCGCTTGGCACGGTGCCATAAAAATACAGTATCTTCAAAAATCGGGCTCGCATTGAGATTGATTTGGTACGGCGCCATCAAAACAACATTATCTAGCATAACCCTCGCAAAATCACAGTGAGATAAAAACAAAAATATAAATGGGTCCCGCACTGAAATTGTTTTGGCACGGTGCCAGCGTAACTACGGTATCTTACCGGGCGACTCTCTCCACTCGTCGAATCGGACGTGGCGCGGCGTGGGCTCGGGCGGGAGGACTACGTGCACCGCCCTTTCGGGTGACTTGCGCTTCAGGAAGCGGTTCTTGCCCCAAGCGATGATGCCTCCGGGCATGATTTGGCGCGGGGTGGCGAAGGGTTGGCGCAAATTGGCGCGAAAGGGCGCGAGAAGACTCGATAACGACGCGGTTATCTGCTTCTTCTTCTAACTTCTTCTCAGTACTCGGCCGGCTGGTCGTCGTCGTAATTTAGAGAGAGAGCAAGAAGGGATATCTAACTCTAGCCGTCGGGCCGCCCTCCTCGATTCACCTGATCTCTCGCCCTCGCTGTCTGGTTGTCTGCACTCTCCCACTCTCTCTCTCCTCGTTGAGATAGGGCAGCGAATCGCTCTCTCTCTCTCTCTCTTCTCTCTATCAGAGACTCGTTGTTACACAATTCACCGCCCATCAGTCTTTCACTCTCTCTCTCTATCTGACCGATAGAGAGGGCTACTCGGACAGGTTGCACGCTGCGTTTGTTGCAAAACGAAGCGCGCCTCTAGAGAGGGGAGGGGATAAGTTACTTAGTTTGATTTTGCCAACAGCCCAGTGATTCGGAATCGAAGGCTTGGGCGCAGGCTGGTTTTTTTGCTGCAATGTGAAACCCCTATCCACCAGGATGCGAGAAAAAATAATGAGTTTTCACGAAATGCCGAATCCGAATTCGTACCATTTGATAAGGTGCAGTCTGCTTTACAGGGAACAATACATGGTTGGAGGAAACAATAAAAAAAAATTCCTATCTTGCCTACTAAGAAAGAGAAAGAATACGCGCCACATTATTAGAAACGATAATTTACCCCCATTCAAACCTCTATTCCGGAAGTAGTAAAAGAGAATGATGGGGGGAGGTAGATACTACGAATGCAGATCCCGAATTCGAAGTACGGCATTTTCAGAGAACGGAAAACACAGCCAGTGGGTAAGAACAAGCACAGTCTTAAGCGGACAACAGACCCCAATGCATTTCATTTCTCGCCTATTTCACCGGTGCGGCCATTTTAAAATGTGAAAAATTCAAACTAAACTCCCGCGCGGAATGAAATGTACTGTAAGTTTGGGCAGGTGCAACCGATCGATTTGGCTTCGTTCTCTTGAATGAGCTTTCTCTGACTAGTGATATCTGCCATTGTGGCTCAGTTGGTTACAGCTTTTGCTAGAAAACGGAACATCGTAAGTTCAATTCCACTCGAAACAACCGATCTCAGTGAAATGAGAAAGCGAGAATGAATATTGATACAAGCCGTGAAATGCATTGGCCTTAATACTGTGCAAGACCGCGCCACTATCTGTCTGGCTATTAGCGCAGTAAGGCCCTACCTATGCACAAACAAATACCTCAAAGTACCTCAAAGTGACCTCAAAGTGTACAAGATGCATTACCAAGATATATGGATAAGTTTGACTAATTTTATGTCTCTTTCAGGTATACCGTATACCGCATACTCTTTTTTACCGTATACCTTTAGTAGGTTGATGATAATGTTGCTCCTTGGAGGCTGGATGGAGAATGGTGTTGAGCCATTGGTCGAATCGACCGATCTTCTTGCGACGATCGGGCGGCAGAGAGCCCGAACGATGGAAGGGCGACGACAGGATGACTGCAATCGAGAACTGATTGAGAAAGAACATACGGTAGACGGGATACGGTAATCGATTTTTAGATATCATAGTAATCAGCAGATAGGGGCGCGAAATCATTGCTCATAATTTGTGGGAATGATTATCTCAGGAAGAAAAGAGAAAATGCAACGGTGCAAAGTGGAATGCGAAATGTGAGAATACGGTCTCTTCATTACGCACGTTCTCTCATCCACTGATCGGTTGAGAGAGCGTGCGAAATGAAGAGACCGTAGGCTCACAAAACGCACTCTAATGCGAAGGAGAAGTCAGAAAGAGTGTGAAGCGAAGCAAATCGAATGGAATCCTGTCTGACAAGGGGAAATCACGATATCATTAGAGAGATTACGAGATTGCGTCAATCAACCGATGACCGGTATCAGTAGGTGCAAATAATCAGTGTCTGATGCTAAAGGGCAAGAGCCGAGAATTTGAGGCGAGTAAAGATGCATGAGAATGAGGCACAATCCGATTTAAATGTGAATCATCTATTTCCGGCCGTCAAAAGGGGATCAGTAGCTATATGTTTGAGAGGTTAGAGGGATTTTCTCTCTCTCTCTCTCTCACTGTCTCTCTTGCTTCTTATCATTATTTTAAGCTTTGAATGCGTTGCAGAATGAGAAAACCCGTGGGAAAAAGATCAAGTGTTGGATAGTTTTTTTATAGATGCATTTTTTTTCTTCAATTGTAAGCCGTTTGTTTATAAGATAGCGCCTGTTGATAGATGGGATAAATAGGAAAACAATTATACAATGAGATGGAATTCTGTGGAGAAAAAAATGTATGGGACAAATAATGCGAGCAATGTTTCCACCGATTCCGGTCTGAAAGAAAGGGGGAATGTGAGATATTTCGCTGTAGGCGCTGTGGGAGTGTTGCCGCGCTCATAAAGGGGCACTCATATCTATCGTGACTCATACAGTACTCAAAGAAATGCACCGCCGACACATACAACTAGGGAGAAATTTCGGCAATCAATCAATCAGAAGCGGTGTGATAGTAGGGCGAAATTGACGGGAGAAGATGATTCATGATACTGTAGTGCACACTTTAGTGTCGAGCGGGTCAGGTATGTGCGACGGCTCGTTACGTTTTTTGCGCGAATGACAATAACGATGGAATGATGGGAGTGGTCCACTATGATGATGGTCCAGTGTGGGATGATGGGACATTTCGAAAACTGCGTTTAGATGCCCAAAAAGGGCCCGAGCACGATCTCCCGAAATGGATCAGAAGTGAGATTGCGTGTAAAAGTTAGAGAGTCCCTCCTTATTTAACACACTCTTTGGCTCAGGAGCTCTGGTCGGGATGTGGAATGATGATATACCAAATAAGTAACGAGTGGGGGGGGGTGAAATTTTTGGGATCAAAACGAGCGGTTCAGGATCACCGAGTGCCTGTGGGGAACACGAATGTATATCGGATATAGGACACACTTGACGGGAGAAGAGATGAGATGAGAGGGGAAGTGAGAAAAGGAAGGTGGGAGAAGCGTCTGTGCGTAGTGAACGAACAAACAGTATGGGACATCAGACCAGATTAGATGATCGATCGCGTGACGTGCGGGAGCTACTGTAGTGAGAAGAGCTACTGTAGTGAAGAGGGGATATCTATACAGCTAGCTCCAAGCATAAAGGAAATTTTCTGAAAGAAGAGAAAAATATATGAGACCATCTCATTTGTGTGCCCTCTATTTCTGCCCGTTTCTGTAGGTTGGTCTGCGTTGGGAGAATGGGGGAAAGGAAAGAGGAAACTTGAGATAAAAAGGAAAATGCACGCTGTGCTTAAGCCTAAGTTAGGGTTCACCTTGCTGTTAATGTCAAGTATCTGGGTGAGGATGTGATGATAAGTTAGTTGGAAGTGCGATGGGTCAGAGTCAGCAACTGAAGAGGACGAGAGAGGGAAGACGGCGGGGCGAAATGTAAGCTGTGTCCTCTCTTGTTTGCAGAAAGTCTCGTCGGCGATGAGAAAACCCTCAACGCACCTGAGATTTAGCGAAAGAATACAGCCAGGATGCGAAATGCACAATATAAATAATTAAATAATTAAATCAATCAAATTTAGAGTACGGTAACTTGTGGAGCCGGAGAGAGAGCCGTCTTTTGGAAGACACACAAAATCGTTAGTAGGCGCGGCACCACTGCAAATGTTTCTCTGACGTTGTTTCAAAGTGTTTTTAGTGTTTTTCATTGATAACTTTGTTTCCTATTGTCGTGTCTAATTTATTTCTTGTCAGATCAACCTGCCATGGTCCTGCGATTATGCGGGCACCGGTTTCGGCTCGGATTCGGCCGGAGAAGTGAGTTTTCTTGCTTCACGACTTTCCACTTTTTTGACTTCTCATTTTGCATAACCCCGGTCAAAGCTTCTTAGTTAGGTTAGAAGCTAGGTGGTCTGTAAAAGTCTAAGAGATTCTCTTACTTTTTGGAAATCTCTCACTCATGTCCCCTTTCTGGAGTGTTGGAATCATGTGATTGCAGATATGTGCACCGATTTGTTCTACTTGCTCATCTGCGCGTCGCTGTTCTTCCTCGTGTCGATTGGCTTCACCAACACACTCTCAGATGCCAAGGCGATCGATAGGGTGAGTCGAGCCTTTTCCCTTGTAAAGCAATCACACAACACTTTATCTCTCACGCGGACAATTATGCTGTTGCGAAATTTACAAACCAGTCACATTGCGCACAAAACTGGTCATAATTATAGTTCTCCCATTTTCGCTAAAATTTACAGCATTAAAAAAATGGAAATCGAATTATATTTTGTCGATTCCCGAGGGTGCAACGAGATAGTGCGGTATCGTAGTATAAAATGAACAGGAAATTTTATCCCTCTAGAGGGGATACGATAATGCAAATTAGTAAATCGGTAGATCAATAATGATTGTAGATGCCCGCACTCGTCTTGCCGCCGCTTCCCATACAAGGCAATGAGCATCCATTCGAAGAGCGGAGAAGGCTGCCTGTAGAAAAGGTGCGGGATTCTCGATGCATTAAATATCTATTCATTTATGCCCAACAACATTATATTTTTGTGATAATGAAATAGAAGCAGAATTGGGAAGGTGCCCTGTGGCTTCACCTGGATGACTAAGGTGTTTAGCAATATGATCTTTCGGTTTTGTAACGATTTTCATGTATAAAATAGCCAGCAATCACAGTTGTAAAGCGGGTTTTGATTGATTCCTTTCTAGGTAGACGGTAGCGTCGATGCCAAGCCGTTCCCCGTCCTGCCACAGCTGGTGGAGCCCGTGCAGCGAGTGCTCAAAGCGCCCAAACCACCCTCAGATGAAGAGAGGAGGTTACCTCCCGCGTAAGTGTCGTCTTTTTTCTTCGGTTTGAAACGCCAAATCAATTGGATAGACAACGATACGAAATATACCACGTGCTCTACACTAGATTGTTTGGCCTCACAACAAATTAGACAGCTGCAAATCTCATTCTGTGAATTTTGCCAAGATGTGTATAGTAAACGTACTGAAATTGAGCGGGAATTTCGATTTTTCCGTTGATAATTTGTATATTTCACAGGCAATCGTCTCGAGGGAAGACGATCGACGGCCAGCCGTACCCGAAACTGGCAAGCAACGGCCAGTTCGTGCCCATGAGACGCATTGTGCACCTGGATCTGAAGGGAGCGCCCTACAAGGTAACCTTTTTTTTATTTTTGAGTCCCATTTACTCCGATTTTGACTAAGTTCATTCCATTCCCACATTCCGAGTAAAAGATTTGATAATTGTACATTGTCCTTCTTTATCGATCGATAGTTACACGGCCATGTCCAGTTGCTCCCATCAAGAGAAGCGGTTTCCTTCCCTTTGCTCACTGAGTTGCCTTCGGCCCCTTTGATGTTTCATTCGATGTAGTGTCACCTGGGAAACCAACGGGAAGCGAATTAGTCAGAGTGGCACATCTAACACTTGCAAAATGGAACGCGATTCAAAGAACAGAATTGCATACAGAAATCATAAATTGCGTGGAAATGGAAACAAAAACGATATACTGAACACAATTCAATAGTTAGTCAGTATTGAAAAGCAGACAGAGAGTATACATGAAGTAGGATATCTATGAATTAGCTATAAATCGATAATGATGCTCCCTGATTGTCAGGCGGGAATCTTTCCATACGTCTAAATCTAAAATCGATAATGATCCCTGATTGTCAGGCGGAGATCTTCCCCGAGGTGTTCATGCTGCTCGCTCGAATGGGCGCGACAGGAGTGGTGATTGAGTGGGAGGACATGTTCCCCTATGAGGGCATGCTGAAGACTGCAGTCAATGGAAATGCATACACGATGAAACAGGTGAGAGAAAGGCGATCGATAATTGATGAGCGGGATAGGAATAGGGTTATGGTAGTCGTGTATTGTCAGTCCGTATAGTAAAATGGAAGTAGATAGTACGTTCTTAATTAGATGGTAGAGACGTTGAAGTGAGTCTAGTAAGGAAAATACCTGGTTGATCCGCATTTCAGAGTGGCAGGGCTAGGATTACGGTATTCGTATGCTTATAAATCGATAATTTATCGTATAATCGATTGCAGGTGGACGACATTCTCTCCTCTGCCGCCCGTCATCGACTGTCGATCCTGCCGCTCGTGCAAACTTTCGGCCATCTCGAATGGATCCTCAAGCTGGAGCAGTTTGCGCATCTGAGAGACGACCCCGCACTGCCCCAGGTACGGTACTTATATTGCACTGTTGAAATCGAGATCTCCCCTGAATTATGTATTTGAATTGTTATGTCCGTTGATCGGTAGATGCTCTGGGTCAACTTTCGTTTGCATCAGTAGTGTTACCCGGTGCATTGTAGTTGTAGAATGGGTTTATGAGAACGAGAGCATAACTTGCCAACGCTACATCGTTTGCAATTTGTCGAATTATAAATAATAGTGAATGTTTAGAAATTGTTGCTTTAGTCAGGAGGTATATGAGAGTATGCTTGCAAATAAGCAGTGCAGTCAATATTACAATTGTTGAGGTGATCTGCGTGGGCAAGCCGGAGGCGTGGGAGCTCATCAAGGACATGCTGAACCAGGTACGGTAGTCCTTCTGATTAATCGATTTTAGCCTACTCATTTGATAAGGAACATTAGTCCGTGCCTCCTTCTGAGACCTCCATCTGAAGTGTGTGGATATTGATGATAATGAAGAAAAAATATCTAGAAGTCCTAAAGAATTTCATAGGTTTTATTTGTAATTTCAACCTTGGCGCCGTCACATTACTGAACTGGAAATAATCCTAATTTGTGTCCGGCGTGTAACATTAAATGGGCGGGTTCTTCAAACCTGATCAATTGTATACGGTAGTTATTCAATAGTTTATAATTAATTCTGTCTAATAATGCGCATTGCAGGTGGGGCGAGCGCACGCCAAACACGGTCTGCCCTTCTACCACATTGGAGCAGACGAGATATTCAATGTGAGTGACGTCATACCATTTTATTAAGAGACGGGATCGGTAAAACTCGACCACCCCCCGGACGTCGCCGCCCGAATTGAGAGCTGGGGGTCCATACTCGGGTGGGTAGAGGGGCTGCACCTGGGATTGCACAAAACACCACTTATTTCTATTTGCCGGCTCTGGACTAGGAGAAATATGGGTTTGAGTGAAAAATGGTCGAAAAATCAAAATTTCTTAACTTTTAAAGATAGACTCTATCTATCATTCGCGTTATGTTTGGGGTGCCCAAACACAATAATACTCTTGTTCAGACCGAATTTCGGCTCATTCCAAATTGACTTTTCTGACTCACAATTTTGATTTTTCGTGTGAAATAACCATTTTTTGGAGTTTTTGCCAATCAAGTCTACGTGCATGGTGTACAACAATACATTATGTGACTAAATGAGTGAAAACCAGGACATTCGGAGGATGATATTTTTCACAATAAAAATCCAAAGTTCGGACCCATGCACGAACTTTCCGATTTCTTTTCGATTAAACTTTTCTCATTTCTGTTAGTTTGGCCTAAATATAATCATTCGTACCTGAAAATGCGTTGTTATACAGTTTTCTGAAGATATTTCGTCATAGTCATTTGAGAATTTTCGAAAATTTCGTCGCTGGTTTCGCCATAAATTTCAAAGTGTATATCTCTCTGATATTAAAATCCTGATGATCCTACGTAGTTCTAGTGCTGCTGAAAATGCTTGAACATTTATTTGAAATATTTTTTCTTTTGAACTTTTCAGGATCTATGAATGAGTTAACCTCGAGAAAAATCGGTGAGTAGAAAATGTTAAAATTGAAAATAAAATCATATAATTATATAAGTATCAGAAGGTTTCGAAGTAAAATATTGCACACACTAATTTTTCTAAGGCAATAGAAGATATTTATATTTAGTTCGGACGTTTTGGAAGAAATTTTTTTTCCACAAAAACCATGAACCCCGGGTCATGGTCCAAAATCGTAAAATTTGTTTTTCGATTAATTGTGTATTGCAGGTACCAGCATGTATATTTATGCTGTGGTTTAAACATAAACCACATTTAGACGCCATAGACCAAACGGGCACGAATACAGACGAAAAACAGATTTTACGATTTTGGACCATGACCCGGGGTTCATGGTTTTTGTGGAAAAAAAATTCTTCCAAAACGTCCGAACTAAATTTAAATATCTTCTATTGCCTTAGAAAAATTAGTGTGTGCAATATTTTACTTCGAAACCTTACTTATATAATTATATGATTTTATACTTATATAATTATATGATTTTATTTTCAATTTTAACATTTTCTACTCACCGATTTTTCTCGAGGTTAACTCATTCATAGATCCTGAAAAGTTCAAAAGAAAAAATATTTCAAATAAATGTTCAAGCATTTTCAGCAGCACTAGAACTACGTAGGATCATCAGGATTTTAATATCAGAGAGATATACACTTTGAAATTTATGGCGAAAACAGCGACGAAATTTTCGAAAATTCTCAAATGACTATGACGAAATATCTTCAGAAAACTGTATAACAACGCATTTTCAGGTACGAATGATTATATTTAGGCCAAACTAACAGAAATGAGAAAAGTTTAATCGAAAAGAAATCGGAAAGTTCGTGCATGGGTCCGAACTTTGGATTTTTATTGTGAAAAATATCATCCTCCGAATGTCCTGGTTTTCACTCATTTAGTCACATAATGTATTGTTGTACACCATGCACGTAGACTTGATTGGCAAAAACTCCAAAAAATGGTTATTTCACACGAAAAATCAAAAATGTGAGTCAGAAAAGTCAATTTGGAATGAGCCGAAATTCGGTCTGAACAAGAGTATTATTGTGTTTGGGCACCCCAAACATAACGCGAATGATAGATAGAGTCTATCTTTAAAAGTTAAGAAATTTTGATTTTTCGACCATTTTTCACTCAAACCCATATTTCTCCTAGTCCAGAGCCGGCAAATAGAAATAAGTGGTGTTTTGTGCAATCCCAGGTGCAGCCCCTCTACCCACCCGAGTATGGACCCCCAGCTCTCAATTCAAGCGGCCACGTCCGGCCAGGGTGCAATATGGTCGAGTCTTACCGATCCGGTCTCTTAATGTACAAATTAATATTTCTAATATGTCGATCCTAAAAACTATTTTTAATTTTGTTGTGGTGGAACTAACTAGTGAGCAGGATTGCTGAAGTGCTATTCACTGTTATTTGTCGCACGCTTGAAACGTGTAGCAGGCAGGTTTCACGACTGCGGCTAATTAGACGATTCTTGTGTGCATGATGTTCCCTCTCGGGTGTCAAGGTGCACCAATCACACACAAACTCGATTCACACAAATAAATACTAATTAGTTTATTTCGTATTAGTTGCTAGTGAGGGTGTGTCTTCACTGCAAGACCTTGGTTCATCTCAAACGCTGTGCGTTTTCTTGGACTTCTTTCGACTGAAGATGGCGATGAAACTGCAATAATGTCGATTAGTTTTATCATGATAATTAGCTAATTAACAATAAAAAAATATGCGCTTACCGCTCCTTGAAAGTGGCATTTTCGTCGCCCTTAGCCAGCCACTTCTTCACGTTGAGATGCACGCACGCCCAATCACTGTAAGGGTTACGGTATTGTGATGTTATCGATTGAATTTGGCAATTTAATCCATATTGATGCGTTTTTTTCAGCAGAGTTTTAGACGAATATCAATCTCAACTTTGATTCTTGGTTATGAACAGATATATATATTTTTTAAAGTCCAATCGATAACTGACAACGCATCGGTGCACCAGTTCCGATCCGCCTCCGCATCACTTTCTTTGCCAGTTTTCGTGTTGCCGCGACTCCTGAAGAGTATTGATTTTCCTTGGAATATTTACAGTACTCCTAGTACGGTAGGGGCAGATCACTATACCGTACCTCGAAGACCGTGTCCTCTCCTTCTCTTTCTCCTTGAACGCTTGCCGCAGGTACAGTATGTTCTGCAAGCAAGCTTCTTTCGTATGGTATCATGAGACCCTCGCGAGCTAGATACAGTAAGCTGGCAGATTACAGTAACCCACTTAGCCCAGGCCCCATCCACTACTGCTCCTACAGAAACGGCATGATTGGACAGTAATCGAACATGCACCCTACAGTAACCATACCGTAACCCTCTGCTCACCCGCTGTTCTCGATGGAATTGGCGTGCGCAGTACCACGTGAACCAGAGGATGACGATGAGCACGAGCTGCGCCAGGCCCATCAGGGTGGCCATCATCTGCTCGTTCTGCAAGAAAATGACCAATTTTTGCGCGAAATCATGAGTATGGCCCAATCGAAATACCGTATCCTGGTATTTTAATGGACCGTATACCTCGGGTTCGTTGTAGACGACATCGTCGAACGAGCGCAGATCGATCCGGTCGGCATCGCGGTACCTGAGAGTTGAAAAAGTGAACCGTAGTGTGACTCCATCCAACTACCGCAGTCTCTGACCCGATTGTACTACCGTAGTATCCGCGGGGTGGGGAAACTAACACAGGCTCGTAGATGACTTCGCCAATCTTGGCGTGGCGTTGAAGGCGATCGACGTCGTGAGCAGACTTCGGCTCACCGGCCGCCATGGGAAGGGGAGAGTGGAGTGAATGAGGGGAAAGAAAGGGGAAGGGAAGAGAGGGAACTACAAACTACTATCAAATAATGCAAAATGCGTTCTTATGGCCACTAAAAACGGTACAATAGGTTGCTTGGGATTTGGAGGCTTTGCTGGACTGTAGTTGTAGGCAACTTCAAGCAATAATGTTGCACAAAGGTCATGCACTACGGTAGAGTCCGTAGATTATTGATTTATCGATGGGTTAATTTCAGATGGGAACGTGCAATGAGACGGCGTCGCTCATCTCCTCAATGGCACACTCGAAGGACCGCGTGACCCTCTGGCACATTGGACGGACGGCACAGCACGTCAAGGACACCTTCAATGTGAGTGACGAATACTGTAGATCTTGAGGGAGAAAGCATACGGTTGCAAGGGCGAGAATGCTGGGGTACGGTAGGTTTGGGGGTGGAATGCTTCATATTCAGGTGGATTGAAGTAGGCTTCCTTAATGATTCACGAACACTGAACACGTGGAGCAATAGGATTGTTAGACTTTTTATAATTGATTTTTTGTTGATCATTTAGGAACTAAAGTAGATTACGATGGGTTTTTTTCTAGTTACTACTTAACCTAAAACGACAAGCCCTGTCTGTCTGTGAGTGAGTCCGTCCCGTCCGAAACTACGGTAACAAGTTCGCTGGAGCAACCACACTTGAATGGGTCAGATACATGATATTTGACAAAAACACAAAAATCATTAAATCAATAATAATCAATAAATCAATCAATACTACCGTAACCTACAGTACCCCTCAAAAAGTTCGCTGGGGCAACCACACTTCCTTGGGTCAGATACATGATTTTTGTCAAAAACACGAAAATCGATAAATCAATAAATACTACCGTAACTTACAGCACCCCCCGATGAGTTCGGCGGGTCAGACCGCAGGTCAGATTCATGATTTTTCTCAAAAACATGAAAATCGATAAATCAATCAAAACTACCGTAACCTACAGTACCCTCCGATGAGTTCGGTGGGTCAGACCGCAGGTCAGATTCATGATTTTTCTCAAAAACATGAAAACCGATAAATCAATCAAAACTACCGTTACCTACAGTACCCTCCGATGAGTTCGGTGGGTCAGACCGCAGGTCAGATTCATGATTTTTCTCAAAAACATGAAAATCGATAAATCAATCAAAACTACCGTAACCTACAGTACCCTCCGATGAGTTCGGTGGGTCAGACCGCAGGTCAGATTCATGATTTTTCTCAAAAACATGAAAATCGATAAATCAATCAAAACTACCGTAACCTACAGTACCCTCCGATGAGTTCGGTGGGTCAGACCGCAGGTCAGATTCATGATTTTTCTCAAAAACATGAAAATCGATAAATCAATCAAAACTACCGTAACCTACAGTTCCTTGGATCAGGCAAAAAGTTGCCACTACGCCACGAAGTGGCGTAGTGGCAACTTTTTTTCGATGGCCCTCCTGGACCCGGCGACTGAAGTACCCCTGGACCGAACTATACCCAGCGACTGAAGTCCCCCTGGACCGAACTGTACCCGGCGACTGAAGTCCCCCTGGACCTTACTTTGAAAACGTAGTGCGCTTAACCTCCACGCACCCCGCTAGTTTACTATAGATGCATGTATAAGGTAGTCGGATTCCCTGTATTACGGTAATTGCCAATTTCGATTCGTTGCAGACGACGGTGCTGGCGTGGCACGACATGTTCGCGCACGCGATGCCTGCCGACCTTGAGAAGTTCAAGTGGGTTTGCGGTTTCATGATTGGTAGATGAGACTGTCCTTGACAGTTGTCGATGATTCGACAATGATTATGTTTTGAAGAAAAAAATTAAAAGAGAAGAATAAGCATAATAATATAATAATATTTATCTTACTTCAAAATATGATAGCATGTGTAATACATTTAAATGACGTTATAACTAGTGATGAAGTGAGGTAGGAGAGCTGAACGAGCAGCACAATGGCATTGCTTAATCATTGCAGACTGCCATCACTGCTGGAACCGGTGCTGTGGAGCTACGCAGAGGACCTGGACGTGTACCTCCAACCGTCGACCTGGGAGGCACTCAGGGTACGGTAGGGTGGAGGTGGATCGATAACTGTCTAGTATTTAGTTGATACGGGTTGGGTACGGCAACTGAATAGCTTGTTACTATGTATTTTTTTATTTGTTATCACTAAAGCTATTCTGGCGCTTTTTTTTATTTTATAAACGATGAGAGTTCGATATCCTATCGCTCATTTTATTAAACCCCATATTGTGTAACGTGCATGTAGCCGCTATGCGCCGGGTGAAATATCCAGGATTGACGAAAATGCTTTACTTTTATATATTATTAATTAATTCTAATTAGCATAATTCATTAATTTTCAGCCGTTCCCTCGTGTATGGGGTTCGTCTGCGTGGAAGGGGGCGGACGGGCCGCATCGATTCCACTCAAACCCCCTCCACTACATACGCAACCACGAGAGTTGGGTGACGCAGTTTGCGCGCGTCTGGAGGGACTTTGACTATGTCCAGGTGGGTTGCGGTTGCAGGGGGGAGGATGAGAGGGAGGGGCGAGGAAGTGGGGTCAATAGGGCGATGGATAACGACGAATAACTAGGGAAGCAGCTATGATATCAACAAGAGGTTGTGCTTATGTCCAATTTTGAAAGGAAATTCCAATTTGAATTTTGCTTGGGTGACGCAGATCGCGAATTTTGTTTGCACTGCAAAGACCATCATACTTCTAAACTGGGTATTTTACAAGACAATTATTAGTGCATTTTTTCTGACACACCCAGTTGATTTCTGGTTACACGTAGTTGGCAAAACGGGAAATGGCGGGTAATCTTCAGTATCTTCGAGATTTTGATATTGGAAAAAATATTTAATAAAGAAAAAATAATAATTTAGGTTAGTCAGAATTGCTTTATCGATCGTGCCGTCAGGGTCTGATCATGTCTGATTTCTGGTTACATCTAGTAGACTAAATAGGTTATTTGCGGGAACTCCAGTTTGTTCATTGATGGTTGTTCAAAAATACATTTATATAAAATTAGTAATAATAATATTTATGCGAGTCACGGGGAAACGCGGTACAATAAGATAAATTCAAAGAAAGGCACAAATCATTATTGGGCAATAACAACAAAAATTAGTGTATGATTAGGCAATACCGTATCCATTTATTGATTATTTGTTATAGTCTGAACTGATTTCTGGGGGGTGACAAAGCAGCAACGGAGCATAACTTTGATCAAACTTGACAAATCTGTAAGAATTGTTTCCCTATTGGTTATTTGCTAACCTGCATCGATTCGGCTTGTTGCTGAGTTTTTCTGACATTTTTGAATTTTCGACTAATTAGCGAAATTTTAATTAGCTAATTAGTTAATTTGTGGGTTTGAAAGCTCTCGCGATTCTCATCATGATAACACTTGGATTGAGTGATGCAGGTAGGATTAGAGCAGATATAAACCTCGTTGCTGTTTTTGTCCGTTGCTGTTTTGTCACCCTCCCGATTTCTGTCAGATTTCTGGTTGCACGTTGTTGACTAATACCGGAAATGGCGGGTAATCTTCACTTTATTGTCCTTGACTATTATTGAAAAAAATATTTAAGTAAAATCAGTGTATGATTAGGCAGTACCGTATCTCTTTATCGATCGTTTGTCGTCAGGGTCTGATCATGTCTGGCTGGTCTCGCTACGATCATCTCGCCATACTCGCCGAGACTCTGCCCATCGGAGTGCCCGCACTGGCGATGAGTATGGAGACAATGATGGAGGCACGGCCGATGAATGGTGAGAGACACAGTGGGAATGCCACGGTCTCTTCATTTCACACACTCTCTACACCGGTCGGTGGATAAGTGTCAAATAAAGAGATCGTGGTGTCAGGAGCATGTTTGGCCAGTTGCCGAAAAATTCCTTTGTTCAAAAAATGAAACCGGATAAAGGGGGTCTCTGGCTCGCTCCGGAAAGTGGAACGGTTGAGCGCTGATAATATTTTGCCTAATCAATAATGTAGGTCGGTATCCGGCGACGAAGGACGTGCTGCAGTGCAGTCCGACGGTGGAGAACGGCGGATACGTGTACGGATGCAGCTTCCCCGGTGTGTGGAATATGTATAATACTTAATACTTAATACTTTATTCTCCATCGGGAATGAGGGTGAGGACGGTTATCTTGACGTGATGATGGATTCTTCGGCTCAGGATTGAGCTGTTTTGTGTGGAGAATCAGGCAGTTTTCGTGTCACAATCACAACTTACGGATTCGGGAAGTGGTCGTAATTAATTTGGGGTTTTTTCGGAGCCCTACTGAGAAGGGGGTTTTGGGGGCGGTTACTAGGTGGGAGGGGAGGTTATTCCAGAGCGTTATGGATCGACTTGCACAAGTGGAAATTGAGACTGGTAGCCTGCAAGGAATCGAAATGCGCAAGCCATGAGCGAACCGTAGAGAACGTGCTAAGGGAGCTAGTGAGTATAGGTTAGTGGTGTCCAGCAGTGCGTGCCCATGAATAGAATCATAAACAAACTGCATATCACGTAAAGCCCTGCGATATTCTAGGGTCTCTATATTACATAATTTTAGGCGGTCAAGGTATGACAGAAGAGGTTGGCGACTTCGCTTGAGAACTCTTCTAGTGAATTCTCGCTGAACATTCTCTAAACGATTAACTAGACCGATAGCGGTAGGGTTCCAAATTACTGTACTCGACTCAAGGAGCGGGCGTATGTAAATTTTATAGGCTTTTATGAGAATATCTGGGGAATTTGTGTGAAAAGATCGCAACATTAGATTACACATAGAGCGAGCCTTACGTGTAATTTGGGTAATATGATACCCAAAGTTCAATTTCTTGGAGAAATGAACACCTAGATCTCTGACAGTATCAGAGGGGGAGATGGTAAGACCATTCAAGGTATATTTTGATCTTGTTTTTAGGCGCCCTAAATGAAGTACACAGCACTCAAAGTCATATTCCACTGGGAGGTCCAGCTTGCAATGCTATTTATGGCATTTTGTAGGTCATTGGAATGATCAGGGACAGTTGCGTATATTTTTAGATCATCAGCAAAGATGTTGTATTCAACATCTTTTGGGATGCATTTGCCAAGGTCGTTGATGTACAGAATGAAGAGCAGTGGGCCAATTGCGGAACCCTGAGGGACCCCAGATTTTATTGGTGAAGGGGGCGTGAGAGTGTTTCCAATAGATACACGTTGTGATCTACCAATCAGATAAGATTCTAACCATTTGATGATATGCGCAGAGAAACCAAGATTGGCTAGTTTGTGCAATAGGAGTCTGATATCTATGGAATCGAACGCTTTCTGGTAATCAAAGAAAATCGAATCTACTGATTTGCCAGGGCCCAGTTGTTTGGCATAAAATGAAAAAGTTTCGCTAAGCGAGGTCGTGGTACTACGCAATTTGCGGAAGCCAGATTGGCGTACATCTAGAAGGGAGTTAGTGTCTAGGTAATCAACTATTGAGTTTATGAGTATTTTCTCAAAGATTTTAGATGCGGTTACTGTAAGCGATATAGGACGATGATTTGAGATTGAAGTATTTCCCGATTTTTTAGGTATGGGCTTAACATGGGCTGTTTTCCATTGAGATGGGGCTGTGGCTGAGGTGAGCGACATATTAAACAACACTGTGAGTGGGATAACTACGGAAAATTTGCATTTGCAATAGAGAATATTTGGAATTTTGTCAGGGGAACCATTACACTTAGGTACTAACTGTGAGATTGCGAGAAGGATCTGTTCAGGAAAGATAGATGGTAGATCAAAATAATCAGACTTATTGCGCGGTAATTGTAAACTACATATCCCCACCAATCAGTTTATCACGTTCCCTAAATTCGAGAACCCCTTATTTTTTACCTAGGCTCGCTATAGGTTGCTAAGGGGTCTTGATTGAGAAAACGGAATGGCAGTCATGAGAATCACTGATTCATGACATTTAATGGCATTGAAACTGCAAACGGATTGGTAGTTGAGGTAGTTTAGTTGCAATAAGTCGGCGGGAATGTGACTGATCGTGAAACTCGATGCACCAAAGAGAGGTGAAAGGTGCACGATTGGTGAACGGGGGGACGAACTATGGAAAGCTGTGAAGAGACAATCTATCCGCTTAGCGGAAGATCATACAAATGACCTATTATGGAAGTGCCATTGTTTGCGCAAACTTGGGGAATCGAAAGATTAAAACCAGCGATATTCATGCTGCATACACATTGTATATACCAAAAGTGTGAGGACGGCAGTGATAATGGTAAGCAATTGTGTTATAGGCCGAAAAATCTACGAGTTGGTGAACGAGTATGTCGCGCAGCGAAAGGCGCTGGAGAAGTACAGAACGGAGGACTTCGAGGTGAGCGTGATCTTTGATCTTTAGTCTCTGTTTACTACGGTAGTTCTGAACTATGATGATGTGCTACAGCTAGTGATACAAAATCTTCACGTACAAATCCTGTTGCAATGGAAAATTGTATTCCTTGAGGTTTACCGCTGTTCGTTGACCATCTACAGTAGGTCCACCGTAACCTACCGTAACCATTGAAGGTGAATGGCTGGCTGTCGTCGCACGCGGAGAAGTACGCCGTCTCGTCTGCGATGTACATCAATGTTCGTTTTTTTTCGGAAATTTTTTTAAAAATATTTTAAACGCCTTCTCCTTTCGAGTTTCACCGTTAGATTGAATGAGGGCGCGATGAGCGTGAGCAATAATTTTCCGTCTGCAGCTGGACTAGGCTATTTATTTAATGTCGCATCCGTATACCCACATCCCTAACTTGTGTAGAATTAACAAATAAAAATCAATAATTCCAGTAATTGGGTACAGTATCCGCGTCAATCGTTGCATTGATTGCAGAAGATCCTTCCTTTCCTCGAGTACCACTCGATGCCGATGGAGCGACTGTACGAGGATCTGCGGAGAGAGATGAGCAAGATGTTCTTCGACGATGCGGTACGGTAGATTAAGGGGTTATCGATTGATTGGTAGATCAAGAAATTGTTAGCTATGTAGAGGCAGACGTCGTGAACCAAGTGTGGAATAGAGACTACGCGCATTGAAAAAATGTGCGAGCAGACGTTTGATTCCCAAATTTTAAAAACAGTACTTTGGTGTTTCATGAGATACACACTAGACGAAAGAAGCGAGAATGTGTAGTGAGCGCGCACTGGACTATCTAATCGTAATCTACTCTCAGTGTATATTTTGTTTAGCATTGTTAACAACTGATATTTCGCTAAAATACCCTTCTGCTGGCGGCTTTAGTTTTCGAATTGTTCAGAACATCGCTTTTACTTTCCATATCTACACAAATTGAGAAAAGTTCGAGCATGTAATCAACTTGATGCTCGCGCACGAGTAATGTGGCGTTAAAAATCTTCGAAAAGATCTCAAATGTTGACATCTGCCTGTTAAAAAATTCACGACCAAAAGATCGAAAAGATCTCGAGTTTGAATTCCCGCATTTATCGATTTTTGCGCATACCTCGATTCCCAGTGGGGCTAGAATGTTGAAACCTTAGGTGACCATCGACACTCCTATTTGGAACACGTGATCCAAAAAGTGAGTCTTTACTTTTTCTGGGAGCCGAGATAATCGATAAAAACAGAAAGTGCAGGAATTCAAATATTCGATCTTTTGGTTTGAATTTTAAACAGGCAAAAGATCACATTTCTGATCTTTTCCTCGTTTTTTAACATCGCATAATACACTTGAGAATGCTGTGTATGTTATAATTTGTTATATAGGTTGTACAAAGTATAAGTAAAGTACGTTACAATCGCTGTCAGGTTGCCGAGTTCCTGGAGACGTATCTAGACGACGATATGGAGTGGCTGCGAAGGAAGACGAAAGCGGGAAAGGCGATACTGGCGAGGAAGGCGTTCCCCCGACGACCCTATGTCAAGCCACGATCGGCGAGAGTAGAGGGGCAAGAGGTGGACGGAGTGGGGGGATAGGGAGGGCAGGACTTTGCCGGAGTATCGATTGAATTTGGCGAATAACGTGTGAGTTTTGGTAATGGAGAGACACTCTCTAGTTGTAAGGCAAGTTCACTTGGTACTACGGTAGCCTCTAGATGCATTGCTTGCGATATCCGATAGATGCGAAATATTATTGGTTTTATCATATTTTTTTGTCAATGTTCATAGATCTTAATACCATTTATTTTGTCTAGTCTCTTGTTGATGCTGTATGTATCATACTTTGTTGTACTTTACTCACTCACCCCTTTTTATCACGTTCACTCTGCATAGTATTCTGAGTTGACTTAACTAACTGGGTAATAGTTGCAATATAGCGGCAGCTCCTTCAAATAATTATTAGTCGGTTTTTATGACTATTTTACTTGGTATTGTTGTTTGTGGATATTCCGCAGTTGTAAAATCTCTCCATTGCCCGCCCTCCTGACACGGTAATCATTTGATGTAACCTCTCTCGCTCTTGTATTTGCGATACACAAAATTTGCTCATGGATTGTACAGGAGGATTTATCGATTTGATAAAGGGATGTAATCAATAATTGGAAGTTACTGTGGTATGGCTTCTTGTCCCGGAGGGATGAAGTACTTTCTCATGATAAAACAGCTGGAAAATCGATATTTTTGTGTATAAAAAAAAGGAAAGAAAACTCACTCTTCAACGAGATACTCGTTGAACATCTTGTCTTTGATAGACTGAGGCTGCTTCTCGATTAGTTCGAACACTTTATCGACGTCTCCTGTCTGGAATTGGATTACGGTATGTCTCCGGGTTTTCAACGCACGATGAGCGCGCGATTCCACTCCGCGAAACTAATGGAAATCGTGCGTTGAAAACACGGAGGTCTTGATCCATCGATCCAAGAGGAAATTAAGAGAAATTGAGAAAAATAGAAAAGAAATTCAATCACTTGTAGTATTTTGAGCGCTTGTGAGAGTCTCTTGCGAAAGACGGGATCCGCCTCGGAAGCCATTTTGTGTAGCGCGAACATGGCGCATTTCTCTGGAAGATTGAATAGTAATGATGAAATGGCGGATTGCACAGTGATGACGAAATCACGCTAACCTTCCTCCTGTGTATTGACATGGTGATGATCACTACTGGCAAGAGTGAGGCAGGTCAGGCTGAGTACTGTAAGTATGCTGATCTTGCGCATCTGAATTAGTAGGGTTACGGTAGATGCAGAATAGACAGTGGTCGAAAGGCGCGCTGGAATGATTGTGGATCTCTCATCTTCCGAATCGCGGATTTATATGCAGACGACCGGATTTTGTCCGTACTGTAAACATATTGTGGACGTAAAAGAGGTTCGATGGTCATTGATCTCACGGCCTTGCGGAGGGAACAATTCTGAACGGCTCTCACTAATTCCCTTCAAGACCCCCAATTGACAAAGTACCAACACATTTTCTTCCTCTCTCGCTGACTAATTCAGACAGAAATATGCGTGTCCTCTTTCCATCTGCCTCTGTGCGCCACCCCCTTTCAAATGTCTTGTGATCTCATGTAGAGTAATTGACAATGCTGCGAAGAATTTCAAAAGTGCAGTAGAGCATATTTCAGATTTTTCCATAAGTTGGAAAGAACAAATTTGGTACATGACAAGAAAACAATCAAAATCACATTGATTTAATCACCAAAATAGAAGAAATAAAATTAGTTTGCGATCGAACCTCGCTCACTGAAGTTACTGTATTCCAGTTTGCAATCCAATCCTTTCTGTGACATAGGCCTACCGTACCTTTGCTCTCTCTAAATTTTTGTTCCCTCGTCAATATTTATTGATTTTCTCTTCATTTCGGTATTGAAATATGCTCACTACATGGGGAATAGACTCACACCCATTCTATGACTCTTTCTTCTTGTTGTTTCCCTGTTCTCTTCTGTCCATCCCTGTGTTTATGTCCGTTTTCGCGTCGCCTCTAGAATGGGAAAGTGCAACTAGCATTACTAATCTTGTCCTGAGTCATGCATGACTATTGCCTAGGGTTCACACCTTTCTTCTCCGCTCTCCAATTCTCGTCTCTTCCAGTCTTATCAGCGATATTTCTGTTGGCAGGAATTTGCAGTTGACCGCAGAAAGGAATTTCTTTTGTCTGTGCTTATCGCTTCCCACCACTTTCCCGACTGCTTCTTTATTGTTTTCAAGCGTTTTCATTATCAAAAGCGTGCGGAGCAGCGCCGCGAAAGGGCGGCTCATGAATCGGAAAGAGATAGCTATATCAGAAGGGGGCAAAAACCAAACACACACACGCAGAGGGAGAGAGGAGGGAAGGCAGGCAGTGTGTGAATCATGCAGAGGGGGCTCCTCTTCCACTCGTATTGCATTGCTCATTGAATTATTCCTCTTTTGCCGCTCGCGTGACGTGCATTCCCGGCTGATTATTATCGATTCGTTCTTCCCTGTTTCAGGACAGGAAATCGATTGAGAGCGCCGCGCCCCTTGCCGTACACTCTCAGTCGCTCGTCGTTAAATGCAGCATCGGGCAGCGATCGATGGGACCCCCTCAGCAAGGGCTTAAGCCCGGCCAGATCAAGGATCCTAAGGTGAGGGAGAAGCGGATTTAACGGACGCGTGAAAGTAGTGAGACGGGAAGGGCGGTTTTATAGGAGGAAAAGTCACGTATTTAATATTCGAAATCAGGAAGCCTTCTATGTTTAAAAAAATCGTAATATGGTTGACTCTTGATTCTGCCTGCCGACGTGGTTTTTACCTAAATCAATGAACACGCGCTAAATTTATCTTACCAGAGGTGGTGAATTCCCACCGTCGGAAGGTCGTGTCTGCGCCTAGACTTCTTCAGGGTTGTGAAATCTGTATGTATTATTGATTATGTCAGATCGCCGCACTCTTCTCGACTAAGGACCCGGAGCTGCGCTTCGATGACTTGAAGGAGATCGGGCACGGCTCGTTCGGAGCGGTATTCTATGTGAGCGAAACTAATATACTATATTACAAATTTACCCAGCATTCGTCCGAAATGATACATCGTTTCACTGATAAACAACATAACTGACGGAGAGAGAGAGTAAGTAAAAGCGAGAGATTCAGAAAGCAGGTACACCCATCTCGTGAAATTGCAATTACTTTCGTTATGCGTACTATTTCTACTGCAACCCCATGTGCATCGCATTCAAAATTTTGTTTTCTGTTGAAACAAAAGACTTATTGTTGAGTTTAATGTTGAGACTTATGGTAGTTTTTTTAAAAATTTCTTTCCAAAGTCATACTGCGGTTTATAGCGCACGGGTGTTTTGGATGCGTAGAGAGGAGCGATTTTGTTATGGGAGAACACTTTTTTTAATATTAATTTGTCTACGTCCGAGACAGGAACGGTTTTGAAATTTGGCAATTAAATATGTGGAAGAAAGTCTCTCCGGGCTGCGCTTGAGATGACAGAACTATCGTGTCATTTGAATAGGATGCTATACCACGTGTTTGCATACTGTTTTGTTGCTTTTTTCTCACTATTTACGACACCTACCATCTCAATTTCCGGAATTCTAAATTGTTTTGGCATTCATCAGCAACCCAGTAGCATGCGATCTTTTTACTTCCTTTTATAAAACTGATTATTTATTGATTTATGCGATTTATGAATTCCAGGCGTTCGACAAGGAGCGCGGCGAGACCGTCGCCATCAAGAAGATGTCGTACAGCGGCAAGCAAGCCGCCGAGAAGTGGGTCGACGTCATCAAGGAGGTACGGTAGTATGGATTGATGTTATGTTCCGTACGGTGTAGAATTTCGCTTTACTGACCTATTGGCAAAAACATACGCTTATTTTTATTTGGCTCCTACTCATCTGCACTTCTGATCCCAGCTCTTGACAATTGTGGGTGAAACGGTCAGCCTGAAACAAGTAAGAACGGAGTAGTGAATCGTGGTTATATTATTGATTGATTGCATTCAGGTGCAATTTCTGACGTCGCTGAAGCACGAGAACATTGTCGAGTACCGCGCCTCGTTCCTGAAGGAGAACACGTGTTGGGTGAGCGACCATTATTATCGATTTTCGGGTGATCTAGAAGTTGAATTACTATAACGCGCATGCGAATTAATCCCACTACGGAAGTGCAAAATTGGTATAGGAGCGATATAGTTTACGAATTTTCTATTCACCTTTGTTGTTGGCTTTACTATCGTAGCACCCGGCGATCATTGGTTACACAATCTACTTGAAACCGCATAGACCGTGGTGGAGATAATTTCTTCTCTTTACTGTTTCATTAAATATTTAAAGAACGAAAGACGTAGAGAGTAACACATTGAGACTCCGCAAACATAATATTTTATCAAGCAATAATTCGTTGTCTCGTTTCAGTTGGTGATGGAATACTGCATCGGGTCGGCTGCCGACCTCGTCGACGTCCTCAAGAAGGGACTGAGGGAGGTGAGCAAGTTTTATATTTAAAAAAAGATTGCGACGTTGATACAATAACCGCTACATAAACACTATGCCAAACATGCATTTGAGTGGGACAGGTGCAGGAATGTGTGAATAATTTGGATGAACGTTGGCAGCCGTATTATTTACACGTTCACTACTTATTTATTTGGTAGCTTACTGTAACCTGACTTCTGCGGTTGAAATAATTTATGATTAAAAAAATAATTATTTCCCTTTGACTGTTAATGGTCGTGGCCTTCTTATCAGTGCGGAAACGACATTGTTCAATTTAAGATTTTATAGAAACCCCAGTTCAACGCGTGGATTTGACACAAGACAAGAAACCTCGGAAAAGCATTCCACATAGAACTTATGGTTATTTTAGCCCACCATGCGAAGCACAACACGCACACTTGTTTTCTTGACTGTTTGTTCTCCCACTGAAACGCCTTTCCTGCAGGTCGAGATCGCGGCCATCTGTCACTCTACTCTCTCCGCCCTCTCCTATCTCCACTCACTACGGCGGATCCACAGGGACGTCAAGGCGGGCAACATCCTGCTCAACGATGCGGGTTGCGTCAAATTGGGTGAGTAGCGTGGGATTGTAATTAATTAGTTAATTATCTGCTCAATTAATTAACGCGGAAGCAGAGGTCTTTTGAAAGTACCTTTGAGACATTAATACAACATTTAAACATTGGAAACGAGTGTAACTGGAGCTTTATACGTGAAAATGTGATTTTGTAACATGGAACTCTGAGGTTTCACTATCCATTTGCATGTCCATCCTTTGATGCGATTTTAATATTTCGATCATTAAACTATGTAACATTTTAGTATTATAAATATTATTTTGAAAATTTCAGCCGACTTTGGTTCCTCGTCGATGGTCTGCCCCGCACGCACCTTCATCGGCACGCCCTTCTTCATGGCGCCCGAGGTATACATATTATAAAATATATTATGAAGTTATTGATATTGTTGTACCAATGCCTAATGGCCGTCTGCTTTTTTTTATTAATGCAAAATACATCTAATTATAAATGTTATTTTTGTGACATGCAACTCTCTGGTTTCACGGTTATTTTGTCTGCCATTTTATGTAGAGGAGCAAAATTTGAGACAAGCCGTCACCTTCAATTCCCGAATAATATATTTAATGCTTTTTAAAATCTATATTTTACTCGATCTCTTGTCTCTCTCAGGTCATTCTCGCGATGGATGATGGGGAGTACGCGGAGCGGGCGGACATCTGGAGCATAGGCATCACTGCCATCGAATTGGGTTAGTTGGAAGGGGGGGGGTTGTATCGATTATCGATTTATTGATTGTTTGTTTATTCTGACGCTAGTGAATTGCTCAGAGATTCGTACTGATAATCGAAAGTGCTTGCTATATTGCGTATGCAATTGCAGCTGAGCGTCGTCCGCCGCTGTTCAACATGAACGCCATGTCCGCGCTCTACCACATCGCGCAGAACGAGCCGCCCACACTGGTGAGATGAGATAGATATAGGCGTTGTAATGATCACAGCAGGAAGAAATCGAAAAACGCCAATGTTTTGAAAGAAGTAGGATTGTTGATACGCAAAACTTGCGGGCGAATAGTTTGTATTTTTGATGGGATCCGGTGCAGGCTATTTAGCGTTCACAGTGATAGTTCATTATTTGAAAAAGGAGACTTGGCGAGGCGATGAGGAGACTGCTAATGATAGGGCAGTCTGTGTGGGCAGAACGAATCGATTCGACCATAGGAACTGCTACAAATATACTACTTGATACAACCAGCTGGTGATCAGTTGGTTCAGGTGATAAATATTATTATTGTTATTGTTATTCTTTTTCTTACAGGCGCCAGTGGAGGAGGGTGCTCCCGCATGGTCGTCCTCCTTCGTCTCATTCGTCGACGCTTGCCTCAAGAAGGAACCGGGAGACAGAATGACCACCGCCGAGGCGCAGCAGGTATACTGTAGTACAGTATATAGAGCATTTGATATTTGTTGCACCGGTGGAGCCAGAACGTACTAGCGATGTGGTGAATGAATAGACGGATAAAATGCCGGTGAAACTGTAATGTGCAGGGGGGGGATACAAAATAATAGGGTTGATCCGGTGCCGGGCGACAGAATGACCATGGCAGAGGCACAGCAGGTAGGCTGTAGGATACTGTATGTAGGGCATTTGGCGTTATATTTTGTTGCTTTTCGAGGGCAATAGGGTACGAGCGAGGTAGTGAATGAGTGGCGTTGATAAAATGCCGTTGAAACTGCAATGTGCAAGGGAGGATTGTAGTACAAAATGATAGGGTTGCTCCTGAGCCGGGTGACCTAATGACCACCGCCGAGGCGCAGCAGGTATACTGTAGGCCACAGTCTGTAAAGCATTTTGGTGTTTTGTTGCAAATTCCGGAGACGAATTCACTAGTGATGCAGCGAATGTCTAGACGGATAATATGCTTGTGAAACTGCAATGTATGGGGAATTGAGACTCTAAATATTGGGGTGCTGCGTTTATGAGGAAAATATGATTATTGGTTATTTTTTAATAATAAAAAAATATGTATTTATCAGCACTCGTTCGTTCGCGCCGGGCACGCGCCGCACGTCGTCGTCGAGTTGATAGCGAGGTAAGTTACTATTTTTAATTTATTTATTTTGATTGTAATTATTTGGGTGCTAATGCCAACCATACTTGATCATTGATTAATTAATGATTTTATTTACTAATTAACGATAATTACTAATTAATAATTGCAGGACGAAACGACTAGTGGCGGAGATGGACAACAACCAATACAGAAAGATGCGCAAGCTGATGTTGCTGGATGAGAGGAGAGGAGGAGATAATGATAATGGCGAGTTTTTTTCTGTTTAGGGTCTAGTATTTATTAGGTTTCGCGACACCCGTTGAATTTGTGATTCAAGTTTATAGTAAAAAGCGGGCGCCTCTGGTGCGGCGATTTTTTTTTAAAGCCTTTATCATCTATAGGGAAATATATTGTTATCTGCAAGTGTACGGATAGATTAAGGAATGATTTTGATGTCTTTATTTAAATGTTGTAAATAAATTGGTATTCTTCAGTATCTGAGGTACGGTAGGATATCGATTATCTGTCACTCTTCAGGTGCGGACTCGCTGTCGCTCTCCCTCTCAACAGGTGGCGATCGATTGGGAACGGACGATGACTGCGGAATAGACTCGCTCAGTCTGTCGAGAGAGGTACGGTAGGGGAGGCAGGGGTACTGTAGATAGGGATCTATGGTTGCGAAAAATATCATAAATTCACTACCATATAGCGATATACAAATTGAAAAATTTACCAGAGAATTGTTGGTTTCACGTTAGCCAAATGTCTTGATCTCTCCTTAGTAGATTTCATGTTTCTTAATCTTGCTAACCCAGAGCTTGCTTGCGCACTTGAATATTATTAATACTCCCATAAACCTTTACTTAAAGGGACCTGGCACTCCAAAATAAGTTATTTTTATTTTAAAGAAAATTCTTTTCTGATTAGAACGCAAAAAAATCGCAGATTTTTACGATTTTTTTGAAAGGAGTTATGATTTTTCAAAGTTCGGAATTTGCGTTGATATACCGGGCGCTACGGTGTTTAGCGCGCTAGACACAGTAATGCCCGGTACACGAGTACCTTTAAAAAATCATAAAAATATGCGATTTTTTGCATTCTAATCAGTAAAGAATTTTCTTTAAAATAAAAATAACTTATTTTGCAGTGCCAGGTCCCTTTAATAGTAATCTTGCCTCACCGACACCTTACATATCTGTATTGATTTTTCTACCCTTGATTTTGCAGGGCGCGGGCAGTGAGCGGGGCGATGACGAGACGAGATTGACGGAGGGAATAGAGTCCCCATCCTCGAGGTGATTTTTTTTATTGATTGATTGTAAAATCGTAATATTAAATGAAAATAGGCAGATGAGGAGTCGAATTATTCTGGCACCTAGAATGTTTGTACTGTTGTGCAAGCAGGTGATGTGGTGTCACAGGGGCGATTCAATTTGTAGGATATAATTCAGCGATCAATGTTTGAAGCAAAGCCTTGGCATATCCCAGAAAATCATTGTAATTGTCAAATTTCTTCTCTAATTTTTCTGTATTCGCAGTATACATAATAATTGCATTTTTTATGCAGTCAGAAGATTAATGCAAATAGGCTAATTTATATTTGAGAAAAAAACAGTTTTTAATCTCTCGCTTAATTAGACAATGAGCTACAACCAGGTGGTATAGTGCAACATGGGTGATTAAAATAGTAAGTGGCTTCGTTTAATGGATGAAAATTCTCCATCTTGAGGAGGAATCCAATCATCTCATTACAGATCCGTCTCTCTCACTTCTCTCCACTCGATGCAGTCCACCTCCGGCTACTCGGGCAGCAATGCTAATGGAAGCGGAGCGGCGGTCGGAACGACGGCTAGAGATGTGAGGGGGGATTATTATTATAATTATTATTATAAAATAGTAATTATTGCCGCTATCGGCTTGCTGAGCGTTGATTTTTTGTGCCATTGACGAGGGAAGTTGAAATTGAGAAGCCAACTCTACTGTGAGGTTATAGCAGCCTCGAAACGGCCTACCCACGGGCGCGCAAAATTGTTGAAATAGCGGGAAGTTGTCGATTTCGTGTTGCAGCATTTCATCTTGTATTGTGGGCGATTATGACAAATATTATCTGCCCAAGAGCCAGTGCAATAACTAATTTAGTATATTAATAGTAATGGTTGTTTAGTTCTAATTTTCGGCTGATTTAAAAAAACTATCCGCTTCTGTCACAAAATTGAGAAACCACCTCTAGTGGACGGTTCTAGCATCATTGAAACGGCGAACCAATCGGTAGCTAAAGTTATAGAAAATACGGGCAGATGGCGAATTTTTGTTACAGCAGCTCATCTTGTATTATGAGCAATTGTGGCAAGGAATATGACCGTAAAGCGCACGTGAACTAATTAATCTAAATTTATTTTGTTTTATATTTTATTTTTGTTAAAATTGTTATTTAATTTTAAAAAATAAAATAAAATGTTGCAGAGCAACGCTACCGTGGTGTCGGTGTGCGATGAGGAGGGAGAGGAGAGTGGAGGAGGGGCAGAGAGGAAGACGGAGGATGGAGAGGGAGGAGGAAGGAGAGAGGGATCGACGCCGCCCCGAAGGGACAAGGAGAACAACCACCCGCATCATCCTGCACCAATTATGGACATGGATCTGAGCATGAGGAATGCGAAGGTTAGAGGGAGGGCTGGGAGAGGCACTGAGGAACAGAGATAAACCAAGTGATGTGGGGTTGCACGGATGGTAGATGTGGTGACAGAAACTTGTTTATTCGGTATCGTATCTTCTTGTTACGTCTCACACAATAGATTTTTTTCACCTGAATTGGGAAAGGCCTTTTCGAAACCAGGTGATGTAGAATGCACGGATGGTAGATGTGGCGAAATAAGTCATTCTAGTCAGTGCTAGCTCGTTTGCTCGTCGATAAAACACAATGACCAAAATTTGGAACTATTGATCCACGGGAAACGTTTTTGTTCGAGACCTGGTGATGCGGTGTTGCAGGGGTGATTAAACTCGAATGCGAAGTTTGCTTCGCCCGATAAATCTATAATGCACTTATCATAAAAGCGCGAGTAAACACGTCATATCGGGTTGCAAGGGCAGTAGATTCGACGAGTGAATACTTTCTAATCGGTCTCGTGTCTGTTTTTGAGTAGACAATTATGCCAATTTATATTTGTTGACCTCAATGGAGAAAGGTCGCTTCGAAACAAGGCAATGCTGCGTTGCATGGGCGACAAAATTGGTAAAGAACGATCATTCATCAATTTCCGTTAGTTCCCCATAAATTATTGGCTTTGTTATTTCTTCGGTGTATTGCATAGTGATGACGCAATCTCTGAATATGTGCAGGAGGACGTGAACACCCTTCGACGGAGCAAGTTCGCTACTCTTCGCACGACGAAGCAGATCACGCGGGAGCAGGAAGAGGCGAAGAGGGAGAATAATGTGTACGAGCAGATGAGTGGATATCAGAGGATGAGACAGAGCAACATCAAGGAGCTGCAGCAGGTACGGTTGAGGATTATTGATTAGATCGGTGTGTGTGGGAAGTATGGTATTGCGGGGTGCAAAGCCTAGTGAGGACTTGGAACTGTATATTTTTTGAAGACGTTTCAATGTACATAATAAATTGGAACCCCTACTGTGGTTGTGAGTGGGGCGTGAAATGGGAGAGTGCCATGTGTGAGTTATGGGGAAAAAAGTGAAGAGCAAGGGTAAAACAACTAATGAGAAGCTGTATTAGTGGACGTGTTTTAGGATTCGTTATGGCAGCCGTAACAGTCTGAATCTGTGATTGTGGATAGCACATGGAACTAGAGAACGCCATGTCATGTTTCACTGACAAAGTCATCTATGTGCATTGTAGTTGGAGGAGCGGGGGCGCATCGAAGCGGAGGCGTTGCGGGCACGACTCGAGAAGGAAGTGAGTACTGTAAACGATTGATTATCGATTGATCTCTAATAGTATACGGGTTGCTACCGTATTATTTGGTTGTGTGATGTACAATAAGATGGGAATTAACTCAGTACTTTTTCTAAATGGATGATAGAAATGAGACGATGATATTATAAGTATTATTATTATTATTATCATCATCATCATCACTTCCTTAAGATGGACGTCTCTATGGGCGCGGCTCAGTCGGAGCGGTCGCGGCTGCGTAAGCTGCACGCGGCCGACGCGGACAAGCGACGGAAAGAGGTCGATGAGGGAGAGAAGAGACTGAGGAAACAGATTGTGGTCAGTCAAAGTGGCCGTCCACATATTTATATTAATAATAATAATATGTATTCGAGTTACGAGGAAACGCGGTAGACTAGCGTTTGAAGAAAAACATCCGGATTTCATTTCATTTCGCTCAAGACTTCCCTCGGTATTGCAACATTGCCCGTCGAACGTGCTGCAAAGAAATTTGTAAACACATATTTCCCAGTGGTTTCAATGTTTCGACGACTCTCCTTATTTCTCAGATGTTCTCCATTGTTAATCTGCGTTCCCACTACAGAAACGATAAAACTGTGATTGTGGAGTAATTATTAAATAATTAATTAATGCTAATAATTGCAGGCGAAGCAGAGCGCGGAGATGGGTGCGTACGCGAAGGCGCAGCTGAAGGAGTACAAGTACAACAAGGAGATGGCGAGAACGGTTTGTTCACTTGTTATTTGATATTTCCCCGTTTCACTCGACTCAGGCGGTAAATTGGAAGGAACTAAGATTGTGGAAGATCCAGCCCTAGATGCCTTAGCAAAGTTTGGGCTTCATTATACCACGTTGCACATGGCTTACCGGCTTCCTAATCGAAACCAAAAAATAGTGCTAGTGTGTGATCCTGGTGAATTGTGGTTTCCAATTGACCATTTCTTAAATTTTGTGCGCGTGGTTTTGATCTGGCTGTGTCAGGGCAGGATACTAGAAAGCAATGAATTTGATAGCTGCAAGGCACATTATCAAATTGGGATATTTTTTGCAATTGTTTTCAACAGATCCACACCCGGTTATTTGACGTTATTAAATTAGTATAGAATAACAATTGCACTCACGCTTTTGATAGTCGATTTCTATCGCATCAATTTTCAACTAAACTAAATGTGCATGTGAATTGGTACAATTAAAAGTGTACATGATTGAATTTAATTGCTATTATTTGCAGAGCATGCGTGAGCACGGTATGTCGAAGGGCGAGGTGGAGACGAGGATGAGGGATGTGAAGGTGCAACTGACGGTGAATAGACAGAGTGCGGAGAGGAGTTTCGAGCATCGACAGAGGAAGGTTAGTGGAGGGGGTGGGGAGCGATGGGGCCGGGAGAGTGAAATCAGCTCGAACTGATGATTAAGCGCCCTGTCCGAGTGGAATACAACTGATGTTATTGAATGGTTGTATCGGAGTCGGAATTAACGCGGAACAGAATGATGCATGGAGAAGGCAGTAGTAAATACACGGTGGAAAAGGACGAGTAAAGCGTATCCTGGATATTTCTGGTTAGACGGGTTCTGTAAAAGTGGCAATAGTGGATAATGACTGATATTTGTGATCCGCTTTCTTTCTATAGAACGAGTTGAATGCGTATGCAGTCTCTGGCGCGTGTTCAGTCGGTAGCAAGTTCCCGCAATTTTTGAAGTGCTGTGTGCGTTAAAATCAGTCATACATGGGCTAGGGTGTAGCCAGGAACAGTACCCTCCCGCTTTTTGCCACAGACCCACCCGATTTCAGTTAAACTCATCACGGTTTTGGCTACATTTCTCTATATGTACTAAGATGGGGGGGGGCTCCCTCGCGCGTCTATTTGCCGGCTCGGGCGCTCTCTCTCCCTCTCCCTCTCCCTTTCCATTAGATCTTTCTTGATTTACTGGATTTTGTGAGTTCTTTTTCTCAGGTTAAAATTTAAATAATCGATTTAATTATTTTGTTTGTGAATAGTTCTGACCTAGGCGATCAACTCGGACCGGATTTTCAACTAATCCCGATTCATCCCATGGAGTTCCGAGAAACCAGAATAGGCCATTTTTATGCACATAAGGGTCAAAAGTGAAAATATTCGATGTCATGAAATTTTTACAAAAAGTTCATTTTAATCATTTCCAAGCATGGAGAATCGGATCACGTCCACCGTGCGACATGATTTCGCCTCCGAAGGCGGTAGTTTCTGTCTGTTCCGCGCATATCGCGTCTCCTTTTTCCGTTGCGCAAATGAGCCATCTGATGATGATTCTGATTACATACCTCACAAATTCAGAAAAGTTTAATTATATTTACGATAGAGAATAATATGATAAAGTATGGCAGAGGAATTAATAGTCAACAAAACAGGAGCGATATGCGCGGAACAGACAGAAACTACCGCCTTCGGAGGCGAAATCATGTCGAACGGTGGACGTGATCCGATTCTCCATGCTTGGAAATGATTAAAATGAACTTTTTGTAAAAATTTCATGACATCGAATGTTTTCACTTTTGACCATAGGGGGGACCCTTATGTGCATAAAAATGGCCTATTCTGGCCTCTCGGAACTCCATGGGATGAATCGAGATTAGTTGAAAATCCGGTCCGATTTGATCAACTAGGTCAGAACTATTCACAAACCTACAATTAATTCGATTATTTAAATTTAACCTGAGAAAAAGAACGTACAAAATCCAGTAAATCAAGAAATATCTAATGGAAAGGGTGAGGGGGAGGGAGAGAGCAAATCTCTAAAAGTGGATTGAATTCGACCTGACAGGTTCGGGTATAAGGCGACTACCTAGAGCCGAGATACCCACACTATTTGGTAGCTACCATTGCCCCCATCAATTAAAAACCTGAGGCGAATTGTGGAAATCTGCGGCACTTGGAAATAAACCTGCCCGACTGCAAAAAATGCATTTCCTAGTGCAAATTTATTTCGCGAAAAAAACGTGCCCTCCCGTGCAGCGACCCAGTAAGCGATATTTTTGTTAGAAAGAGGACCATCAGAGGAATCGCAAAAGCTAAAGATCGGCACGTTTTTCTTCCTGGAAAAATTCTAGTAAAAATAATATAAATCCGTCGATTTGACTTTTTTACCTATGGGAGAGAGAGCGCCTGAGCCGGCAAATAGACGCGCGAGGGAGCCCCCCATCTTAGTACATATAGAGAAATGTGTTTTGGTTCAAACCCTCCCGCTTTTTTTGTTCAAAGATAAACGTGGTGAACTCAAATTCACCAGGTTTATCTCCGACCCTCCCGTTTTTGACCTTCCAGCAACAACCCTTGCCCATCTATGAAATCAGTGTAATTATATATTGCGGTGTTCTAATGATTGCTCAGCCAGTACCAAGTTTTGATAAATATGAATTATATTTATACAAATATAATATATAATTGTAATCGTGAATTGCAGGAGGCGGAGGACGAGTTGCTGTCGTACAAGAAGGCGTCGATGGCGAGGATTCACTCGTTGGAGGAGAAACATGAGGATGAGGTGAGATGGGGAGAGAGATAGAGGCAAGCATGAACTGATCGGATTATAATAACAGTTAGGTCGATATAAAATAGGGTGGCGAAATCAGTGCAGTATCGACACACATTGCGTTTTCAGTACGTACACAGGGAAGTGCATCGAAGTATAGATACACTCAAACAATCGAGACTGAACTGAAACATAGATGGGCACAGGGTACCTTGACTACCGCCTGCAGGGGGTACGACTACCGCCTGCAAGGAAAATCCGGAAAAAAATCACTTTCTCTGGTAAACACCTGCAAAAGGGTACTTTGGGGGTCATATGACGACCGCCTGCAGGGCCAAATTGTGATCGGAAATCGTTTGGAACTTTCGGGAACAAACGTTTTTTGGTCTATGCCCTAGACTTACTAACTCTAAACCTTTCACGTCGTGAACTTTTGCATAGTGCCCTGCTATTTGGTTTCCCTTAAATTGAGAGTGCAAATAAGCATTTATTTGTTATAAATATTGTGATGTTGCATTCCAGCCCAACAAAATGCCGAACAATCTGTTTGGTGGCTGAACGTAGAAGAACTGAAACACTTGTATGTGCTAGTATATATAGTTCTGTTAAAAATAATTCTCCTTGATCCATTTTTGTGTGTCGGGCGACATGTAAGCTTGGAAGCTTCGTGTAGCATCACTAATATTTGTTATATATTCTGTTTTAAAATACCTGATATCCGGCTATTTGTTATATTGCCAAGTTGGTATTCCCAACCTAACAAGATATAGTAACACAAGTGTTTTTTTTTTGCTACAATGGACGAATTCATATTTTCTCTTTCGTCTGAAGAATTTGACAAAATCAAATATCATGACTGTGGATAGGTAGATGTGCGGCAACTGAAATGCAAGATCACAAGTTGTGATATTGAGTAGGGTATGCGGTGTTCAAAAAGGAGACATTGAAACCATATACATTCGAATACCATAACAGATGCCTGATACAAGGAATTGTCTGCTGAAATTCCGTCACTGATTTCGTTCTCATTTAGGAACACGAACTGGAGTGTCGACTGGCCGAGGCGAGGGAGAAGATTGTGCACGCCCACCACACTCTCACCACGGAGCAGGAGAGGAGTCAACTGAAGGAGGTACGGTAGTCTATTAGGAAGTGTTGATTTTTGGAGGGAGACTAGCGGCAGGCTGCGCCTGCCACTATCTCTGCGGGGCAGTCAGGCCTTCGGCCTGACGCTCCCCACGCGGCAATGCCATCAGTTACAAGCGATGGATTACTGTAGAACGCGCACATTATTGATCTACCTGAAGTGCACCTCTAAATATCGATTGTCTACTTCATTGGCTCTGAAAAATTCCATCTAATAATGCCACATACTCACCCTATCCCCCTTCAATGGGAACATGCACACACGAGGGAGTACTGTAGAACGTGCATTGTATTTATCTACCTTCCAAATATCGATCGGCAACCCCACCGAAGTTTCTCATTTTTTGAATGTCTCCCAATACTTCTCAAAAGAAAGCATAAAAATTCAGTAGGCACTGCAAAATTGCTTCTCACATCCAAAAGCGATTAGAAATTAGATGCTGCTATCCACCCCTGAAACCCTCTCAAAATGACGCTTCGAAACTGCATTGGCACTGAAAATGCATTTCACAAATCTCACAATACATGTGTCCATCTACACCATCATAAGATCATTAGAAATATCACATTATCGAATAGCTCCGTAAATACTCTCAAAACGAATAAAAAAAAATAAAACTGCATATAAACTGCATTGGCACTAAAAATGCATTTCACAAATCTCACTATTTATCCATGTGATCATTTACACATCATTAGAAACGTGGAATCATTGAATAGCTTCTCAAAACCTCTCAAAATGACAGTTATAAACTGCATTGGCACTAAAAATGCATTTCACAAATCTCACAAAATATGTGTTCATTTACATCATTTTCATAACTTTCGAATGTTCCATTAAGTAATAGCTTCGCAAATACTCTTAAAATGACGAATATAAAATACATTGGCACTGAAAATACATTTCACAAACTCTCACACTCCCACTCCCTCGCCCCCTCCCGATGCTCACGCGCGACGCGGTCGCGTCGCGTATTCACTCACTAAATCGCTTATATTTCACGATTAATCGCTTCTTTTGTCTCTTATTTACCTTATTATATTAATAGAATAATACTAAAAATCATAATAAACTAATACAAAAACTTACAAGCACATGCCCCACTCACACATTTCACAAAATTTAAATTTTCATCGATTTTTTTCGCTAAATAGCCACTAAAACCCTTTGATTTGCTCGCGCATACTAATTCCGACCTGAATAACAAGAAAATAAAATTAGAAAACTAATAAAAATATTCCTTTATAGTTAAAATCTACTTTTTAAACAAATTTGCTCATTTGCCCATCGCAAACTGACACTCGCCAAGGCTCTCACCACGACTTTCGTCAGACTTTTTTTTCGGCGATTTTATTACCTATTTTACTGAATTCAGTAAATATCACAATTACGCGCATTTTATAGAGCATCACGAATACTATTTTATCATATACAACACATAGTTTACATCCAATCACTCGCCCCAAACAACCTCTTACAAACTTTTTGATTACGGTAGAAAACTCGCCACTTAGCACTCTCATACAAAGAAGAGCGATGGGCGTAAGGCTTTGATCAAGGCAGAAAAGTGGAAATTGAAGAATGAATCATAGGTGGGCACCGCTTATCCGAGCCTTTTTACAGAGTGCCCCTCGTACCATTATTTTGCATTGCGGGGTGCACCCGAAAATTCTTAATTGTTTCCTCCTTCTGGATTTTTACTCCTTTGATAGTGCCCCGCAAAATCCCGACCCCCCTTTGCACAGTGCCCCTGCACTCTAGTGCCCACCTATGGAATGAATTGGTGTCGTCCTGGCGCTGTACCGTTTCATTTGTGAGAGAGATGCGAGGGAGTTGGAGAGCGATTGTTCGCTAGTCGATTTGGGAGTGTAATTGCCATTTCCCTGTCAGTACACTGCAATAGTATTTCTATAATTATTATTGCTTTAAATCAATAAGCAGTTATCCTGGCGTAGTAGCGTTTCATTTGCGAGATAGATGCTAACGAATTGGACAGTTATTGTTGCGTTGAAACCATAGGTCAAAAGGTGCGTAAAAAAACGACGAAGCCAACCCACATTTTGGAATTTTCCAGGCCAATTTTTGTAAAATCCTACCCACATTTTTGGATTTTGAGAAAAAAGTTGAAAAACCAACTCATATTTTAAGTTTTTCAAGCCCATACTTGAAAAACCCAACCCACATTTTCGACTTTCCCCAACGCACCCTTTTGACCTATGGTTGAAACTGTACTTCTGTAATACATTTGAAATTATTTTAATGAGGTATTTCCGTGCAGTTTATAGACACTTTCTTATCGCGCATGTGGTAGTACACTTCAATATTTTTAAAAAGTATTTGATGTTTATATAAATAAACAATTTTGCAGACGCTCTCTTATCGCGCGCGCCACCAGCGGAGTCAACACGAGGAGGAGGCGAGAATGCAGAGGGAATATGAGAAGAGAACGAGTGATGAGCTGATGAAGAGACACGCACTACAGAGCAAGCAGCAACCGAGGGAATTGAAGGTGAGCGAGAGGGGGGGGGTTATGGTAGCAGGAGAGGGGTACGGTAGAGGAAGAGTTTACGGTTGAAAGGAAGAGGGGTATGCGGTATCGAGTTACGATGAAAAGAGTTTCAGTGAATTGTATATCTTGGAAAATTAGTGTGAGCAGGCTAGGGAGAGTGGAATTTGATGAATATGATGATTTTTTTGAAAGCTGTGGCTTTTGTGATTCATGAACGAGTGATCAGTCGAGATCATTTGGGCCATGTCAGTAGCATTTGCTAGGTCCCTGGACAAATACAAAATCATATTATGTTGGCATGAAATCTTTCAGAAAATTTACCTTTGTCATGGGTACGGTAGTTGTTAACTCTGTGTGTGGTTACTGTATATTATATGGATTTTTTTTGACAGCCGTGACTTTTGTGATTCACATATGATTGATTAGTCGAGATTTTCTGGGCTACACCAGTGGTGCGATCGCTGGTGGTTGAAAAGAATGCAAAATGAAAGCATGTTGACATGAAAACTCTCAGAAAATGTACTTTTGCCTTGGGTACGGTAGTCGTTAACTGTGTGTGTGGTTACTGTATCGCGTGTGATTGCAGTTGAAGGAGGCGATGATACGCAAGCAGTACCGGCAGGCGGTCAAGACGCAGACGAGACAGTTCAAGGTTGGAGTTAAATTATAGTCGGTTATGAGAGGCGTACTGTTGCCTCATCGTTAAACTCTTTCACATAGACTGCGTGAAACCTGCTTTTTTCAGGTCGGAAATAATTAAATTTAAACGTTGAATCACACACAAAAAATGTTTCATATAAGTCGCTGTGAAATTGCTTTTTTCTTCGATTGGCAGCGTTTGATTACAGCACTGCTGATAAACTGTTGACGGTCTCGGAATGGTAAATTGCCTTTGGTAATCGATAAATTATAATACCATTCGCAATCAATCGATTACAGGTGTGGACGACGCAGTTGCTGGCCGCCGCGAGCAAGGAGGAGCAGAGGGTACGGTGCACGATTACTGTAGTTATTGATTATGAAAGTGTGGGAAACGGAAGTAAACGGACTGTTTGATCTTTAGTGCCGTATTTTTACTATTCTAGTTAAATATACTTTAATTTTATACGATGCTACGATCAGGGAGACCCACTGTCGAGAATTCGTAATTTATATTCACATAGGCTGCGTGAAACCTGCCTTTTGCAAGTCTTAAAGGGACCTGGCACAGCAACAAGATTAAAGTTCAAAAGATCGAAAATCGTATTTGTAAAACAAAAGCAAATTTTATAAAATTTTAAAAATTTTCCTAGAATTTTCAAAGATTTTCAAAGTTCAGAACCAGAGCCGGATTTTAGCTGGGAGCGACCAGAGCCATATCTATTGTGAGAGCCGGCTTTTAAATCTCGCCCAAGCACACCACAAACCGCCGAATGTTGTTCTACGATCTTTACCGTATTATTATCGATTTTTTTATCTTTTTAAGTGTTTTTGGTGTGTAGTTTCATTTGTTTTTGTGTAAGATTCCGATGCGTTGTCATTATAGATGAGTACGCAAGCGAAAAAGCGCAAATGCTTTTTGTGCGGGGATAGCATGGGGCCAGCGAAAAGGTTTCCCCATAATGGGCGACCTGACGCGCAGTCGGAGTGGATGGCTAGACAGAACTTCGATGCTGAGCGTAATGCAAAGGAGATGGATCGACATCGATCAGCGAATGAGACTCGATGGTGCATGCGACACTTCGATTCCCCCGATGCCAGTCTGCCTACCGATGTGAGTGCCTCCCTAATCATCTATTATAAGTATCCCATCGATGTCAGTACATATTGTAAACCAATTTCGTAACCATCTACATCACCTGAAGTATTCGTCATACGTAACTACTTACGTAACGTAGTGTGTCTCTAGGTGCACAAAAATATACGAATACTTACCATAATCAATCGAAGCGAATACTTACCGTAACCAATGGATGCGACTGTCGTATATTATGAGAAATGAGTGTGATTCAACTATTCATCGCTATTTTTTACCGCGAAGAGTTCAACAGTACTAGTAATTGAGAACAAATCGAACACATACCGTAATCTTATAATTCATTTATCTCACAAGCATCAATGAAAAGGGTATTTTAGTGGAAATCCGTCTAATAATGAATCACTATCAGACCAATCGACATTAGGAAATATCGATTTTCACTATGAACCGGGATCACAGTTGCGAAGTGCCTACCAAAAAAAGTTGGTAGGAACTTCGCATCGGTCGACTAATACAATGCTATGATTAACTCTCTTAATTTCGCACACTTTTACACTGGTTTGACCGACGATAATAAAGAGGGAATTTCTTGCGAAGACTCACTTGAAATGTCTCATAATCGTGATGAAAAAGAGCGGATGTAGGTAACAATGGAGAGGGAGACGGAGTGGATAGGGATGGCTCGCTTTGCTGATTCTGCTAAATTTGTTTTCCATCATTATTATTGCAATCTAGAGTACTGTAATCTCTCTTGTTTCTTACTGTATAATCACTGTAATCCGTTTTGATATTGATTTATGATTGCTGACTCCACAATTTCATTGTATCTGTTTCCATATTCTTGGTATTAAATCCATAAATATTCAACATTATTGGTTATTGGCGACTGACCACGGCTATTGAGAGCTGAGAGAAGGTCGATGGTGGGGTGATATCAGCTGGTCTCGTTGTTCTGAGTGCTACGACGGGTAGAGGACGAATAGGGACGAGAGAAGGAACAGAGACAACTCGCAACTGATAGTGATTCATTATTAGACGGATTTCCACTAAAATACCCTTTTCATTGATGCTTGTGAGATAAATGAATTATAAGATTACGGTATGTGTTCGATTTGTTCTCAATTACTAGTACTGTTGAACTCTTCGCGGTAAAAAATAGCGATGAATAGTTGAATCACACTCATTTCTCATAATATACGACAGTCGCATTGGTTACGGTAAGTATTCGCTTCCATTGGTTACGGTAAGTATTCGCTTCGATTGATTATGGTAAGTATTCGTATATTTTTGTGCACCTAGAGACACACTACGTTACGTAAGTAGTTACGTATGACGAATACTTCAGGTGATGTAGATGGTTACGAAATTGGTTTACAATATGTACTGACATCGATGGGATACTTATAATAGATGATTAGGGAGGCACTCACATCGGTAGGCAGACTGGCATCGGGGGAATCGAAGTGTCGCATGCACCATCGAGTCTCATTCGCTGATCGATGTCGATCCATCTCCTTTGCATTACGCTCAGCATCGAAGTTCTGTCTAGCCATCCACTCCGACTGCGCGTCAGGTCGCCCATTATGGGGAAACCTTTTCGCTGGCCCCATGCTATCCCCGCACAAAAAGCATTTGCGCTTTTTCGCTTGCGTACTCATCTATAATGACAACGCATCGGAATCTTACACAAAAACAAATGAAACTACACACCAAAAACACTTAAAAAGATAAAAAAATCGATAATAATACGGTAAAGATCGTAGAACAACATTCGGCGGTTTGTGGTGTGCTTGGGCGAGATTTAAAAGCCGGCTCTCACAATAGATATGGCTCTGGTCGCTCCCAGCTAAAATCCGGCTCTGGTTCTGAACTTTGAAAATCTTTGAAAATTCTAGGAAAATTTTTAAAATTTTATAAAATTTGCTTTTGTTTTACAAATACGATTTTCGATCTTTTGAACTTTAATCTTGTTGCTGTGCCAGGTCCCTTTAAGAAAATCGGAAATCTTTTCGGCTAATCATCGTTTCTCTACATAGGATTTCGCTGCGCCGAAGGATATTGATTTTCTCTTAAACTATACTTTCTTTACGTGTTATTACACACTGTTGCGTAGAATGCATTGCTTCCTCCTCATTAATCTCTTCCACATAGACCGCGTGAAACCTGACAGCTCCTAGTCTCGGGGAAATGTGTATTCTTCTTTTTTCATTATTTATTTTTCCCTGCAGGAGATCTCTATTCGCCTGAAGGAGGAGCAGAAGCGGAAGCTGGCGATGCTGGGCGTGCAGTACGAGAGCCAGATTGAGAGCATGGTGCAGGAGAAGACGGTGAGTGGGGGTACGGTAGATTGAGGGAGGGGAGTACGGTAGGCTGAAGGGGTATTGCAGATTGAGATGGAGTCATACCTCACCAGACGTGGAGGCAGTCTTTGGGGCTCGGGGCTTCCACGACCCCCTATACATGGTGATTTTTGGGGCTCGGGGCTGTCACGTATCATGGTCCAAAATGGTCATGGGAAATGGTCAAAATGGTCATGGGGTCATGGTCCAAAATGGGTTTTGGGTTGGTCCCACCAAAGTCAAAGTGGTATCCAGTAACTTCACCGTGGGGGTCCCGCAACGAAAACAGACTACCGTAACCCATGCTACCGTAACCTGGAAATACGAAATTGACAATACAGACCCCTGGTATGTTGCATGAGGTAGACCTCGAGTTGACATTGCCTGAGGGGGATACCGTAATCATCCTACCGTACTCTCGGCTACAGTAACCCTACCGTAAGACGGATTTGCAAAAGTGTCGCAATCGGCTCGGGATTTTTGTAGAAGATAACCCTCGAGTACGTAAATTATCTGCGGCGTACCGCACCTCATTTACCGTACTCCCGGCTACAGTAACCTACCGTACTACCAAAATACTAAAATGATCAAATCGGCTCGGGATTTTTATACAAGGTCGACCTCGAGTACGCAATTTTTTTGCGGCGTACTGCAGCTCATTTACCGTACTCCCGGCTACAGTAACCTACCGTAACCTACCATACTACGAAAATACGAAAATGATCAAATCGGCTCGGGATTTTTATACGAGGTCGACCTCGAGTACGCGAATTATTTACAGCGTACCGCAGCTCATTTACAGTACTCCTGGCTTTTATTCGTTAACTTACTATTTCCGATATTTTTCCATAAATATATTCGACCATCAATGTTAACGCTATCTCGATTGCAGTAGCCGGCAATATTCCTCACACACTTTGCATGCTCGGGTTCTACCTCTTATAAAAATCCCGAGTTGATTTAATCATTATCGTATTTCGGTAGTACGGTAGGTTACTGTAGCCGGGAGTACTGCAAATGAGATGCGGTACGCTGCAAATAATTCGAGTACTCGAGGTCGACCTCTTATAAAAATCCCGAGCCGATTTGATCATTTTCGTATTTTCATAGTATGGTAGGTTACGGTAGGTTACTGTAGCCGGGAGTACGGTAAATGAGCTGCGGTACGCCGCAAAAAAAATTGCGTACTCGAGGTCGACCTTGCATAAAAATCCCGAGCCGATTTGATCATTTTCGTATTTTGGTAGTACGGTAGGTTACTGTAGCCGGGAGAACTGTAGATGAGGTGCGGTATGCCCCACACACTTTGCCTACTCGAGGGTTATCTTCTATAAAAATCCCGAGCCGATTGCGACACTTTAGCAAATCCGTCTTACGGTAGGGTTACTGTAGCCGAGAGTATGGTAGGATGATTACGGTATCCCCCTCAGGCAATGTCAACTCGAGGTCTACCTCATGCAGCATGCCAGGGGTCTGTATTGTCAATTTCGTATTTCCGGGTTACGGTAGCTTGGGTTACGGTAGTCTGTTTTCGTTGCGGGACCCCCGCGGTGAAGTTACAGTATACCACTTTGACTTTGGTGGGACCAACCCAAAACCCATTTTGGACCATGACCATGACAGCCCCGTGCCCCAAAGAAATCCTTTGGGGCACGGGGCTTCCACGTATAGGGAGGGATACATGGGTGGAGCCGCAGGCGTGGTGAGCTATGGATGGAGTACGGTAGGTTAGAGCTGGAGGGAGTACGGTAGGGTAGAGGAGTGGGGTACTTTAGATTAGACCGGAGGTTTTCCTGTTTTTTTTTGGATTCAGTCGAGAGAAAAAAATAAATGTTTGAAATTGTTTGTTCTCTCGTCTCTCAAACATCGTTCTCCGAAAGTTTCCATTAGTGGTATTTGCATCATGACTTTTAGATTTAGTGTTTCACGGTTGGTATAGCTCTTTCCTCGTGCTCACCTAAGTAATAGAAGACAGTAGTCTATTTTACATACATACATTTATCCTGCCATCAAGGCAAAGGGCCTGCAGGAGGCATCATTCGGGGGCAGAGGTGGTCAGGATCTTCGAACTCGAGGCAACTGGGTCAAGGGAATGGATCTTGCTTGCCTTCCTTGGTCAATTGTAGTGTCGATCTTGGACGATAGACATTGAGCGTAGAAGTAGATCTTCCAGCCACCAGTGACGTCCTGACTAGCGTGTATCAACCTAAGTGGGAACTCACGTCGTAGTCTTGTCGACTGGGGCCTTTCTTGAAAGTTGGCGACTTGAATTAGATGTAGCCAATCCGGGTCCTGAGCTCGAAGTGGTACCAGGTGGGCGATATTCTTGCCAGGTTGCCCAAGCTGACTGGCAAGGATTCTCCAAACTGAGGTAGGAGAGGAGCGGGGAGACTGTCGACCGCCCGTCACGAGGCACAGAATGAAGAATCTATAGCGAAAGTAGTCTATAGCGAAATATAATTCAATCTTTGCTTAATGATGATTAAATGCTCATGCTATTCTCAATTCAGCTATTTCATGGCGATGACATCATAATGCGTTGTTGATGTGCAGGTGAAGCTGGAGTCGTGGCAGGAGGAGGAGGCGCGCAGCAGTAGGGAGAAGCTGGCGGCCGAATTGAAGGAGCTCCAGAGCTACCAGGACGTGCAGAAGAAGCATCTCGAAGCGACCATTGAGAAGGTACGGTAGGAGGGAGAGGGGATACTGTAGATAAAAAATGATCCTGTTATTGAGATGAAAACTTCAGTAGCATGTATGTTCGCACAGCGGAGCATTGATAGAAATGGGTATTGAATCATAGATGAAAGTACGAGGTTTTTCAAGTTCGCAGTGATAAAAGTGGATGGCGTGAAATTTTGAGTTGCTTGTTTTAAAAAAAATTAATATTTATGAAGTATGAGAACAGTATTTCGAATGATATATTTTTCCGTGCGTTTAGATGTTAAGATGAAATGTGAAACAACGTAGGGTACACTAGTCTCTGTGCGGGTGCGCTCTCACTGCAACTATTCACCAACACTGTTGAACTCTTTTGTTATGTTCTTGTAAATTGTACCTATAATTACAAATATGTGTGTATTTGCAGGAGCGTGCTCGGCTAGAGGAGAAGATCACCCTGCGGAAGGATGCGCTCATAGAGAAGATTAGAGACGACAGGGAGCAGTTGAGGAAGGTGAGAGAGGATGAACCAATCGATAATTATCAATTATCGATTGGCAAACAATGTTTACTAACGTTCCCTAAAATAGGCGCTAGGGGATATTGGACACTCGTTGTTGGACAAAATTTAGTAAAAAAAATTTACAAAAAAAAATTAAAATAGGAGCATTTGGGAAGCCATAAGCTTTAATTATGTGTTATACGGTGATTAATGCGGTCACCGGTCACTCACTGGTTTCAGCGATTTGTCGAATAACCATGGATATTAATTTTTCCGATAGGGTGATTATATTTCTCGTGATAATTCACAATCACATTGTCTTTGCAAACCGTCATTTGCGAGTTTCACTAGTCTGCTATCTGTCGTGGATGTGTTGGGGTTTCTATTAAATAGAGAGTATTTTGTGTCCATACAAGTTGCCTCCAAATTGCGCGGATTACAGATTTTAACGAACCTGCAAGTTGCAAGTTTCACTAGTGCATTATCATTAGCTGGGGTATTGCAACGATGATTCTTTGTAGCTGCTCTGTATTTGCTAATCCGATTCTCTCTCAGAGCCGCGAGGCGATGCTGACTCGTCGGTTGGAGCGACAAGGGGGCGAGCGGTCGCGACTCGACCCTGCAGCAGCTGCAGCTGCAGCAACCTCCTCTTCCAGCTCCACCTCCATGCACACGACCGCCTTGTAGGCTAGCAGCTACCGTAACCCACTCCTCCTCACCGGCTACAGTACCCCGCATCGGGGTCGTAGAGCTACAGTACACCCTCATGACAGCCACCACAAAATGGTTGACCACCGCGCTTGCAATACTTGGAGAGACCGCCCCCAATGTACAGTACCCAACGATTGCAGTAGTCAATTATCGACTGATTTTTTTGATATCCATCATTTACTGCATGTCGTCTCTTCTTCTTTTCTCTCCTGATTGTCATTATTGCTCTACTCCCCTCCCCTCTCTCTATCTCTCTCCTCCTTCTTCTCTTCCCCTCTCCTCCGTCCCATCTGCTAACCAAAGCCTCCATGAAAATAGGTTGGAAATTGGATTTGCACATGCGTGTCTTCTCTCTCTCTCTTTTCTCTTCTTTTCTTTTTCTTCTTCTTCCCCCGCTTTGACCGATTCGCCCCGTCTCGAAACGAATGTTCGATTACTGTAGTTGTCTGTAGTTTGATCAATCGATAGCTCGATGGTCTACCGTACGCCCTCCTTCTCCCTACTTCCACCCATGACCGCTTAGTGTGCCCGATCCCTTCGCTTACAGTATCCAAATGTGATATGACCCCTCTTGATCGGATTGATTAGTAGCCGCCAAAAATATTGTATTCCTCCCTAGTACCATAGTTCTCTTTTCCTCTCTCTCTCCTTATGTTTGTGGTATGTCTCCTAAGCTTATGGATTATAATCATAGATGGCCTGTTTCTTTCTGTCCACTAAATTGACCTACTCCTTATCGATTGGATATTAGGGAGTAAGAACATTCCGCCTACCGTATTTAGCCACGATTGATCGAGGTAAGAGGAATTGATAGGCCAAAAAGCCCCGCCCCCTGCTACCGTACCCACACCCTCCCTGAGCTACCGTATCCATTTATTTGTTGAGCATGTTGCCTATGATTAGCATATCGTATTCTTTTGTCGATTGACCTATTTGCTCCCCACTTTCTCTCTCTCTCTTCTTCTCCCATGCTATCTCTTTCGCTCGCCCCGGTAGTTGAGTTATAGTTAATATATTATATCTATGGTTGGTGAATGTATTCGGGGTTACAGTATCCCGCTCGGACCCGCTACATCATCACTATTTAATCATATCTGCATGGCTTGCGCTCGCGTGCTTTGTTTGTTTGTTTCTCTCATTTCTCGTTCTTCTTCCATTTTAACATACATTTGCTGCTCCAGAAAAAATACTAATATTTTCCACCCGCTCGTTCCCTCATTTTCCCTCGTTTTCGAAAATTTCCCTTCCGTTTTCAGCGTCTTTTTGTGTTTCCTTGTCTTGATCTTTTCTAATCATCCCTCTAAATTCTCTGACGAATTTTGAATACCGGTGATGACCACGATTCAATCATCGAAATAAATAAAGGATTATGAATGTTTTAAACAGTATATTATTGTGAAAAGATGAGAAAATCCGTTTGAACTCGGATTTGGAGTACCTTCGTTTGTCGTTGCGCGACGCAGCAGCGATTATTCAAGTCCAGAAACTCCAGAAAGGGGTCGGGAGCGAGAGAGTGTGGAGACGGCAGATGGACTCTTACTTTCTCACGACGTCTCGCTCCGCACCCCTTTATGGAGGAGTGAAATTATGTGGCGTAAATTTGCGCAGTCGTTTACCGCGCAAAATTTTAGAGCGAAAGAAAGTTAGAAAACGGACAATGAGAGATCTCTCTTGACATTGTATTGTGCACGGGTGATTTTACGTTTTGGAGATGCAGTTTCGGACGAAAAATTCCAGGATTTTTTTATGGGGTACGAATACTTTTGAAACTTTTATAAATTTTTCCTAACCGGGACTGTCAAAGTGCACCACCGTGTAGATTATTTTCTCACGACGTCTCGCTCCGAAAAAGTGCACCACCGTGTAGATTACATGGTGCAGCTAGCTTCTCTTCTATCTATCATCGCACCACTTCCGTTTCTCTCTCTCTCTCTCTATTTTTATTGCCTTCATTTATGGTTTCTCTCTCTCTTCTCATCCTCATCTGCTTCTTCTCACTTCTCTCTCCATTGATTCTTCCTAGCTATCTTTCTCTCTTACTCGCGGAATTAGTAGCCCTCACATCATTCTCCAGAAAGGGGTCAGAGGCGAGAGAATGCGCAAAAGTGAGAGAGCCTTTCTCATTTCTCCCAAATTCTCAGCGCTATCATATGTAGATCTTCCCTGGCCTTTGAGAGAGCGGTCTAAGGCCTGAGAGATCAACTCTCTCCCCCCTTGCTGTCGTAGCGGCAATATGGTAACCGGCAATTTAGTCGTGACGCGCACGACGCATCGTGCCTGCACAGACTGAAATTGGCGCGCATGTTGCGCCCCGAAATAGGTGCACCTTGCGCGCGCGTCATCTATCAAAATGTCGTATTATTCGACAACTCTATGAAAGCGCCAGAAAGGTGGCAGAGAAGTATTTTGAGATAAATGTGTGTTCATGGCTATATTTGTCGCATATGTATGCTCATAGACCAAAAGGTATGTTCCAGGGAACAAACGCAGACATCATTTCGGGTTTGCGCCTGGTTTAATACCACCGCTGCAGATTTTTACCAAGCGTCTGCAGATTTTTCTGACGTAATCGGCCATGGGCTTTCACCTAAACACAAAATTAGGGAAAAGTATTTTCAAAATTTTTTTTCGAAAATATTTTTGAAAATATAAATTTTTTCTTCATTTTGAGCGCAAGATGGGTATTGCAAGCGCCAAAATCTGATAATTGATCAGTAATTGATCAGATAATTGATAGCGTGACAGACTAAAAATAACACATTTTAAATTCTTCATGGAACATACCATTTTGGCCTATGTGTATGCTGTTCGCTATCATTTTCTGGAGGATCTTTGCGGCATAGGTGGGCATGAGGTTCCAGGGCCCATTTGGATGGCAATTTTGGAGGGAGGGGTGCTGCAAAAAGGCAAAATTTGCATAATTTAGTTTTTTTATTATTTGTTTCTACGGTACCACAGTGCAACTGAGTATCCTGGTATAGGGGCACTATGCAAAAGATTGTGATGCATGCACACACAGAAAAATGTATAAAACCAGCCACATCGTACATGAAAATGTATAACAAATGTATAACATGTAATACATTTTTCATATATTTTCATGTATGATGGGGCTGGATTTATTTTTTTTTATTTTTCTCTCTGAGTGCTGTCCGTCTATCCTTGGGAACTAGGCAAGACTGGGTTTCTCGCAGGACTCGAATGGGAATGAGATGATCAATTATCATTCGATTGTCTCTCTTTTCTCTATACGCCATCTCCCTCCTGACGGTTTGCTGGCGGTGTTTGGAACTCTACACAATTTTGTATGGTTATGCTGCACTGCACATATTCATAGCCCACTTCTTCCTCCTTCTCTCTCTCTCTCTTGATTCTACCCCTTCTTCCTCCCTCCTCCTTCCCCCTCTTATTTCGCGTCGTGATGACGTCACAAGCCTCCTGCCCCGAAATGGATGTAGAGAGATGGTGAGAGGGAGTGGAGAGAGAGAGAGAGAGAGAGAGAGAGAGAGAGAGAGAGAGCAAAGAAGGAAGAAGAGAGAAGATTGCATACACCCACAGCCAGGCATCCATGCCTCCTAATCCTTCTTCTTCTTTTTTTCTTTCCCAGCCATCTTTTCTTCGCCTGTCTTGTCTATTTTCGCAGACCTACAGTATCCCGGGGTACTGCAGGAGTACGGTAGTCGGTTACAGTACATTGCTGAAATTTGGCCCGTATTAGTCCTCCCCCTAAATGCAATGGATACGCGCTTTTTCGGGGGGGGGGCGGATGGGATGTCCCGTTTCCGCTCCGCCCCCCCTCCCCAATCTTATCTCGGAAAGGAGAGATAGTGCAGCTCACTGGCTGGGGAGGAGAGAGAGAGAGAGAGAGCGTGGGACCTCCTCTTTCCATCGAGATTGTAACCGATCCGATCGAATTTCAGCCCTCTCCTCCTCTGAAATCTCGAAAGGGGAAGAGAGGAGGAGAGGGGGGAGGCTTGAGTGTCTCACCCACTCTTCTAGGCCTGATATATCTTACATTTAGAAGAGGATTAGTAACGGTGATAGCACTGCAGTTTTTAAAATGATACGCACCCTAAATGGGCTGCCTGCACGTGCGCTCATTGTATGCTTCTCCATCTCTTTCGCGTGCTCTCTCGCCAAACGGGCGACGCAAATGTCGCTTATCAGCGGAACGATTTATTGTTCCGGGAAAGCGTAATTTATCATATTTAGCTGGTAGGTTGCACGGCATTTTGTGCTAAATGTTGCCGAAAATTGGCTCGTGGTGAGACTATCATGCGCATGTATTTTCCGAACTCTCCAACTTTCTGCCTCGATTTGCATTTCTCGGACGCCGTGAATTATCCTTTTGAATTTTGTTTTCTCTTGAATCTCTTTGAATGTTGCCCTTTTTTGTTCTTTTGAATTTTTCTATTAGAAAAAAATTAAAACTCGGAAAACTTTGGGAAACCCTCGAATCGTGAAATTGGAATGGTATTTGTGGTGGCGTATACTATGGATGCCATAGCATCGCTGGTTCTATCTACGTGTAGGTGTGGTCTAATCTTCAAATGCGTCGCTAATTGTTGATTGTTGTTACTGTGGATGTCTGTATCGACTTCTTCAAAGATCGCTGCGCGCCCTTTCGCCACTGCTTTCTTCTCTGAGGTATTTTCGCGCTCTGAGAGATGTTGTCGGCTACTGGGAAAGAGAGAAAGAGAGAGAGAGATCTCGCGCTAATCCATGGTATCGAATGAAAAAGTGGGAGGGAGGGAGAAGGTGTGTGTGTGAGGGTGTAGATCTGATATTCCTCCCCCCCCCCCCCTCCGTCCCTCCCTCAGGAAGGGGAAAGGGAGGTATAGCTTCCGAAAGAGTAACGGCGAGATCAAGTTAGAGAAAGAGGGGGGTCATCGAGAGAGTGATCGAATCGAGAGAGGCAGACAGCGAGAGACGTTTTTGGCATGGTGCCAACTCGATGCGGTCCTCCTTCTTCTTCCCCACACCCACTTTTCGCTCCGTTTCCTCTCCTCACTCGTCGCGCATGCTTATCGATTCTGTGAAAGAAGTTGGAGAGAAGCGGGGAGGGAGAGAGAGAGAGAGGCGAAAAAAGGAAAGAGAAGAAGAAGAAGACTAAGAAGATATACGGGGGGAACCTCTCCCTACTCCCTCCCTCCTCCTCCTCTAACCATCCGCGGGCCCCAGTCCACACACACAAAAAGAAGTCTACTTTTCTTCCCTCTTTCCTCCTCCTTTTCCTCCTCAGGTCCTCAGACTACTCTTTCTCCCTTTAAAGACTCGCCCCCCCCCCACTACTCTCTATCTCCATTCCCCTGCTGCTCCTCTTCTTTTTGGGAAGAGAAGAGGAGGAAGAGGATGTGCACTTGGTATCGAGGAGTGTACTGACTATGCTCACTCAGTCTCTTTCTTGTCTGAGGAAGAGTCCGATTGTTGGTTGTTTTGTCCAGTTGTGGATAGATACTTCTTTAGAGAAGTGCTCAAAAATGATAGTCGTTTTAGCTGTGATGATTGAAAAATACTACTGTAAATGTGCTCACCATTATTGCCTGTTACTGTCATTTTTTTCTGTGTATGAAGTAGGGTCGTTGATTGTAGAATCGCTTGAAGTGGTAATACCGACACCTTTTTTTACCTTTAGACGAGCGCGAGATGTATCAGTCATCTTGATATCAACTTTTCCCCTTTTCTCTCTCTCGCTCTCTCACTCATCTCATTTTATAGAAGAGGCGGCTAATTGGGATCAGACAGCGCACATTCTGAGAGCGAGGTAGGTCTTGGCTGCATCGGGAAGATTTAGCAAATATCGGCGCGAGACCTAGTGGATTCGCGCTTCTCTGTATGTACATATGTCTGGCCCGCTGGATGTATTCGATTGTAAGGACTTTGATTCTCATAAATGGTTTTGCGTGAAGCGTAATTCTTTTCGTAAATTTATCGTGCTGGCGCGATGAGCGGTAGATTTGTGGTTCACTGTCACTACGTACTCGTCTTAATTTTTGTATTGCATTATCAATCGGGCTTCACGTTCTCGCTTACTATTAATCATTGCGCCCTGATATTTTCTTACGCGAAGCGCAATAGATTTTTAAAAGCATAGCAGCGCATAAACCAGGTTAGACAGTTGCCAAGTAGATTTGTGCGTCACTGTATCATTTTATATCTGGTTTGCTTGGTTATTTGATTTCGTATACGATCGTGTATATTTAATAGCTCCATGATAATGTCCCAGTAGTTCCACATGCGCGATGCGCGACAGTATTCCAATCCGCGTCGATGTCTTGAGGTGTATTCGTGAATTCCTGTGAATGTGAATTCGTGCTTCACTATCGGTGCTTGTATCCTTCTGACGCTTGGGATGTTATTGCCTCTCTGCGAACTTAAAAAAAACATGTAAACATATACTTTCGCCCATCCCCCAATTTTTCACCTTCATGCTTGTGGATGTTTGTCAGTGATTGACGATCTTCTTCTTCTTCAGTAGTTCATTGTACCTCGGTAGTTTGACATGCGCGAAGACTACCAGATATATTTGAGTATGACACCCAGTGGATTTACAATTCATTGTTGCTTCTTGTACGCGCCCTGTCTTTTGAATTTGATGGCATATGGCTTTGCTCTTGGATAGTTAGAAATTTATGTTTAAGGCATCTCCAGTTGTGCGGAAAAGTGTGTGAGTTCTCAGTATTTTTGTCGTGGCAAAATCGTAGCCGTTTTTTTCTTCTATTAACTATAGGTAAGTAAATCAGAATAGCTCACACGAACTCAATTGTTGTGCACCCGGGGCTTGGATAAGGGAACGCTGATATCGCTCTCACTATTGATCTCTCATTTCCCGCAAAGTCCACGCGCACAAATGGTTACCACTATTGTGTTGGCACGGTGCCAAATGTATTCGTGGCGGGACCAACGTTCGAACATTCGTGTGTGTGTGTCGTCAGTCTCTCCACGTGTGTGATTGTACGTGTCCAGTGGAGTGCGAAATGTGAGACAAGCGTCTCTTCATTCCGCGTACTATCTCTCATCCACCGTCCGGTGTAGATCGTGGACTCGGTTCGGGTTTGTAGTCACTTCTCGTCGCAACGGTGGGGTTTTCCGTATTTCTCCGAGTCAGGGACTGATTTTTTTTTCCTAACATGCGGAAAATGTAATGGCTCCTAACCCCAGAAAGGGATCGAAAACGAGATATTGTGGGTAGGTGAGAGAGTCCTTGGTCGCGGCATACCTCTGTGTTTATCCATTTCACTCTCTCTCTTTCTCATGTGATGTTGACTTTTGCGAGAGAAAGTACACCTCACTCACTTTGCAGAAGCACATTTAGACACAGTTTACAAATTGAGATTCTATTTTTTTCGATCGAGATATCGGAACTAGCATCGTGTTACAGCGCTGTGCTATCAAACTCTTTTCCGTGTTCGTAGAAAGAGAGAGAGAGAGAGAGAGAGAGACGTTTTCAAAGAAATGGAGCCTGTTTGCTCAGGCACTGATCGGTTTCTTCTTTTTGTAAGCGCGCAGTTAATGTGCCGTGTAGCTGCCTATTTCCGGTGGGAGCGTATAAAATGGGCTACTGTATTGCATGTATCGCATGACCCAAATCCTCCAGGAAGAGGTCAGGGCGAGAGAGTGTGTAAAAGTGAGAGAGTCTCTCGAGTTTAGACACTCTCTCACTCCATGCTCTGGAATGGTGTGGTATCTTATCGGCCGATATTACGGTAGTCTTGGAGAACTCTACTGTAGAAGGCGTAGAGATTAGTAGGCACTGACTGACCAGCGCTGATTATCTTATCAACCCGGCGCTCTGGGGTTGCAGTGCATCGTCATATCAGTCGCGCGCTCATCATCTCACTCCAGATCAGTACGCATTCGCTGTGTCTATCAGTCAATTATTTAAATATCATGCCAAAAAAATTTACTGATTCGTGGAGCACTATATAATATGTCTGGGGCTAACATCAAAACTTCCATACCACTACGAGGTGGCAATGAATGCCTTGACTGTGCTTGCGTCAGCGCCCTTTCTTCCTTCTGACGTCCGAAAGGTGTCAAACAGGTTGTATTTGCATCTCTCTCTCTCTCTCTCTCTCTCTCTCTCTCTCTCCCCTTGCACCTCTGCACATCTAAACCGATTTGTTGCGTGTTGAGAAATGTGCTCAAAATCGCAGTTCCACCATGATTTCATTCATTGGCGATTGTTTATTGGTGATTGGTGACATCATCTCTCACCGATTTGGAAAACTCTCTAGTCCCTCACACTTCAATCCCCGGCCCATTCGTGTTGCACCGTTCGACCAAATAGGATGAGATCACTTTGATAGTTTGTTGTCTGAACAGTGACGGTTTTGGCGAAAAGTTTCGTTGAAAATTTCTCGCTCGCTTTCTTTTGCCTCCTCTTCTTCCTCCTCCTCCAACCTTTTCTCTCTCATCTTTCTTCTCCCTCTCACCCTAGTTGCCATCTTCTAAACTTTCACACACTCATCCATGCGATTGACGTCATTCGGGTGCGGAGCGCTAAGCTGTGGGAGAGGAGAGAGAGAGAGAGAGACTCGTTCACACCATTCATCCATTGGGCCATTCAACGGCGCGCACTATCCAATAGGATCTATGGATCCTGCTGTGATTGTATGAATGAATGGCCTACCTTCGGATGATTTGTAGTGAGAGTTTGAAATTCGTTTAAATAATTGGATTAGATCTCATGATTTCACACTCTCTCATCAACCGACGGGCGTAGAGAGTGCGTGAAACGAAGAGATCTATTATCCAATGATTTACCCGAATTTCACAGTATATTTGAGGTGACACCTCAATGTGGTAAGGGTGATGGTACGTTTTAGATCTTCCGTTGAGGAACCTTAAAATATTCCCGAATTTGTTTGACGAACGCTTTTCACTGCGTAATTTATGTTGCGAAACTTTTTTTTGGGTTCCTAAACGGAAGTTTCAAAGACGAAAGCGTGGTGGGCGTGCGTCGATTGCCGGGGCTTACAGTAAACGGGGGAATTCGCGTCGAGACCTCTCCCCGTCCTGCGGTGGCTTGTGTCGCGAAATTTGCATTTATACAGTTTTCTCTCTCTATTTCTCCCTCTTTCCTTTCTTTTCTTGAAACCCTAGGCTGTTATGACTGGTAGTAGCACTAATGGCGAAGTCCCCCCCCCCCACCCTCCCAGACTGATTCGATTGCTCTATTTGTTTGTCGTTGGTTATTGCAAATTTCACGCCAAAATATGTATGCCGACAGTTCATAGTCCAGTTTTCGATTGTGGGGATACAGTACTCTACCATTATCGACCCGCTTCCGTGTGTGAGGCTGCTTGCCATGTGTATTTCACACGGCGCTAAATGGGGCCCGGAATGACTCGTTCTCTCTCGCTCTCTTTTTTCCATCCATTGTATTCGGAAGAAAGAAGAACAGTGGGAGTGGGCTGACGATTATGTTCCATATGTAGATACTACTACTACCTGTCCATTGTAGAGAGTGACGATATGCTTCATATGATTCCACACTTCCAGGCCTCCAGAAAGGGGTCAGAGTGAGAATGTGTGGAACACTGATTGTGAGAGAGTACAGCTCGATTTTTTTACACGTTCTGTCACTCCGAACCGTACATTGTGTGGCGTGATGATATGCTTCTCCCTCGATTTCTTTCTTTCGTCCGATTTGCATTTAGACTAGGGAGAAATGCATGCAATTGCATAGCGGAAGGTAAAGGTGAAGGTAAAGTTGCTACCGGAATCAGCGGAACGTGGAAATAGCGAAAGATGTTCTCTCAATTCATTCGGCGATTGTCCTTTTTTGGAGCCCGACATCGAAAATGAAAAAAAAGGTTCTGAATCGTACCCTAAGAAAATCTGCAAAAATACGGGGTTTTCTAAAAATGGAGCCAACACTATATCTATTTGTTAGTTGTTGATTGCGGGTGCAAAAGTCTCTCGAAATATTGTCTAGGCTTCTATTTTCGCGTGTGTTTTCTGTTTGTGCAGTCTCTCTCTCTCCCCGCCCCACTTAGAGATCTAATTTGTGCGACTGTGCTTTCATTACTCATTCTCTCTCTCTCTCGCTCTCTCGTGTTCCCCTCAGCGTTAGTCATCAGTAGCTGGCGCTTTCGCCACCTTGTCTCTTTTTCTTCCCGATCTCTCTCTCTGATCGATCGCAAATTGAGCTTTGGATCTTCAGATCGAACAATCTTGGGATCCTGAGAGATACTAAGATCTTTCGACACTGTGTTCCTACGGTCTTGAGATCTTGAGATCTTAGGTATCCTAAGATGTTAAGGTCTTAGAGATCCTAAGATCCTAGGATGTTAAGATCTGTGATCACCTCGTTCCCCCTCTCATCCTGCTTCTTCTTCTTTATTATTCGACGACGCGACGGCACACGCAGAGAGTGGAGAGAGAGAGAGAGAGAGAGAGAGAGAGAGAGAGAGAGACGGGGGGGGGGGGAGAGATAAATAGTACAGAGTAGGGGGAGAGGGGAGGAAGATAGATGAGAAGTTGAGAGAGAGTCTCGAGATTGAGCTGTTTATTGACTTGCTTCTTCTTCTTGCTCTTCTTCTTCTTCTTCCTCCCGTCTCTCTCTCCCGTCTCTCTCTCTCTCTCTCATCTCTCTCTCTCTCTCTCTCGCTCCTCGCTCTCTCCTCTCTCTCTCTCCTCTCTCTCTCTCTCTCTCTCCCATCCCTCATCCCCCTCCTCCTCCACTCTGTTCATTGTTTAACGGCTGTCGCCGCCGCAGTGTGCTACTAAATACTCGCCGATTTGCTAGATGATTGTATCGTGATTTAGGTAGAGAAGGCGTTGATCTTTGGTCTCTTATACTGCACAGATTTCATGGGTATAAGATTCTATTTTGAATTGCCGCAATTGGGCATCTTGGCTCCCTGTGGAGGTAGCGGTCTGAAATGTTTTATTCCCTAGGTAAAGTTTTTAAAGCTATTTTTTTCATTATGCGGGTTCAAATTTCAACTTTCCGGACATGAAATTTGCGTATTAGACAAATTTACATATTCTTTCTCGCAAATATGCGTAATGTTTGATCTTTGACCTCTTTACCTTCATCTTATAGTTAGAAGCTCTCCCTCCTTAATCCTCTGAAGAATCATCCTATTAGAAGTCCCCCCCCCCCCCCCCCCGACTCGGGTCTATTATTCGTGTGGGCCGCAGCCCCAGTCGTCTTTTTCTTCATCTCTCTCCCTCTCTCTCTCTCTCTCAATTCATTCCATGGCTATCTCTCTCTCCCTTCCTCTTCGAAGAGAGCCCATCTCATCTTCACTATTCGGGAATGTGCCCGCTCTTTTTTTGCCAAGCTGTCCATCCAACTCTGTCCTCCCCCCCTCCGTCTCTCTCTCTCTCTCTCTCTCCTCCCCCCCTCCCCTCCCTTCTTTTCGATCCGAGTGTGAGTACACTCTTGGAGTTGTCGTTCAGGAGGAAGGGAGGAGAGGGACAGCAGCCTTTATCTCTCCTCCTTCCACTTCTCTCTCTCTCCCTCTCTCTCTCTCTCTCTCTCTCTCTCTCTCTCTCTCTCCTTCCACCCATTTATCCTCTCTCTCCACCACCACCCCATCACTCACTCGTAGACTCCCCGCTTCTCCCTCTCCAAACTTGGCCCACTCCATTGGAATTCCCCCAATTCTCAGATTGTTGAGACGTAGTTTTCTTGGTTTATCTGGCATTTGTGAAACGCGTTTCTGCCGGGCGCGTGAAATTTTTTTTCGTGATTGTGTGATTCTGTTCTTTCTTTCGAAATGGTTCCATAGGGAGATTATGCAAATCGAGTTTGGCACACCTCTAGAATATTGGCGGTTTTGCGGTTGACAGAACACCAGAACCGGCAGATAATCTATGGAAATGGCGGGGGGCGGAGGCAAAATGTTTCGGTACTTGAAGGATTGCAAGGTGAGCGATCACGTAGTGTATTTTACCAATGGGGAAAACACACTACGTGGCTCCAGTCCTAAGATTGTGAATGTATTTCCTGATCTTTGATCTTTACCTCTTCTATCCGTATAGATCGATAGCTTATTGTGCTGGGCACGCTTTTGTGTAGTAGACTGTGCGAAGCGCGTATGGAATTTGATTGGTGAGGGCATAGCGGGAAACGGAACGCGATATAATGGACTATAGTATGGGCACAATCTATCAATCAGTATGTAGCTGATAAAGTCTGTCAGTGGGAAAAGGCGCGAATTGGACGGTTGTAAACGATGCGCTATTGGAAAAGAGA